>CM031975.1:14317705-14642938 GCA_018804465.1 Populus tomentosa
TGGTTCCTTGAAAAGAACATGAATTTTGAATTATTTTATAATAATTTTTACAGTTGTACTTCATGTTATGTTGATGCTAGTTGGATAACTAGTGTAAGTGATAATAAATCATTTTTTGGATGGGTGTTTATTGTGTTGTTTCTTAAGCTTTAAAGACACAAACATGTATAACTAATTTTACAATGGAATTTGAGTTTATAGCTCTAACAACCACTAATAAAAAAGGACAAAATTATTGAGAAATATGTTATTGGATATTAAGTTATGATCATAACTGATGCTATCTATCTCCTTACACTATGATAATCAAACAACTATATCTATGGCATTTAATAAAATTTACAATGAAAAATCTAGACATATCAGTCTGAAACATGAATGTATATGTCTTTTAGTTTTTTACAAGATAATCACCATTTTGTATATCAAATCTAGCAATAATTTAACAGATCATTTCTATAAAGGTATCTCATGAGATTTAGTTAAAAGTACTTCTGCTAGTATGGGCTTAAAATCACTTAATTAAACTTATTATTAACATATCAAATCTAATTTTTACAGGTACTTTTGCTAATTAGGAGTTTCATATGTAATAACGACTTATTAGTAAAAGCGATGTATATTAATTAATGTATGAACTCGAGATTTACAAAATTAGTATTCAAATTAAATAGGAGGATGAGTGACTATCACTCTTAATAAAATCTCTATGTCAGAAGGAAATTTCACCTATATAAACATATATAAAAAGTGGTGCCGCTTAAAAATTTATTTGGAAAATTTTGTAAATATTTATAAATTCAAGAAGTAGCATAAGATCATATTAGTGCTAAAATAATGAACGCTAGGCAATGCGAGATGAAATAAATATTAAAATGATGGAAATGCAATGTAAAAGAAAGACACAATTAATCCATTATGAGTTGCAATAGTTATATACAATGTTTTTTTATTGATTTTTTATTTCCAGATTAATTATTTCACATTAAGTTGACTTTGAATTGAGCTTGATGTTTTATTTTGGTTGACTTATTATGGGCTTACATGGTGTTAAGAATAAGTTTCGATGTTGAGTTAATGCTTGATTTGGAAATATAAAATTTAATTTTGTTGATTCAAACCAATTAAAACTTTAGGGATCCAATTTCAAACTAAAATAAATATTTAACATATTCTTTTAAATAAGTTTTGATGTAAAGTTAATGCTCGATTTGATAAAATAAAATTTAATTTTATTGGTTTAAACAAATCAAAACTTTAAGGATTCAATTTCAAACTGAAATAAATATTTAATTTTTTTTCTAAAAAATATAATTTTTATCCAACCTTCTCAACTTATATTTTTTTATAATCACCAAATTTATTATTATTTAATGGTGTATATAATTCTTGACTTATTTTATGAAATGTATGTATAAATTTTTAGTTTATAATTAAAAAGATATTTGATGGTAAAATGAACATTAACAATTCCCACACTTTTTTTACATTGAGAAAAGCAAAATCTCTATTTTGCAATGTAGTGCGAGGAATAAACCTAGTTTCACTTCCAAGTTTGAGAATATTATGAATCTTGTTGCTCGCAAATTCTTTTTTTTTTTTTTTTTTTAATTAGGGCTTACTTTATGGTAATTTTTGTATACCCATGTCAACTTCTTTTTTCACCTTCAAAATTTTAAACAAGCCCACTCATTTCTTAGACTTTACTTCCCTGTTTATTATTGTGTTGTAATTGTAGTTTTTAAAAATAAATTTTTAAAAATAAAAATATATTATTTTAATATATTTTTAAATATAAAATATTTTAAAAAACTAATTGTTAACGCATGACTAAACTCACCTGCATATATGATCGGACATCTTTTCTCATAGTTTTTCCTAAAATTTAAATTCAAAAAATAAACTTAATAACATTCTAGTGAGCCCTCAAAACATTAATGGCGAATGTTACACGTCAAAATTATACATACATAGGCATCTCTCATATATATAGTATTACGCGCCATTGCAGGGTTCCCCATGCATCCTCAACTGAACACCCTTTCTAATTTAACCTAATCTAATACAATCTAATCTCATCTTAATCATCTAACATCCATCCATCCGGCCCCCTCGCCGTTTTTTCTTGCTTCTGACACTACCACGTGGCAGTCATGTCAGTGGACCCCACTGACCAAGGCCTCTGGCTATAGATACATTCGATGGCTCTCTGCCCCAATATTTCCACCCCCTCACTCTCTCTCTTAATTATCCCTCCAGGTCCAGGCCAGCAGTCTCTGTCAAATTCCGGCCACCACCCTCTTTTTCTCTACGTTCATATATACCCTACCACCCCTTTCTCCCCCTTTACCTCATTCTTTTCTCCCAACTTTTCACTTCTCTATACACGTATCTTTTCAATATATTAGCTGTGCCACACTACTAAACTGTTTCTGTAGTCTCTTAAGCAGCTAGATACCCCCATTGTTAAATAATTTAGCTTTCTCTCTTTGTTTTTATAGTTTCTTGAACTGGTTTGTTGGGATACTGATGATTAATAAAGCTTTGTTATCAGCTGGTGGAGAGAACATGCTGCACTGTACAGACATGACAGTGCTTGATAGACAAAGGGCTCGTATCAAATGGCAACAAGAACAACAGCAGCATCAGGTTCAACTACCACAGCAAGAGATTAGTTATTTTAGTGAATTGAATAGGGTGTTCCAACAAGCTGGGTTTCATGAGGGTGGGTTAAGTGAGGTGGTGACCCGGTCTGTGAAACCTGACCCGGGTTTGGTGGATAATAGGTGGCATAATGATCATGTTGTGGGGTTTGGTGTTGGGCCTCCTTATACTAATGGGTTGGGTTTTGAGTTGAATTATGGTGCCATTTCTAGGACTTCTAGCTGCCCACCGGCGGTAGCCGCTGCGGCTACGGTTACTGCTACAGTGAGAGGTGCAGAGTCAGTTGTGTCAGATAAGATTAGTTCCGGGGTTGGCCGAGAGAGTTCCAAGAAGAGAAAGTTTGATAAGGTGCAAAATAACTCAAAGGTGTGTGTGTGTGTGTGTTTTTTTTTTTTTGTATGTGATCACTGTTTCTTTGAAACCCTGTTGAAGAATCTTGATTTTTCACCGTCAAATTGTTTCCATTGTTTTTATTGCAATTTTGCTTAATTTGATATGAAAGCATTTTTTAAGCTAAGGATCTCCAAGTAATTCAATTGTTTGACTGGTTTTGTTAGAATAGTAAATGAAAGTGTTTTTTTTAATATTTTTTTTTGGGGGGTGTGATCTAGGTTGTTGCAGAAGAGGACACCAGGGACAAGAGGATCAAAGGACGTGCGGAGGAAGGAGAGTCAAACACCTCAGAGAAAAATAGCAACAAAAGCAGAAGCAGCAATAACAACAGCAACAAAAACAATAACAGTAACAAAGACAATTCTGCCGAGACTTCGAAGGACAATTCCAAAGTAACTGAGGTTCAAAAGCCAGATTACATTCATGTCCGGGCACGTCGCGGTCAAGCTACCGACAGCCACAGCTTAGCTGAAAGAGTGAGTTGGAATTTTAATGTTTCTTTGCTGTTTTGATCAACCCCCCTTTTCCCTCTGCTCTGCAGTTTTCATTTAGAAATCCTGTCTAATATATTCATGAGTGTGTTGTGCAGGTGAGGAGAGAAAAAATCAGTGAAAGAATGAAGTATCTGCAAGATTTGGTACCAGGGTGCAATAATATCACTGGAAAGGCAGGCATGCTTGATGAAATCATTAACTATGTTCAATCTCTTCAGAGACAAGTAGAGGTAATTAGTGATCTTTGGTGATTTTTTTCAATATTAATATTCGTATCTATTGTTCTACCAAATATAACATTTACCTGTCCCAATTTCTTGAACAGTTCTTGTCAATGAAACTAGCTGCTGTAAATCCAAGGCTTGACTTCAACATTGACAACTTATTTGCCAAAGAGGTAAGTAAATCCTTTCACAGGGTGGATCTTTATCACCCAAAGTAAAATTTCAAGTGTTTGTTTGTAGTTTATTTCGTTACTGATGAACTCCTTTTTGTTTCAATCAACAGGCTTTTCCTGCTTGTTCAACCAATTTCCCCACAATTGGGATATCACCGGATATGACTAACGCTGCATACCTTCAATTTAATCCAGCACAACAACAATTAGTTTCATGCTGTGGATTGGATATGGGGATAAATCCTCCTGATATGGAGCTTAGAAGGACCACTAGTACTCCTGTATCTATTCCCGAAACATTTCTTGACTCATCCTGCTTCACTGTAATGCCTTGTTCACCTTTTTATTTCTGTCCATTTATCTCTATTTTCATATAATTTAGTTTCCTCTAATCTTATCTTTACTTATCTTGCAGCAAATCCAGGCCCCGCCAACTTGGGATGCTGATCTGCAAAATCTTTACAATGTAGCATTTGATCAAGGGAGACAAGCAACCTTCCCAGTTCAGCCATTTACAGGTAAGATAGAATTACCATGTCTTTTTGATCTTCACTTTATTGATCTGATAAATCCTGAAGGCTAAAAACAAAGCAAAGTGGTTTTAACTACCAATGATGGAGAGCATAGAGAACCCCCAAAAGTTAATGACTTTGCTTCGGAACTAAAATGAGTCGTTGTGATAGAGATGGAGAAAGTTGGTCACTGGAAACTTCCTGTCTATTCTCCCAAATGATCGAAACCACCGATTCTTTTCAATGACTCTTGAGTTTCTCACAATTCTTTCCTTATAAAGAAGAACCAATCAAAGGTGCGAAGCATTTTGACTGTTGTAAAAAAAATGAGCCCCCAGGTAAAAAATTGACAAAGTCTATAATTCTTGCAACAAAATAACCTTGATAATTATGATTGTTTATCATGTTGGAATTTAATCTACTAGTAGGAGGAAAGAGCAACCATTAGATAATGAGGCTGGCTTTTTCTGTCCCTAAATTCCCCTGCCTCCCATTTTAATCACACACTGCGATGACTCATGTTCTGGTAAGATTAACAATGGATTCTAAAAGTTGTCATATTAACTTTTGCAGGTTCTGTTGAAGCTAGCAATCTGAAGATGGAGATGTGAATCAGAATATCACTTTATACAATTCCCGAAGACTTTATTCCACATTGCCTTTGTTCCCGATTCTTTTACTACTCTTAGTACATAGCGTATATAGTTTGTATGTATACTTTCCCCATAGTATGAATAAAATCGATACCTATTAACACCAAGGTTTCTTTTTCTCGCAATGTAAATATAGCAACCACACCATAATGATTTTCTATCACACACAAATGGTCGATAGCGATGGAGGGGGACCAAAGAATTAGGGTTGAAGGCAAGTTTAAGCAGTGGTAGGGCAATGTAACTTAAAATGAAAGAAGGGAAGGAAACCAAAGGTCCTGCTTCACAAAGTATCTTGAATTGTATGGCCTTTTCATGGACTCTTTTCCCCTTTCATAGCATTTTTTTCCGAAGAGTAAAAGCGCAGAAGTAAAACAAACCACAAGTGTGATTAACATGCAAGAACAGCCACGAGTATATTGTAATTTCCATCAAAACTTGTCCTTGTTAGTCCAATGGCACAAGCTGTCCCTCTGTTGGATGAACCAGACTGACAAGTTTAAATAAAACCAGAGGACATGAGCCTACTGGTGGACCTTCTCGGCTCCCTTCAGATCAGAATTGTACATGGATTGATTGAGACTTTGATAATTGGGCAATAAATTGACGATAAGAAGCAAGAATTCGTTAGAATGGTTTCCATGTCCTAACATACAGCCATATTGTATTTATGTTTGCTCATTATGGCTCTCCTTAAATATCTCGGATGAGTTTAATTTTGCCTATATGCAAAAGTCCCGTCTACATTCAAGACGGTGGTATTCTCAGACCAGCTTGTATTCTTTTCTAAGGGATGTCATTCATCCCACAACTATGGGTTTTACGGGAATTTCATTTCGCATAATAGGACATGAGGTTTGATTTTGAACCCTCATGACAGAGGAGGAAGCATTTCTTGGAAACTATGAGGACACCCCCCTCATATTAGCTCATCTAGATTACTAAAAACTCCCTTTAATCTTCAATTCCTAACCATTTGACCGGTTTCTTCTTTCAAGGCAACAGAAAGGCCAATAATCAGCCTGAAAAGGACCCTAATTAAGTTCCTTCCTTTAACGTGTTTTTGTAGATCTCTGATAAAATGATACAAAAGAAAATTTATGTGTTTGTTTTTTCGTTTAGAAAGCAAAAGAGGGTGACATATGTACCGCTACCAGAGCTGTAACGGCTCCAATACTTTACTAAGTCCATGCATAACTACAAGAGGCTGTTCTAAAAGCTCTACGTACCCAATACCAGTATAGACAATTCCAGAGAAGATGACAAGAATGCTATGCAGATACAGAAGTCCATTAACTACTCGTTTCAACGAACAGAGAGAAGGACCAGGCAAAAACTTGAGCATTCGGTTTTCTTCAAAAGAATCTGTTGTTTTCTGTTGTTTTAGAAAACAACCCAAAACCATCTTTATGACAAGGTATCTCTTGGCCACCAGATTGGTGAAATAGCCCAGAAGATTATCATTTGTAGACTTGCAATGTAGTATGCTCAAATTGGCTTATCGTCTCGTTTCTTCTCTTGGTAAGAAGTTACAATCTTGACATCATTTTAATGGTTTAGGTGGCCAAAATGTGAAATAGCAAGCTTGAACTTTCACATGCAGTCGTTTACTCTGCGCCTATGTGAAGAGTTCATGTCCTGAATGCACATTATCAACAGACATACCTCCTAATAGTCAAATCTTATTTAATAAGAAAGGAGCCTTTCAGAGTTGGTTTGGGCAATACGTAGGGGACCACTAGAGACTGCTTACACCTTCACGGCACCTCTTGTTCCTGGATTATCAAGAGCCTCAGGCTGCCTTCGTTTTCAAGCCATATAGAATGGTGAAATTGGTGGGCCTGGCCTCATCCGAAGGCAAGATCTCTTTGATTCTCTTTGTTTTCTATGGATGGTGAAAGATGATACAGCCTTTTCTCTCTTTCTTGGACCCATTTTTGCTTTCCTTGAAGTTTTTTTCTCATCATAATCTTTGCTGTTTCTCTCCACCTTTCACATAGTGCAATTCCAAGACATATAAAGCTAAAACCCACAAAGATTCTTTTGGCTGTGTGTGTGTATTTTAGTTCGTCACTAAAGATATTGTTTCTAGCTAGTATCTCCCAAGTTTATGCCCTTACATTGTAACCAGAATCCTGAAAATAGTCCAGACAAATCTAATATTTGATTCTTTGGACAACGCAACATGATATATTTGGTCTCTGCAAGCGTGATCAGCGCTCAAATTTGAATGGAATATATAATGGTGGGAAACCTATCTTTGTTAAATAATTTTGAGCCAAGGCAAACAAGACCACAAAATTAGTAAAACAATAACCTGAAGAAGTCCTATCCATCCAAGTCTGCAGTGTAGGAATCATAATTACGATTGCAATCGCCATTCCTGAGACAAACCAAGTTTTTTGTGTAGAATCTGAAACTTGGGAAAAGGTAACGCTTGCTATTTTGAACAACAGGCCAAGTTGCTAAAAATTGGGAAGACTAACAATGACGATCCTTGTAAAGCACAATTGTTAATCAAATGCCACAATTTTGCAACAGCAGGTTAGTTGAATAAACCTAGCACGGGCACAACATTTAGAAAAGGATGAAGAACAAAAGATTTCCTGCTTCAAGCTCTCAGTCGACACCACAACTCGACCAACTTGCGTTCCCACCCCAGAAACTCATGTATGCTAACGAGGAGTGACATACACAAAATATTGTAAATAATAATAAACTTACTAATTGCATATCTGATAATATGTTTTTCCATCACATGACTTGCAATTTCTTAACTGCTGTTGCTATTTCCACTACATCAACGGTGCGCTCTCGGCTTCGGAAAAAGGCAAACCATATTTAAGTCTCCAACGTTTGAAACCCGATGTAAGAGAAATGAAAGAACAAACTAAGTTAGATCATGATACCTTTTCCAGGAACAATTATGACAGGCACTTTACAGTTGTGCAAGCAATACTCTCCCACACTACCCTGCAGCACACTGTATGATACAGCAATGACAGAGTCAGGCAGATGGAAAGGAAAAGGAGAGGGAGAACATCAAAGAAGGAT
Source organism: Populus tomentosa (assembly GCA_018804465.1). Lineage (NCBI taxonomy): Eukaryota > Viridiplantae > Streptophyta > Magnoliopsida > Malpighiales > Salicaceae > Populus > Populus tomentosa. The sequence goes on from CM031975.1 coordinate 14,325,873, forward strand.
AATATTAAACACTAGTATAGAACCTTTGGATTAAGCCTCTGCCTCTAGTGCCCATGACCACAGCTGCTGGCTTTAACCTGTTTGCTTCCCGGGCAGATTACTTTACCTGGATCCCCTTCTACAATACGAGCCACAGTTTTTACCTGGTTGTGCATAAACGATACAGATTTTGCTAATGAGATCATAAATAAACACAATGCACTACACTGAAACTAGATTTATTGACAAGAGAATAAACTAACACATAAAAAAAACAGCAAGAGAGAGCATCCACATTGGGCAAGGGTGAATCCTCAATACAATTTCACAAAAGCTGAGATTAGTGTCAAACTCCACAGCAATACCAAATCAGAAATACAGGCAGGAAGCTACTGAATTTTGTAAAAAATAAAGGGATGATTTTTTCCAATTTTCTTATATTTCTAGAGCTCTGAGTTCCCTTCTAATTAAGGCTAGATCCATCGAACATACTGATTATGATTTTGTTTGTATCTGATGTGTCCCTTTTTTTAATAATGAATTATTCATTGATCAAGGAAAAAGAATAGGATCCAATCCCTACTTTTTATACATCAACATTAAATATATGATCCGGGTATCTTCTGTAATGGAGCATCAATGTCTATTAGTTTTAGAAGTAAAAGAAAGAAACCACCCTTTATTGATGAACTCTATGTCTTGCGATTTTCTCCGTCATTTCTAATGAGGTACAGGAAATTAAATTCTAAATCTTTTACATTCAAATTATTGAACAAATTTAACCAATCTGTGAAATACTGACCATTGCCACCTGCAGTGCCTCAACGGCAAGCTTCTCCAGGAGTCCCTCCGTCGTATCATAAACAAGGACATTTTTCATATCTACAAGAACCCAACATTTTAATCCAAAATGAAACGCACCCATACAAACTACTTATATAGGCACAATCGAATTCTGATGACAGGATGATTTTTGTTAATTGCATATATACCTAGGATGGCATGAACAAGATGAATGGTGTCAGCCAGGCGGCAAAGATGGATCAAGGCCCAATCAAATGCATGTTTGCTGTTAGGCCCATGATCAATGGCTACCACAATGTCTCTGCCTCTCCTCCTTTCACCTGTTTCTCTATCGAGTTCTGGTTTCGGTACCACAGGAATAAATGAAGGTAACGTAACTTCTTTCCAGTTGTACTCTTCGTCCTCTTCAAGGGTTTCTAACGCTTTCAACGTATGTTTCTCTCTCATTGCAAAAATTTTAGAATTCATTAATGTGATTGTTCAAAACCCAACAAAAGAATCAAACTAAGTCTTAGTTCTGATCTTAGATTGGTTTTTGATTCTTTTATTGGCAGCTGAGCTCTTTGGCGTCGAAGTTGGAATTTTTCCTTGTATGCATTATGCACGTGTAGAAACTCACTAAAAGTGGATCTTGGAAAATCACAATGCGCAGCTTTGCATCCATGAGCTATTAGTTCAGTGCTATTTCAGGCCTGCCAACCTCTTTTTATATCATAGAAAATCATCATATTTTAAATTTTTTAGTTAAATTAATTTTTTAATATAATATCAAAGTTTTATATAAGTTTTAAATTTAAATAATTTTTATTTAAAAAAATATATTAAAAAATAATATAAATTATATTTTAAAATCTCGTATAATAATTTAACTTCTAAATTAAAATGATTTTTTAACAAAATTTCAAGAGAAACCTGAAACTTTGCATTAGACATTCAATTGCTTCCATCAGGCAGAAACAGAAAAATTCTACAAAATTAGCAGAATGGAGCAGTCCTCTGATTTCTGCTCTGTTATGCATCGAATCAAAGAAATAAGAAGAGTGAACGCTATAGCTAACTTCATCAATAATCATTCAAACGTGTAGTAATTATACATATAATACACATCCTTACTACATACTAAACACCACAAATAATTACCACCATACATGACTTGTTACATATTGACAATCAACTTCCTCAAAACCTTGCTATCTGGCGCAATCAATTGAATAAAATTCGTGACCTTCAAGTGCTGAATCCGCTATATCAATGATTCATCTCCATCTTCTGGAAATCAATAATAAATATATGAACTTGATAAAAATTCCATGACAGTTCTAACTAAACAAACGGTTTTAATTTTGAAAGCAGTACCTTTCCCAGGAACTATTATAACAGGTGCTGCTTTACAATGGTGGAAGCAATATTCACTCACACTACCCTGAAGTACACTGCAGAAAAAAGATAGACATGAGAACCGAGAGAGAGAGAGAGAGAGAGAGAGACGAAGAGGAGTAAGAGAAAGAAAAGGAATTACCTTTGAACTAGGCTTCTGCCTCTGGTACTCATCACTACAGCTGCAGGCTTTAACCTTTCGGCTTCATTGCAAATTGCCTTACCAGCATCCCCTTGCACAATCCGAGCCACAGTCCTCACCTAATTAAAAACAAGAAATAAAAATAAATTGAGGGAAAACATCAATTTCTGTGGAGATTTTTGTTGTCCCTTGATCAATAGTTGAAGAACTTAGAGCTACATGATGTAAGTTAAAACAATTAGATACTCTGCATATCACTACAAGAGCATGAATTAGAATAAGATTACAAGAAAAGGAATCAAAACATCTTAGCTCATGAATCCAAAACAAGTGGTTTAATAGTCAAGGAGAGCAATTAATAACAGAGATCATATATTAGGTGAAACTTATGCAGAAATAGATTTGTTGTGAACCTAATCAAATTGTACTTGATCATGCAAAATCAAGACAATTAACAGTTGAAAAACAAAACATTGTCTTTAAAACGCTTATTATTCTAAGTTTTCAATCAAGATTTACTCTCGTGAACAATAATAATGAAGAAAAATACTTTCTTTTATATATATAAAAAAACAAAAACAGAATGGTAGGTCACCAACCATGGCAACCTGCAAAGCCTCTACGGCAAGCTTCTCCATGAGCTGCTGGCTTGTCTCATAAACAACAGTATTCTGCACACCTAAAATAACCCATCAAAGAAATCAAGCCAAAATTCCAAACCTCAATTATGTAGAACATACAAACATGATATCCAAAACATATATACTCGAAACAGCATGGACAAGATGGAGGGTGTCAGCTAGTCTGCAAAGGTGAATCAAAGCCCAGTCAAAAGCGTGCTTGCTATTAGGTCCATGATCAATGGCTATAAGTATGTCTCTGCCTCTCCTTCTCTCCCCCGTCTCCCTTTCTAGCCCTGGTTCGGGTATTACTGGAATCAATGAAGGCAACTTTACTTCTCTCCAGTTGTACTCTTCATCTTCTTGCAGTGTGTCCATCGTTCTTTCTCTGTATATTTTGTGGTGTTTTCTCTGTCTCTTTCTCTGGTTTGGTACTCAATTGATATTAGATGGTAAGTTGAGTTTTCTACCCTGTGTTTGCGTGTCTGAAGAAGCACAATGCTACTTTTCTTCTATCTTATATTGTGGGCTTCTTGGAGGATCCATTTTAACTTGAAACTTGTATTAGGCTCCAAGGTAGAAGCCAATTTCTTTTTCGCCTTCCGTTTATAAGAGCGAGAGACAAATGAAAGCTTTAATCAAAGTCTTTTATAATATTTTTATTTTGTTTTATTTAACCATTTTTCTTGCTTTTTGAGATGTAAATTGGCTAATCAAAATTTTAAAATCAAGCTTTACTAAAATATCATTCTTTATAGATAATATAGTTGATATATTTAGGTCATATTTCTTTTTATATTTTAAAAGTATTTTTTTAAAAAAAATTTAAAAAAATTACTTTAAATTAATATTTTTTTATGTTTTCAGATAATTTTGATATGTTAATATCAAAAATAATTTTTAAAAAATAAAAAATATATATATTATTTTGATGTTTTTCAAGTGAAAAACACTTTAAAAAATAATTGTAATTACACTCCCAAACAGGCTAATAAAATATTCACTAAAATGTTCACTACTTGTTTCATGACTAATAAAGTTTTTCGCTAAGATACTTCTAACCACTAGTTTCTTGGTGTACTAATTAACTTGAACCAAACTTAATGCTAAATAATTTACAAAAAGTCCAGCTAACTTTATTAGAAGATTTTGAATAAATTAACTATATCTTATCTCATGTTTATTCATTGGCTAGTTTTCGTGTGTAAAATGCAATTGAAAAATATTTATTCATGTTGTATTTTGGAAAAATAAGTTTTTTTTCTCTAATTGGATCTTTTGCTACTAAAATATATCTTAAATTAGTATCAATATTGTTCCATTAAACAAGATTATAAATATCTTTTACATTAAATTAGAACCACCATCAATATCTATATTTTCTTCAACCATGTTATCGTAGATTCATTATTATTTTCTAAGTTATTATTATTTGTAGGATTTACATCAATATTATTTTGTTGTACTCAATTATAGAGTTATTTGGTTGTTCTTCATTTACTAGAGTTTTATTTTCCTCTAAACTAGATTTCAGTATAATATTTTGTATGGATTTACAGGTTTTTTTTAAAAAAAAATTGAAGGGCTTAAAATAATTTAATTTTTATTTTAAAAAAATTCAAAATTAATTTATCGAGATCCATTTGAATTTAACCAGATCAATTAAATCACAAATTAACTTATATACCAATTAAGTTTGATTTGATAATATCCATTTTAATTTAAAATAGAACTCATCTCTAATTAAGCTATAGATTAACGAGTTGCCATATGAATAGGTTTAGGTTTATTACCATGCTCTTTCTATCAATGCTAAACAAACCAAAAATAAATTCAAAATTTAACAACTTTAATTTTCTAGAACTATTTTTAGGTCACATAACATCATAAAAAAAATATGCATATATTTGCATTGAGGATGTGGTTCAGCGGTAAAAAAAACTTGTTTTTTTTACTATATATAGATTTAAATTTCATTATGCATGTATATTATTTCTTTTGATATCTTATATATTTATTGAGTTTAAAAAATATTCAATGAGCTCTCCAGATTAGTTATGGTGATACAAGTGTACCTGAAATCTCTAAGTTACCAAAATAAAAAATACATATATCCAATGATAGAAATATCCAAGGCGACAAAACTTTTTTTTAACGTGCCTTGATCAGCATGTCAAAAGACTCACCAAAGATGCTTGTAATGATATCGTGACATTGCACAACTTGACGGATGTTTCTCATCACGAGGATTCAATGATTTTTTTTTTCTTCTAGGCAACTGTTGGATTTGACCATAAAGCTGCCTCTGAAGAAGAGTCACTCAGGTATTTTTTTGGTTCTCTTTATTTTTTTATTTTAAAATTTTAATTTTTTTTATTTTTTATTTTTTATTTTAAATTAATATTTATTTTAAAAATTTTAAATAATTTTAATATACTAATATCAAAAATAATTTTTAAAAAATTAAAAAAATATATTATTTTAATATATTTCTGAATAAAAAACACTTTAAAAAATAACTATAACAATATTTCTAAACAATCTTTTTAGTCTTATCACGCAAGATAAGTATTAAAAATAATTCAAATTTATATTTGCTGGAAATAGTTTTTATAAAATAAAATTTTTAAAAATAAATTATTTTTTGATATTTGATAATAGCATAAAAAATAAATTAAAAAATATTTTTCAGTATTTAAGTATATCATAGAAAATAAGCTGAAAAATAAATTGTTAATTTTGTTTTCAAGTTTATTAAAATAATAAGAAACAAATCATATAAATTAAAAAATTAAATGAAAAAAATTAAAAAAAAAATCTAATTTCATAAATTATTTCAAATAAAATAAATAATAATCAAAATAATATAAATCAAATCTAATACATAAAAAAAATAAAAAGATGATGAAATTAAAAAAAATTACAATTTCATTAATTATTTCATAAAATAAATAGTAATAAAAAAAATAAGAATCAAATCTAATAGATTAAATATTTTAATTAAAAAATAAAAAAATACAAATAACAATCATAAAAATAAAAATAAAAATAAAAATAAATTAAATTTCAATAGATAAAATTAAATAAAAAAATTCAAAACAAAATATATAACAATGAAAAACTTAAAAATCAAATTGAATATAATTAACAAATAAATGATATTTTTAATTTTTTTTATAATTTTTAAAAAATAATTTCCACTTATAAAAAAAATGCAAATAACAATCATAAAAATAAATTAAATTTCAATGGATAAAGTTAAACAAAAAAAATTTAAAACAAAATATATAGTAATAAAAAATTTAAAAATTAAATTTAATATAATTAACAAATAAATAGTATTTTTAATTTTTTTATAATTTTTAAAAAATAATTTCCACTTATAAAAAAAATGCAAATAACAATCATAAAAATAAAAATAAAAATAAATTAAATTTCAATGGATAAAGTTAAACAAAAATAATTCAAAACAAAATATATAGCAATCAAAAATTTAAAAATTAAATTTAATATAATTAACAAATAAATAGTATTTTTAATTTTTTTATAATTTTTTAAAAATAATTTCCACTTATAAAACTCTTTTTCTGAAAATTAAATCAAATACTTTTAATTAAAAAATATATTTTGTTAATTAATTTTTCTAATAATAAATAAATATAAAAAATTTTAATTTTTTTTTTTGAAAAACTACATTCCGTTAATCGGTACTCAATATTCAATTCTCCTTCCTCGCTGAACTTTTCAAATTTTCATTTGTTTTATGATTTTCAAAATCCAATTACACCTTTCCCTTTGTTCTTCAACTAGTACGCTTTCGAACCCTCAAGCTCCGTTTGAACCACCATTAATTTGTTAACCAAATATTTAAAATAATATATCAATCTTTTTCACTGTTTATCTACCCATAAGAATTTCCTGTGCTTCTGCTGTGACTCCATCACTTTGTTTTTTGGCGAGACAATTTTGGAACTATACGCCCATCCCCTTATGAATTGCTCATACGATAACTTAGAACTTCTGTCTTTAAGGAATTCTACAATTACCACTCAAGATAACATCTTATCTGATCAGTCAATCACCTTCCTTTTGGACATTTCTACATTTCCTGTAACATGAACACATCCACTGATAAATAGGTACTACAATTATCCCATTTTTCAAGAAACTAAGCATCCACATGATGGAGTATTCTAACTCCAAAATCAAGCAAAAAGCAAGAAGGATCCAGCCAAGTCAGGTATTGACCATGGGGTTTTTGTTTTTAATAAAAAAGCAACACAGGAAAAGATTTCTTACCAAATAAAACATAAAGAAGAAAAATTAGGAAAGAAAGAGAAGGTGCTCAGACAGTGAAGAATGGATCAGAGGGTTTTTCCTCATGGTTAAATCAGATTAACGAGATTATAGTCTCATCATCACAGCACCTTCTCCTTCTCGAAATAGAGAGATTTGTATAAACGTGAAACAAAACAGATCAAAATGAAAGAATAAAATCATGATTTTGCAGAGAGGGGCGGAGAGACTTTTATAACATCTTCCACAGCAATGCAGATAGGGTTTAGGGTTTGCAATCCCTGATTTTAATGGGATAATGGACATCACATAATTACTGGGATGCCCTTTTCAGCTCCCTAGTAGATATCTGACGAGGAGTGGCGCCGTGAACCCATTTAACAGCCTCTCTCAATTAGACCAAATATAGCCCATAAATGTGGGCCGAGAAAAAAGCCATAATATTGGGCCTAACTAAAATCCATTGTATATTGCTTCTTTTCTTTTCTTTTTTCCTCTTTATTATAACTATCAAGTATCGCCTTGGCTAAACAAAGTCTTCTCTAACAACCAAGGTGTTTGTTGCTTGAAGGAATGAAGAAAAGATTTAAGGAATAAAACCCAAGTCTATACCTAATCAGCCGCGGCAATGACTTTCTAACCCAAGTTTTTAGGATACGATTCCATTTGTTTATAAAATTCAACATTCCCTTTTCTCTGTTTATTCTATCTTTTGTTTGAATGCCAAATTATATATATATATATATATATATATATATATATATATATATATATATTGTTGGGTTCATGAATATTATACACCTAGCATAAAGTATAAAAAAAATTATTCGGGAATTTCTAAGATCCTGTTAGATAGATCTAGAGTTATTTAGAAATTTATTATATGGAGATTTGATCTTTTTTTACTTTGAATAATTTCTTAAAGGTTGAGCGTTGCAAACTATAGCTCGTCAAATTATCTGACTTTCAACTATAATTCATACGAATTACCCGTAATAAATCTCATGAATCTCTATTTAGAAGAGAGATTGTTATATCTAGAATGCTAGCTCTAATATTGTGTTTACGTAGTTTTTCTATGTAATCGACAACTACAAAAATAAAATGCATGACTTACTATTTATAAAAAAAATCTGAAAAAATCCTATAAATTAGTAAAATATCAATTTGACTCCTGAATAATATTCATATATTAATTCAGGATAATTTTAGAAATTAACATACTCAAGTTCTTATTTAATTTTTCTAGGTTTAGAAAATAATCTTTATATTAATTATATTCTAGTTTTTAATTTCTAAAAAATATTTTTATCAAATTATATTTAATTTAATTATTTTAATTTAATTTATAACTAGTGTATTACGCGTTAGCTTCTTGATGAAAATATTTTCGTTCTGTAAGAAGAGTAATCTTAACCCAATCTAACTGTTTTTCCTGTTCTCAGCCGCCTATATCCAAAAACTACTAAAATTATTTGCTTGGCTCTACTAGAAGTTGGCGGCCGTATTTTCACGTTATTGGCTGTGTAGCTAGAGCATGCATTCTTCTTGTAAATCAATGAAAAACTCTATCAAAAAATATTAATTTTATGGACTAAATTGGATGGATTATATGAACATTGATTGATTCAAGGCCGCCATGTAACACGGTACAGTACAACTTCAAAAACATATAATCCGTGCATGTCAAGCTTTGTCCGCTGGCAACTACAATAATCCCTCTTAATTATATAATTCGCCAGCGTATTTATGCTAAGATCATCGTCTTTAGGCTTCACAAGTGAGAAATCGGCCGCCGGCCACCAATTTCATTGACCTTCATTTGGATAAAACGTATAATTAGAACCATTGAAATTCTCTGAACAGTATATATATAACTCAAGTACCTTTGATTGATTCTCAAACTAATTAAACCATTGTTTTGTGAAATTTTAATTTTCTGCACCGCCTCCGAGACGAAGAAAAGTGATCAATCACATGCTCACATGGGTTCTGCTACAATGAAGGTTTATGCAGCTTATATTGCTGTGATTTTAGCTCATTTTGCTTTAGTTTCCCTCATGTCTGCCGCTACCACTGGATCAATAGACATGTCAACTGCTATTCTGATAAGGGTTGAACAGTCTGGTAAAGGAGATTTTAAGAAAATACAAGATGCCATCGATTCTGTTCCATCCAATAACTCTGAATTGGTTTTCATTTGGGTTAAGCCAGGAACTTACAGGTTTGAGCTGAAGTGCTAGTTTATGTTCTAACTGATGTTATTTTATCCAGTGATGGTTAAAACGTATATTATTGCATGTTTCTAATGAGCTCGTCTTGGTATTATTTTTAATTTTGTGTCGATATATAATTTGTGCTTTTGCAGAGAAAAGATTGTTGTTCCTGCCGATAAGCCCTTCATAACTTTGAGTGGCACACAGCCTTCGAACACTATAATAACATGGAATGATGGTGGGAACATAATGGAGTCTCCTACACTAACTGTACTGGCTTCTGATTTTGTTGGTCGATATCTCACTATCCAGGTACTTAGCTGCTCTGTATTACCTTTCATTTTCTTAATTTGTGTGGTAGAAACTTGACAAAGCTGCTAAATGTTACTATATTTTAAGGAATTTTGACTTATATCTGTTTATCTTGATTATTGTCAATAGAACACATTTGGAAGCGAAGACAGAGCTGTTGCACTAAGGGTGTCAGGAGATAGAGCTGCTTTCTATGGTTGCAGGATTCTTTCTTACCAGGATACTCTCCTCGACGACACCGGGTCGCATTATTATAGCAATTGCTACATTGAAGGAGCCACAGATTTCATATGCGGAAATGCTGCTTCAATCTTTGAAGTGAGCACAACATCATTAATTTCTGCTTAAACTAATGTTTCTACAGATTAAAACCCAGAAGAAGGAAACTAGCAACCGAAAGAAAATTATTTCACTCGTACATTTTTCTTCTCTGCAGAGGTGTCATGTACATTCAATTTCCACACAAAATGGATCTATTACCGCTCAACATAGGGGCTTGGCATCTGAGAATACTGGCTTTGTCTTCTTGGGTTGCAAAATCACCGGTGTCGGAACTGCATTTCTAGGACGGCCATGGGGTGCTTATTCTAGGGTGCTGTATGCCTTCACTTACATGTCAGGTGTGATAGCTCCTGCAGGGTGGGATGATTGGGCTGACCCAAGCAAGCATAGGTACGTGGGTGTTTTGCTGACACATTCATGTCAGAATCTAACAACAAAATATACCAATTAATATCCTTACAATTCGTAACATGATTTTTTGTGTTCATTAATTGATTAGTGGAATGTTTTTTAACATGTTTAGTTCTGTTTGTTCAATTTCCATGATAGTACGGTGTTCTACGCCGAATACAAGTGTTATGGTCCCGGAGCTAATAGATCTAAGAGGGTTGGATGGTCACAGAGCCTGTCCAATGACGCTGCTGCACCCTTGTTAACCAAAGACATGATCGGAGGGAGTAGTTGGCTTAGGTCTTCACCAACCTCCTTCAAACGAGGCTCTACCATTATTAAGCCTGGCAGCAAATTGTGATTTCAAAAAGTAAAAGCTGTTGCAAATTCGTACTCCTGTCATCAATTCCTTGTAATTAATGGATACCATTAATATTATGTTGTTCTTACATTGAATATATTCTCTCATTTATCCTTTTGATGAGGAGATGATATTTATTAAGCGATCAAAACAAATAAAATGGAACTAAAAAACTTCTTAAATGGTTTTAAAAACACTTAAAAGTTATAAAAAAAAATATTATCTTTAAGCTGAGGCTATTATGCTCAAACTCAACTATTATTAAGATGAGTTCATGTTAGGCATGTTGTCACATCCAATAAAAAAACCTTGCTATGTGATACCTTGTCGGGTATGTCACGCTTAATAAGATTTAGAGGTGCTCCACATACTAGCACCCTCCCAATTAATTTGGGGTGTTGGGTGCATCAACACCTATTATTGGATCTAGACATAAAATTTGGACTCATCACTTAATTTATTGGGATGCTAGGCATGCATCTCAACACCTTTCATGGGCTTTAGATACACATCCTAAACTTAACATCCTTATAGGTTTAAGTGCATGCTTTGAGCCCAACATTCCTTGAGGATTTTTTTTAGGATTACATGCGAGTTTTTTTGTATTTTATATTGATCAAATATGTATTATTTTAAATATAATATAACTCAAAATATTATAATGGTGAAATTATATTTTAGCCTCTCATCTCCATAAAAGACAAGAATCATATGCTATAAATATATCATGAATCATTCAAACTCAAGTTTTACAATCTTTTCATTCTTAATATTTTCAATAAATATATTTTCAATGTTTATCTTTATAAAATATCATTGTATTTTTCTTCTTTACAAAATTATCAACTTTACTATCGAAGAATCCCCACATCCTTTATATGAGACTTTTTACAAGTATTAATTAACAACCACTTTTGTTTAATAGGCATCACCTACTAATGCCATAACTACTGGTCACCTTAGCTTACGAGACACTATATATTACTATTATAGCTACGGGTCATCTTGGCTTATTAGACATCAAGTACTATAAACCATCTATGTTTTTTATATCAAGTTATTAGATACCCTGGTTAAGAAAATTGGATCAAATTACTTGAACTGAAAAACTAACCACTTATCCAATATATCATCCTTTTTCCTAAACATCTTAAATTTTAGTACTGATCAACATGTGATTTAAGTTTTCTTTCGATTGATAATTGTTTTACTAATGACGAATGCTCATTGAGATGATAATATGGCACCGACATGAATGTTGTGTAGCTTATACTTAACAGAGGCCGCTCGGTCGCATGTATATAAGAAGCTTCACAAAATAATAGGAGCAAAATTATTCAACAAACCAAGACACATGGCGAAAGCTCACCTACATATGGGTGGCTATAAACAAGGATAATGTTGAGACTTGAAGGAGCTGCCTCTACGTATAAAGGGTGCTGCATTTTAAAGAAATCAATTCCTCCTAGTTTAAGCAGTTAATATCACAACCGAAATAATATTCAACAAATAGAAAGAAACACATAATCACTCACAAGCAAGGTTCTTGTTTAGTTGTTTCATGACTAGTCTGATCACATTTACAAAGCTTAGCCTAGCTGGGGTTAGCTACCAAACCTTTCGATTATACCATAACGAAGATCAACATGGTGAAGTAAAACTCAGGTGCATATATAGATTAGAAGCTAGCTATTCCAGAAAATGGTAAAAAAAGAGAGAAACTTTGAGACTAATTAGACCAAACGATTAAAAAATGATAACATGGGCATGAACCAGCTACAGCGGTCAGTGATGGTGCTGGAGATGCTGCACCATCCAACAACAGTTCTGATTCACAGACGTTGTCGGTGTAAAACTTTTCCTGTACCCATTAACATGTACTTAAGATTCCAAATGGGCACTCTGTACCCCCATGAAAAATAGTAAGGGAAAAAGAGAACAAAATTTGATCTCTTTCCGTAACAGTAAAGCTCAGAGTAGAAATATTTGGCTTAAGGTAGCTCTCATGCTCGAATGTGTATATATTACTAATATTTCAAACAAAAACTGTGGATTTACTAGTCTCCTTAGCAAGCTGAATCGGTACTCTGAAAGTCCCTATCAGTATTTTCCTTACAAGCTTTTGTATGCAACCTGCAGTCATCCTCTACCTAATTCAACAACACCACCTCCCTCTACAAGCTTCTGTCTTAGCCTCTTTCAATTACTATATATATCAATGGATTTCAACAATGTCTCATCGAAGAACATTTCACACTGCATTCAAAACATTCAGAATGGCAGCAGCGTAGTCTAAAAATTCTTGTTTGGGTTATTATTTTCTATTACTCTGCTTAATTGGATTCATTTCTCATTCGGCCAAAGCTGCTGTTAAGAAATACTTGTTTGATGTTAGTAATTCTTTTTTATTTTTATTTTATGTAAAGTGCTTAAAAATTAATACTAGCGTTTTACACGCTTTTTCTTTCTTGTGAAAATTTCATACCAGTTTGATGTTTTTTTTCCCCGATTTTTTCCAGATTCAAGTGAAAAATGTTAGCAGGCTGTGTCATGCCAAGCCGATTGTCACAGTAAACGGAAGGTTTCCAGGGCCAACTGTATATGTTAGAGAAGGAGACAGAGTTCAAGTGAATGTCACTAACCACGCGAAATACAACTTGTCTATTCATTGGTATGATCAATGAATAGATGTATGCTTGTAACCTTACGAATTTGTGTGAAAGATCTTATTTTGTTGATGGAATAAATGCTGGTTTTTGCAGGCATGGGCTTAAGCAATTTCGTAATGGCTGGGCAGATGGACCTGCGTATATAACACAATGTCCAATCAAGACAGGACATAGTTACACTTATGATTTTAATGTAACAGGGCAAAGAGGAACATTGTGGTGGCATGCACACATATCTTTTGGCTAAGGGCTACTGTCTATGGTGCCATTGTTATCATGCCTAAACCAGGAACCCCATTTCCTTTCCCTCAGCCTCATAGGGAAGAAACCATAATTTTAGGTGGGACAGAAATGAACAACTTGATTAATGAACTCCTATTGTCCAAGATGTTTACATCTTTAATACAATTGATTTTTGTACAATTTGAAAATATTGTGTAGGCGAATGGTGGAACAGTGATGTTGAAGAGATTGAAAAACAAGGGAGCAAGCTGGGATTGCCACCAAATGCATCTGACGCGCATACCATTAATGGGAAGCCAGGGCCGCTGTTCCCATGCTCTGAGAAACGTAAGCAAATATTTTGATCCTAGTCGTGTGCTAAGCATCCATGGATTTTCTGTTGGCGTGAGCTGTAATAGCAACTAATTAAGAGATTTGTTAGGCATTCCAAATATGTGAAAATCCCGTTAATAAGGGAGATAAAGATAGCCTAGGATTGTACTGATCTTTCTTTCCTTTTGTTCTCTCTTCTGATATACCTATAAAGAAACAGTATACAGAATAAAGACTGCAACTTTGATTGTGAATAATTATCATGGTATCAGAGCAAGCCTATGATCTGGCTTCCTGTACTACACCCTAAAACACAATTGTTCTCTCACCACGTAATCTATGGCAGACTCTGAAGATCAAAATACCTATGGCAACACGTCCCATCTCTCAGGTTCTATCCTTGAATTAACAACAAGGATGACTGAGGCGTTGAATAGAACACAGACCCCGACCATCACCTCTGAACCCTCCGCTGCTCCTATTGGCATTAAGTTGGATGGATCCAACTATGCTCTCTGGTCCCAGGTTGTTGAGATGTATATCTCTGGCAAAGACAAGCTGGGGTATATTAATGGTGACTTTCCTCAGCCACCACCGACTGATCCCTCCTTTCGCAAGTGGCGCACTGATAACGCTATTGTTAAAGGTTGGTTAATTACTTCTATGGATCCCTCTTTATTTGGCAATTTTATTCGCTTTCCTACAACAAAAGCAGTATGGGACTCTATTGCAACTACCTTTTTTTGATGGAAGCGATACATCACAAGTGTATGATCTTCGAAGATGTGTAACTCGTCTGAAGCAAGCCTCTGGTTCACTTGAAAAATATTACACTGACCTGCAGGGGTTGTGGCGTGAAATTGATTTTCGCCAGCCAAATCCCATGGAATGCTCTGTTGATATTCAACATTATAATAGGATCACCCAGGAAGATCGGGTATATGTGTTCCTGGATGGCCTTAATGACCGACTAGACAAAATACGTGCAGATGTTTTACAGCTGAAACCTTTTCCCTCAGTAGAGCAAGCATATGCACATGTTAGACGAGAGGCTATACGACAGCAAGTCATGACCAGTCATAATACTGATGGGATACCAGGGGCTGTCTTGGCCTCTAAAGGTCTTATGCTAAATAAAACAACCAAGACCCGAACCACCAATGATGGAAGAAAATATTCCCACTGTGGCAACCAGAAACACACACGTGAAAACTGTTTCCAGTTACATGGATACCCAGATTGGTGGCATGATATACAGGCCCGTAAACGGCGTGATGGAGCTGGTACTACTGGGAGTCCAGGCAAAGCTGCGGTTGCTGCTGTTGCTGAGCCTAACCTTTCTCTTATACAACAAGTTTCAACATCTACTGAGGCCCCTCCCCACTTAAACTCAGGTAATTCTGGTCTTGCCTTACTTAGCAGCCACAGTGATGCGGCGTGTAATACATGGCTCCTCGACTCAGGGGCCACTGACCATATGACATTTGATGCCTCGGATTTCTCTCATACATCCTCCCCACGTCGAACCAGCATCGCCAATGCAAACAGTGGTATTTCACCAGTCACTGGAGCAGGCTCTGTGACTTTATCTTCATCCCTACATTTAGCCAACACTTTACTTGTTCCAGCATTATCACATAAATTGATGTCTGTAGGCCAACTTACTACAGACTTGAGGTGTGTTGTACTGATGTATTCAAACTTCTGTCTTATTCAGGACATTCTCACCAAGGAGATAATTGGGCGTGGTACTAAGAGGGGGGACTTTATTATGTGGACGACATCAATATCGGCCAGGCATATCACATGTACCATCTGCATACTGCTAAAGAGAGACAGATCTGGTTATGGCATCGTCGTCTAGGACACCCATCTTTCCATTACTTGAAGCATGTTCTTCCGGATTTATTTATGAGTACTCAGATTTCTGATTTGAAGTGTGACACTTGTATTTTGGCTAAAAGCCACCGTGCACTTACCCATTAAGCATGAATAAGAGTGACACTCCATTTGCTTTAATACACTCTGATGTGTGGGGACCCTCACCGGTTACGAATATGTCCGGCATTCGTTGGTTTGTTATTTTTGTGGATGATTGTACACGTATGACTTGGCTCTACTTGATGAAACAGAAAGATGAGGTTCTCAATATCTTTGAAACATTCCATGCGATGGTGTGCACCCAGTATGGAGCCACTATTAAGGTTCTCCGCTCCGACAATGGTGGTGAATATGTAAATAAGCACCTTAAGACTTATTTCAATCATCATGGCCTCATTCATGAAACTTCATGCCCACAAACACCCCAATAGAACGGTGTTGCAGAGAGAAAAAATAGACACATTCTTGAGACTGCACGTGCCCTGCTTCTTGGCGCTTATATGCCTCAATGATTCTGGACTGATGCAGTATCCACTGCTGTTCATCTTCTCAACCGAATGCCTTCTAAGGTGTTATCGTTTCAGACTCCACTGCAATCCCTTTCTACTCATATGCGACTGCCAAATGTGTTAATGCTCCCTCCTCGGGTCTTTGGATGCGTAGCATATGTATACCTTCATAAGAATCAGCGCTCTAAACTTGATCCATGTGCACGTCGGTGTCTGTTTCTGGGCTATGGTATACATCAGAAAGGGTATCGGTGCTATGACCCTACTGCACGCAGACTTTATGTGACTATGGATGTTCAATTCTTAGAAGCTGACATGTTCTATTCTCCTTTGGCATCCACTTCTCCTCTTCAGGGGGAGACACATAATAAAGATGAAGAGGTGAATTGGTTCCAACAAGAGAAACTCAACGAGTTTAATTGGATTAGTCAAGAGAACCTACCACATAATGTTGAGCTGCTTCACGAGAGGCCAAATGACGACCTTAATGTTGTCCACTGTGACAATGATATACACTCTAATAGGCAGATTGATACCCATCCTAGCATGGAACATATATTGTCTGAGACAGAACCTGCACCCCCCCTTTCTGAAGTGCCAGCCGAATCATCTCCTGAGAATACTCCTAAAGTAAGTACTCCTACAACACCTCTGTATATCAATAATATAGATGTCTCTATGGGATATGTCTTACCTCACAGGTACAATCGGGGCAAGCCACCTAATAGATACCCTCCAGAGATTGAAGATCGAAGGTCAAGGTATCCAATTGCCAATTATGTATCCACCAAGGGTCTTTCTAAACCCCTTCAGAAATTTACACAGGACCTTTCCATATGTCGAATTCCTACCAGTGTTAATGAGGCATTGACAGATCTGAAATGGACACAAGCGATAAATGAGGAAATGGAGGCATTACTAAAGAATAATACATGGACTCTTGTCCCATTACTTGAAGGAAAACAAACAGTGGGTTGCAGATGGGTGTTCTCTGTTAAACACAAAGCAGATGGATCTGTTGACCGATATAAAGCAAGATTAGTAGCAAAGGGATACACACAGACATATGGTGTGGACTATCAGGAAACTTTCTCACCTGTTGCCAAGCTGAATACAGTCAGAGTACTGCTATCACTTGCTGCAAATCTTGACTGGCCTTTACATCAACTTGATGTGAAGAATGCTTTCCTCCATGGCGAACTCAAAGAGGAGGTGTATATGGAGTTTCCTCTAGGTTATACAACACTTTCCAAAACTGAAATGGTGTGCAAATTGCAGCGAGCTTTATACGGACTAAAGCAGTCACCACGAGCATGGTTCGGAAGATTCAGTTTAGCAATGAAGAAATATGGCTTCCAACAAAGTAACTCTGACCACACTTTGTTCCTCAAGCACAAGCTGGGAAAGGTAATTGCATTGATAGTTTATGTAGATGACATAATTATAACAGGAGATGATGTGGAAGAAATGTCTCAGCTTCAGAAACAGTTAGCAACTGAATTTGAGATGAAAAATCTAGGGGGACTAAAGTATTTTTTGGGAATTGAAGTTGCCAGGTCTAAGCAAGGTATATTCCTCTGTCAACGAAAGTACATATTAGACATGCTAACAGAAGTAGGAATGCTGGAATGCAGACCTGCAGACACACCCATTGTTCAGAACCACAGACTTGGAGAATACCCAGACCAGGTACCAACAGATAAAGGGAGATATCAAAGGTTAGTTGGTAAACTCATTTACCTCTCTCACACTCGGCCAGATATTGCATATGCGGTAAGTGTTGTGAGCCAATTCATGCACAATCCAAGCAAAAGTCACATGGAGGCAGTGACTCGAATTCTCCAGTACCTGAAGTCATCTCCAGGCAAGGGGCTTATGTTCTCAAAACATGATAATCAATTGAAGGTTGATGGATATACGGATGCAGATTGGGCAGGTAATATCACTGACAGAAAATCAATCTCAGGGTATTTTACATTTGTAGGAGGAAATCTTGTAACCTGGAGAAGCAAGAAGCAAAAAGTGGTAGCATTGTCAAGTGCTGAAGCTGAGTTTAGAGGTATGTCTAAAGGTCTCTGTGAACTCCTTTGGCTGAGAAAGCTACTTGCAGAGATCGGATTTGCCCCCACTTCTGAAATGGACCTCTTCTGCAATAACAAGGCAGCTATTTCTATTTCCCACAACCCTGTCCAACATGACCGTACTAAACATGTGGAGGTTGACCATCACTTCATCAAAGAGAATCTTGAAGCAAAGATAATTCGATTTCCATATGTGAAATCCAAAGATCAGTTAGCAGATATTCTAACAAAAGCAATGTCTAGCAAGGACTTCTACAACTCACTTGGCAAGTTGTGCATGCGAGACATCTATGCACCTACTTGAGGGGGAGTGTTGGCGTGAGCTGTAATAGCAACTAATTAGGAGATTTGTTAGGCATTCCAAATATGTGAAAATCCCGTTAATAAGGGAGATAAAGATAGCCTAGGATTGTACTGATCTTTCTTTCCTTTTATTCTCTCTTCTGATGTACCTATAAAGAAACAGTATACAGAATAAAGACTACAACTTTGATTGTGAATAATTATCATTTTCCAAAATCTTCTGAGGCTTTTTCACAAATATGGAGTACACACCAAGACAGTTTACAAGAAACCAGTGTACCATCAAATTCTTAGAAGATAACAATTTTCTAGAATGTTGTATATTAAGATCACCTCTTTGTTATCATGCGCTATCTTTCTCTTTCTTTTGGCAGATACATTTGCCATGGAGGTTGAATAGGGAAAGACGTACCTCTTGAGAATCATCAATGCTGCACTCAACGATGAGCTTTTCTTTGCAATCGCTGGTCACAACATGACTGTGGTAGAAGTTGATGCAGTTTACACCAAACATTTTACCACTCAAGCAGTACTGATTGCACCGGGACAAACCACAAATGTTCTTGTTCAAGCAACGCAATCACCGAACAGATATTTCATGGCTGCTAGGCCTTTCATGGACGCTCCACTTACTGTAGACAACAAAACTGCCACTGCTATACTGCAGTATAAAGGCATCCCAAACACTGTGATCCCTATCCTTCCCAAGCTACCGCCACCAAATGACACTGCTTTCGCACTTAGCTACAATGCCAAGCTTAGAAGCCTAAACTCTCCACAATTCCCAGCAAATGTGCCTCTTAAAGTTGACAGGCATCTTTTTTACACAATTGGTTTAGGAATAAATCCATGTCCATCCTGCTTAAATGGAACACGACTCACTGCTTCCTTAAACAACATCACTTTTATAATGCCCCAAATTGGCCTCCTTCAAGCTCACTACTTTAACACCAAGGGAGTATTTAGGTTAGATTTTCCAGATAACCCTCCATCGCCATTCAATTACACTGGTGTGCCACTCACTGCAAACCTCGGCACTACACTAGGCACAAGGCTTAGTAAAATTGTATATAATTCAACTGTGCAATTGGTACTACAAGACACCAATCTTCTCACTGTCGAATCACACCCTTTCCACCTTCATGGTTACAACTTCTTCGTTGTTGGAACTGGAATTGGAAACTTTGACCCTAAAAAGGACCCAGCAAAATTTAACTTGGTTGATCCTCCCGAGAGAAACACAGTTGGGGTACCTACTGGTGGATGGAGTGCTATAAGGTTCAAGGCAGATAATCCAGGTACATGTAGTAGTGCATAACCATATAGACTTCAACTTGGTTTTTCTTGTTCTTTAGTCATCCAAAGTGTTTTATTACTTTTCAGGGGTATGGTTCATGCACTGTCATCTGGAGCTACACACAAGCTGGGGATTGAAAACAGCATTTGTCGTCGAGAATGGAGTAGGTCCAGATCAGTCAATCTTGCCTCCACCTAAGGATCTTCCTCCTTGCTAGCATTCAGAACCAAACATCTCAATTTAAAATGTTTGTAAACTCAAAAGTATTGAATATTAAACTCAATCCAGAAGTTCCCAGATGGTCAAGGAAGGCAACCACCAGCTGCCATCGACCAGCCGCCAGTCACCAGCCGCAGCCGCCAGCCGCCTTCACACCTGCTGCCGCCAGCCGCCTTCACACTTGAAGGTTGAATTTTCTTGTTTTGAATTCGTGTATAAATAGAGTGCCCAGCTTATGTTATATGTGTGGAGAGAATAGAGAGAAACACTAGAGAGAAAGAGAGGGTGTGTATTGTGAGTTTTGTTGTGTTATTGTAAGCTTCGGATTTTGTAATAAAACAGTGTGTTTTATCCCCTCTGAGTGTTTCAAAGCCACCACCAGTGGTTTCTCCCACCAACAATTGGTATCAGAGCCCCGTTCGTCAGAAAACAGAAGTGTTTTGGGGTATATCCGAATTTTCAAAGTTGTCAAAAACAAGTTTTGATCATTCCACAGTGTAGAGCTCATCAAGACGAACTCACTGTCGCAAGAATCAGCCTGATCGGAGATCGCGGTGAGCCACACGCACCTCCTGAAGCTTCTGCACAGACGCCCACGCGCAGCCCACGCGCCCAGAGGTAGATGACGACTGAGCCACACGCGTGCCATATTTGAGTCGTTTGAGCCGCCTAAGCCGATCATCAGCCGAGCCGCACGCTGAGTCCAGCCGAGCCACAGTCTGCGCCGTCCTCTAAGTCGAGCCGAGCCGCATTCCAGCCTCCAGCGCCGAGAGAATATTCCTCGAATATTCCACAGAATATTCCCGGTTCAACCCAGCGAACCGCCCGCCGTACAGAATTGTTTTTGGACCGGTTCACCCATTTTCTGACCCGATTTCAACAAAGTAAGACCGGTTCCCGACTATTTGGACCATTCCGGATAGATCTACAGTGTTCGTTTGGCCAAATTCGGCTCCCAAGAAGGTGATATAGTCATTCAAAGAGCAAAATGACTACAGAAGGTATATACACTCATCCCGAAGCTGACCAAAGACAACTATGATAGTTGGTGCATCAGATTGAAGGCATTCCTTGGTTCACAAGAGTGTTTGGATATTGTATAAACTGGTTATGATGAACCAGAGTCCAAAGAAAGAGAAGATGTTTTACAAGAGGCACAGAAGCAAGCCCTCAAAGTCAACAGAAAGAAGGACAACAAAGCAAAGACCATCATCTATCAAGGTCTTGATAAAGATACATTCGAGATCATAGCTTTCGCTAAAACATCACATGACATATGGGAGGCTCTCCAACAAAAATACAAAGGTGCTGACAGAATCAAGAAGATTCGTCTTCAATCTTTGCGAGGTGAATTTGAGTTATTGCAAATGAAGTCCTCAAAGTCTATTTCTGATTATCACACAAGGATTATGGTGATAGTCAACCAGATGAGGAGAAATGGAGAAGCCATCGTCGATTCTCGAATTACTGAGAAAATTTTGAGATCCCTAGATCCAAAATTTAATTTTGTTGTTGTCGTCATTGAAGTGTCCAAGGAAGTGGACAAGTTGACAGTGGATGAACTTATGAGTTCTTTGCAAGCTCATGAGCAGAAGATTGTAAAGCGAAATGGAGATAAGGCCATCGAACATGCCTTACAAGCAAAGCTGTCTCTCAAGGACAGATATGAGCAAGGGGAGACTTCAACAAGTGGATATACCACTCAAGTAAGAAGTCAACAATCTAGAGGAGGATTTCAGCAATTCCAAGGAAGAGGTTCTTGGAATACAAGCTTTAGAAGAAGAGGTGGTAGAAACACCACCAGAGGAGGCCGAGGACAACAAGCATTCACTCCTAGAGGAAGAGGAGGCGGTTACAATAACCGTGACAAGAGGAATATCCAATGTTATAGTGGCAATCAATTTAGGCACTATAGCACTGAATGCAGAAGAAAAGCTTCGTTAGAGATACGCGAGCAAGCCAACTATGTAGAGAAGGATGACAGAGAAGAAGCTGCATTTCTTATCCAACAAGAACTTGATAAGAAACAGGAGGATATATGGTATTTAGATATTGGAGCCAACAATCACATGTGCGGCTACCGAGAGTTATTTAGTAATCTAAATGAGACCAAGCAAGGTCTAGTTACTTTTGGAGATACCTCAAAGGTTCCATTCAAAGGTAAAGGTAAAATTCCAATCAAGTTGAAGAACGGCGATTCCAGCTACATCGCCGATGTGTATTATGTCCCAGCCATAAAGCAGAACCTGATCAGCTTAGGTCAACTTTTGGAGAGAGGCTATACTTTTTACTCAGAGAATTGTCATTTGGCAATTAGAGACAACAATTGGAGATTAATGGCCTACATGAAAATGTCCAAGAATAGGATGTTTCCTTTGAACATCCAGTATGATGCAGCAAGGTGTTTGAGTGCCATCACCAACAGTGAAGAATGGCTTTGGCACCTGAGGCTTGGACATCTGAATTTCACAAGTATGAAGATGCTAGCAAGCAAGAAGATGGTTAAAGGTTTGCCTCACATTAATCATCCAGATGAAGTCTGTGAGAGTTGTGTCCTCAGCAAACATCACAGATCCAGTTTTGCCAAAAAAGTCAACTGGAGAGCAAAGAGGCCACTGGAGTTAGTACACACAGATGTGTGTGGCCCGATAACGCCTATGTCAACTGGACAAAATAGGTACTTCCTCACTTTTACTGATGATTTTAGTAGAAAGACGTGGATATACTTTCTGAAGAGGAAGTCAGAAGTATTCAATTGTTTTAAAGATTTTAAAGCAATTGTGGAGAAGCAAACTGGTTACACGATCAGAACAGTGAGATCTGATCAAGGCGGAGAATATACAGCAAATGACTTTGAAGCCTTTTGTACACAACAAGGCATCAGACATCAGACAACACCAGCTTATACACCACAGCTGAACGGTGTAGCAGAAAGGAAGAATCACACGATTCTTGACATGGCAAGAAGTCTGCTCAAAGCAAAGAAGTTGCCCAAGCAATACTGGGCTGAAGCTATATCATGTGCAGTGTATCTGTTAAATCGCTGCCCAACCAGAAGTTTGCAAGGAGTCATTCCAGAAGAAGCATGGAGTGGTCACAAACCAAGTGTTACTCATCTACGAGTCTTTGGTTGTGTGGCATATGCAAAGATCCCAGATGCAAGAAGGAGAAAGCTCGATGATAAAAGCGAGAAATGCATCTTTGTCGGATACGGTGAAAGAAGGATGGGATACAGGCTGTATAATCTCATCACAAAGAAGGTGATTATGAGTAGAGATGTTATCTTTGAAGAAGATAAATCTTGGGAATGGAATGATGATCAAGAAGCAGTCAAATGGATCAATCTTGATTTGATCCTTGAAGGTGAAGAAGTACCAACAGTACTTGTAGAAGAACCGATTGTGCCAGCAGCTGAACCACAAAGTCTGGTGCACAGATTCCCTGTATTCAACAGGAGGAACACACCAGGAGCATCATCATCAACACCACCATCAGCATCATCATCAGAAGGACCAAGAAGGATGAGAAATCTTGAAGAGTTGTACGATGCCACTCAAGTTATGGAAGATACAAATTTGTTTTGTTTCCATGCAAATAGTGACCCATTAAGCTTCAATAAAGCTGTCACAGAAAAGAAATGGATAAAAGCAATGGATGAAGAAATACATGCCATTGAGAAGAAAGATACCTGGAAGCTGACTTATCCACCAGAAAAGAAGAAAGCAATAGGTGTCAAAAGGGTCTACAAGACGAAAGCCAAATTAGTGGATAAAGGCTACAAGCAGAGAGAAGGCATTGAAAGGAGAAGTGTTCATGCTTGGCATGACATCCCTCGATTGAGTTTAAAGGGGAGATTTGTTGAATATTAAACTCAATCCAGAAGCTCCCAAATGGTCAAGGAAGGCAACCACCAGCCGCCACCGACCAACCGCCAGTCACCAGCCGCAGCCGCCAGCCGCCTTCACACCTATTGCCGCCAGCCGCCTTCACACTTGAAGGTTGAATTTTCTTGTTTTGAATTCGTGTATAAATAGAGTGCCCAGCTTATGTTATCTGAGTAGAGAGAATTGAGAGAAACACTAGAAAGAGAGAAGAGAGAGAGAGGGCGTGTTTAAGCTTTTGTTAATTATTTGTAAGCTTCGGATTTTTGTAATAAAACTTTGTGTTTTATCCCCTCTGAGTGTTTCAAAGCCACCACCAGTAGTTTCTCCCACCAACAAAAAGGAGTGTTGGCCATCCTTTTCAATCTCCATGGGACAATTTCTCGATAGCTGGAAGAGCCGCCAAGTGTAAATGGGAGAACTAAAGTAAGCTATTGTTTCGGATTCTTTGTAATTGAAACTTGTTATTGTTGAATAAATTTCATTTTCATGATAGCCCCACCAGTTAAGCCTAGCAGATTAGCACCGCTTGATTTTGGTTTCTTTTCGGTTATGACTAGATAATTAATTTGCGTTTCGCTACTTTAGAATCAATTATTATTTTTTTAACGTAAAACAAAATGTTTTTACGTTGTTATGTTTTTCTCTAGTGACAAAAAACTTTATTAATGCGGAGATTTACTCATTATAACCCAATTTATTAGTGAGTTTAAAAGTCTAAACAACTAATAAAAATATAATTTAATTTAAAAAAATTTTAAGGATATATATTTTTTAAAAATATATTAAGATAATAACTTATTAGATCGACTTGTGTTAACTATGGTTAATATATCAAATCTATAACCTGAGTTATTAAAAAAAAAAAATTCACAAAGCTCAATTCCTAGTCAACTTAATGTTAAATAATAAAATTAAAAATAAATAAATAAATAAAGGACCTAAAAAAACTAGTGTTAACATGTTGAACTCGTATCTGGATCATAAGATTGAGATAACTCCATAAAAATTAAATCAAAATAAATTACGAAGTCCAATTCCTAATTAGTCCAATGTTAAAGGATTGGCATTTAGAAAAGAAATCAGTTAAAAAAAATACATAAGAAATACATGAGTTAATCCGCGCAAACTTGTGATCCGAGTTATGAGACCGAGATAATCTCATAGAAAGAAAATACAAAAAATCCAATTTAAACCGATTTAACTTGCCAAACTCGCGACCTTGGTCATGAGATTGAGTTAACCCCATATAAATCAAATCAAAATAAATTATAAAACTCAAT
This sequence comes from Populus tomentosa, assembly GCA_018804465.1. Classification (NCBI taxonomy): domain Eukaryota; kingdom Viridiplantae; phylum Streptophyta; class Magnoliopsida; order Malpighiales; family Salicaceae; genus Populus; species Populus tomentosa. The sequence continues at coordinate 14,351,330 of CM031975.1, forward strand.
TCCTAACCAATCCAATATTGAATGATAATTTTTTTTAAAAAAAATCAATTAAAAATGACACTAAAAAAACTTGAATCAACCTGGGTTAATCTGCTAGATACTATTCCCAAGTCATGAAATTGAGATAACATAATAAAAAGCAAAACAAAACAAATCATGGAGCTTAATTCATAATCTACTCGATATTAAATGATGAAATTGGGGGAGTCAATTAAGAAAAAAAAAACTTGAGTCAATCGAGTTAATTTACCAAACTTACAACTTGGGTCATGAGACTACGACAACCTAATAAACAAAAAATTCAATGTTGAAGAACTCGTGACTCGGGTCATGAGACCTACATAACCTTATAAAAACAAAATGACTAAATTTAACCCAAGTTACCCTGTTAAACCCGCGATCCTAGTCATGAGAATAAAATAACCCCATAGAAATAAAATAAAATAAAATTATGAATCTCAGTTCTCAACTTATCCAACATTGAATGATAAAATTAAAAAACAAAATCAATTAAAAAAGCACAAAATACAACCCGAGTAACTTGAGTTAACTTTCTAAGCACTATCCTCGAGTCATAAGGTCATGATAACTTAATAGAAAGTAAACCGAAACATATCAGAAAGCCTAATTCTTAGTAAATCAAATATTAAATGATGAAATGTGAGGGGTTAATTAACAAAAAGAAACTGAGTCAATTGGATTAGCTAACTAAACCCGCGATTCATGTCATAAGAGTGGGGCAACCCAACAAAAAGCAAATATAATCTTGAATGATGAAACTGGAAAAAAAAAAAATTGATTGAAAAAAACTAAAAAAAAATTATTATTTAAATGAATATGAGAAGAGAGGTATAATAAAACCCCTTCCTCTAGTTTTTTGTTAATCATTTCAAGAACTAACAAACATCTTGCTCGTAAACTTGACTAGTCAACTAGATTAACAATTAACAAAACAATTTAAATGGTGTAACAAAAGTATTATAGCAAAGGTGTGATTTATTATGGATTGTAGCAGTAAAATTACATATATTTTCTCAAAAAAAAGAAGGTATAACTGGTCTTAGGGGGTAAAATGTTTTTTCATAAGGTCCATTTATCTTTCTAGAATTGCTAAAGGACATCTTGGTTTTTTCATGATTTTTTTGCATAGTAAAATTGCTTGAAAAACCTTAAAAAACAAACAAAAAAAACTTAACTATAGTCTGGGGATATTTTTTGTTTTTTTAGTTTTTAAAGAACAAGGTAATGACCTAGTTGCCCATGGAAACAAAATTATCGGGGCATAGATTTAATAGCTTTATATATAATTTTGTAAATATTTTTTAATAATATTTATTTGATCCTAGAGGCTATGTGGTAATTCGATAAATAAAAGAAACAAGAAAGGCACTAATGTGTGTGTTGCTCAACTGCCTTGGGATTCCATGTGTGAATGACTGCAATGGTTGAAACATTTATTCCATCATGTCACTCAATTCATCTTGGCCTCTTTCTCCTTTGGCGATGCGTAGATGGTGATTCTACATAATTTGGTTCCAATTTGGTTTTTTTCCCCTTAATTTCTCCCTCCTCCACCTCAATTTGCAAATTATCTTTAAAAAGATTGACAGCTTGTCTTTATTTTCTTTTCCCTTCATATTTAGTTATTATTCTTTTAATTGTAACTCTTTATTTAAAAAAATTATTTTCAATTTCATTCTTTAATTTTTTCATCTCTCAAATTCGATCACCATTCTTTTAATTTTTTTTATTTGAGATAATTTATAAGCTTGATTTTTTTTGTGATTTCATCCTCCTTTATTTTGTTTCTATCAAGTTTGATCCTCATTGTTTTTATTGCAATTTTTCTGTTTTAACAAGTTTTGTTGATTGATTTTTTTTTTCAATTTTATCCTTTAATATTAAATTGGCTGGGAATTAAGCTTCTTGATTGAGCCCAAATATGATATTTCATGGTTATAATTTTGAAATATTAACCTAGTTTTAGAACATAATCAGGGCTTGCTTGGTTTTTAATGTTATTAAATTAGAGTTGTTTTTTTTATGTTATTAAATTAACTTATTTTTCTTCTTTAGAAATCACAATGTCACATTTACTTTATTCTTCTTACATCCATAAAAATTAGGTTTGGTTAGCGGCGTTGCATGGACCACCGATATAAGTTACTTGAGTCACTTTTTTTTATCTATTTTTATCGCTTTCGACCTTTGACCTTTGGTTCATTATAATTAGGCTTTTAAATTGTTTCAATGTGGGTTTCATGATTTTATCATGATTTCACATTTTATATCGCGAGTTTTACTTATTAACCATTATTGGTCCGGGTTGATTTATTATACTGTTATCTCGATATATTTTTTTTACAATATATATCATCCAACATGTCATATTTAATATTTTGGCCATTATAGAAGTTTAAACTTCCTAACTTCCTTACGTTAGTATTTTAGATTGAAAAAAAAAAAAAAAAAGAACCTATACCCATGACACAGGTCAAAAGGCTAGTAATATTCTAAAGGCATACATGTAACTTCAGCATATGTGTATTAATAGCATATTTCCAACCAAATTGCTAATCTAGTTGAATCCAATACATAGCTTCAAAACATGACCTTCCAGGTAAATCCAAGGCCCAAACGATACATCTAAAGAACTTCAATGATGTATGTAACTGCAGTAGTAGTTCTCAATCCCTGGTAAGTGGCGAGAAACACATGTCTGTGAGGGATGAGGCGGTTCTTTTTATCACTTTCTGGCTTGTTCTTGCTTTATTTTCTTTTCCGTCGGGATTAACAGAAACAAATGGAGGTAAGGTTAATGATATCAAGAACACAATTTGGCTGTCTGTCATAAAACGAGGCTTATCATCGAGTCAGGAAAGGAAGCTCAATTTACTGTTTAATGCAATCTGTAATTATACTTATAGAGGAGGTCCCTCGAGGCTGTCCCAGAAAGTCGAAGAAATGCCTTAGCTCCTCCCCTCCCCCCCCTCACCGGTCCTAAACAGATTCTCCAGATGGATGAACGCGGGGGCTGAGGGTTTTGGTGTCTGAGAATTGGCTTGGGAAGTCCCAAGGTGCTTCAAAAAAATTATTGAAATGAAAATTGCCGATGAAAGGAAAGCTTAATGCCACATAATTCAAAGTTTCAAACAGAAAAATACCACAAGAATCTGAGTTTCTAACCAGGCAAAGATAAAAAAATAAAATGTTCATCAGTGGCATTTGTAACATTACAGTTCACAACATAAAATCAATCAAAAGGTGAGCAACATTGCCAGTAAAAAGGTAAAACTACTCTCTTTTTCCTAACCTATGCTGGTATATATCCTGCCATTTCTAGGCCTTTTGGAAGATTTTGGAATCAGCCTGCGCAAAATGCATAGCACACCAAGACCCAAAAAGGAAAAATACATCATCAATAAAACATCAGATGCCTTGCCAGAGATCCCGATATCTCTGCTAATATAGCAACCTGTAAATTTACACAACAAAAATAATCAGTACTAATCAAATCAATAATATCTTTTTTGTGTTTGTTTAGCATGGAGGTGAGAAGGGAGGCGCCATGGTTGAAGCAAGTGGTGTTAAGTCAAGATTTGGAAGCCAAAAGAGCATACAAATTTTTGTGTTAATTTAAGATGCCAATCAATTGATTACATGTGATATTATTATATTTATGTAAATATATATTTATTATTAATAAATACTTAATTCATCTTTAATATTCATATAATATTAGATTAATGAATCTAATATTATATTTATGAATATAAAATAAAAATAAAATTCATAAGATAAAAATATTTTATAAAGAAGATTATAAAGTTGTTATAATTATGATATTTTTATTGCATCAAAGTCTTGTTTTTAAAATATTCCTGATCGATGCTCCCTTAAATACTAGACATTCATTAGAATCGTAGAGACTAATATATATTATGTTATTTCTTTTTAGGAAATGAAGTAATTGTTCTTATAAGCTGAGCTATAAGGGATACCTACAACTAATAAGTAGGCTCTTGTTATAAAACATGCATGTACACTAAACTGACTCGCATGAGAATTATATATATAAAGATATTACATGTGTCTATAAAGAGAGTCATGCGATGGTTGTGTAAGTGATATTTAAACTTATGACTTTTTCTAATATAGAGTGTTAGAGTGTCATGTTTTGATCTTGTTACATGTTATATTGGTAAATATAACAAATAGACAGACATTTGATATAACATAAACTATATAAAGGTATTTGAGTGATCAAGAGAGAATTTATCACCCTAAGTGAATTAGAAAAAATATTTCACATGTTCTCAAATAGTATTGATTGTTAAATCCTTGTGCAAAGTAAAATAAGATTTGAAAAGAGTTTCAAGTATTATTCAAATAATCAATGATTATAATGTTGTGAACAAATATGATTTGATATGGTAGACACACTTCATTCTAAAATATATAAATTAAAACATTATTGATGAAAGGGTAATAATTACATTGAGAAACCGGTCATTGAAATGTTAAGTCAAACCACTTATAATTTTTCTAATATCCAGGGGATCAGAACACGTTGTTAAACAGTGCACTTGATTTTCAAATATAAATTAATCAATTATTGAATTGATAATATATTAACTTGTTTGATTTATTTAATTCTATTTATTTATAATTATAATTTATATTTGGATCAATATATTAGAAATCTAATCGGTTACACACATTAAGAATTATTAGTCAGAAATTAAATTGGGATAATTAATTAAGTGTGACTTGATTGGAAATAATTTTAGAAATTAAGCACTAGAATGTATTCAATTCAAGGATTATAATTCTAGTCCTAGAATAATCAAGTTGGGACTTGATTGATTAAATTTATAAAATTATCCTTAAATAATATATTAATGTTATTTAAGTGTCAAATATATATTTTTCTATTGATAGATTTTTTAAAATTCTCTATAAATATAAAGTTATGCCTTTTATTTTTTGTAAGGATTTTTCTATTAAATAAAAAAACTATATAAATCATAAAATAAAGAGATAGCACTCTAGGCATATGAATCCCTCTTTTTTAAATAGGAATTTAGAAGATTTTTTATTGATAACTTGTGTGAATTATTGTTAGGAGCCGGAAAAATTAGATGGTTTGTGGTTTGCGACAACCCAATCTTTAAAGAATTATTTAAAACTAGAGAATATTATATTTTTAGATAATAAATCCATAAACAATTCTAAATTTATCTCACAGGATTATAAATTTTTTAAAATAATTTTATTTTATTATTTCTCCTCTATATATATTATTTAGAAATCCAATAAATTGAAGATAGCAAGAGGCCATTGAAAGAGAAGATCTAACCAAAAAATGCCAACGAAAAAAATTATTTGTCAAACCTAGTAGATCTGTATCATTTAACACTGGTTGTTGTTTTCAGCCAATAATTATTCCAAGATTCTAAATTTCTATATATATATATAACACTTTTCTGCTTAAATTCAAAGTTTGGCCTTAACTACATGACCTTCAGATAGAACCCCGACATGCCTGCCTTGCCCATTTTCCAATTTTTCATCACCTTGACCATTCCAATTAATTTGGCAGGGAGCATCAACCTCCAAAGTCGTATATCGATGCTATGTATAGAAGCAATAATTCTCTATTTTTACAAAAATGGCAGACAACTAATTTATAATTTATTTATTTACTCTATCAATGAAAGGTGATGGACGGGAGAAGAGAAGAAAGAAAGCGAAGTCTTCTTCTGCATCATCACATCACGTGAAAAGCTTGGCATTTAGTGAAGTTTTTCCAATCAAACCCACCTTTTCTCAAAGATGGAATTTCTAGGAAAATAAATCAAAGGCAAACCGAGTAAAATGGAATCCAGAGCACAACACGAGCCCAGGGAGAAACTTCAACCACCGATCAAGTTATCTTTATTGACCTTTTGTGCTGTTTGTCACTTTCCTTTGCTCTTTCTCTCTTTGCACCACAAGCACGGCTTTGCTGTCAAATTTCAAAAACCTTAGCTATTAGAATATTCGAATTTTGTTTTTGGTATTTTAAAAGAGTTTTTAAAAATTTTAAATTTTTTTATTTTAAATCAATTTTTTAATTGACTCCATAATAGAAAGGTGCCATCCCCCTAATACAAAACTCTTAAAAAAAAAAAAACAATGATCTTTGGATATCATTTTAATTATTGAATGGAAAACATTTTACTCAAAACATTTCAGTCACTCGCAATTTAGCCTTTAAAAAATTCAAAAAAAGTTTAGAAAGCTTCATTCTTAGTACTCAATTTTTATGCTGTGATGATGATGCCATATTAAATAGTGAACCCGTCATGGATAAATGGGTTATCTATCATTTTTGAATAATAAGTATGGTTCACTTAGATTATTATTGATGATTTTTATTGATATTATTAAATTATTTTATTGAAATCTTTTTAATAATACTAATAATGTTGTAATAAAAGTTTATATGTATTTTCAAGATTTTTTTTCGTTTTTTTCTCTCCTCTTAACTATTTAATATCTTTTTAAAAAAATATTGTTATTTTAAATAGCAACAAGATGTAAAAATTATATTTCTTAATTTTTACATGTGTGAACTACTTAGTCAATAAAAATGGAATGACATTAGAAAAAAAAAACATCATCAATCAATTATTTTTACATATGAAAACTTATGCAAACACAATTAGTAATATTATAATTTATCAGACAAAAACAAAAACAACAAAGAAATGCAGACTGCCAAAAGGCAGAGCTACATCCTGCCCCCTCGATACTACAAAGACAATCTCTCATCTATCACTGTAACCACATGAATAGCATCAAATTTAGAATTCAAATCGAGGGCAAAAAAAACAAGGAAGAAAGAAAATAAAAGAAAGGAAGCTTTATTTATCTAATATACTCAATCCTTAACCCATCAACTGTCGTGTTGATGCAGCCTTCACTCCTCGGCAACAATGTCACCCATATGTTTTCATCTCCTTCTGCCTCCAAATCTTCTAACAGTTCCGAGATCCCCAACTTCAGATCAGTCTTCTTTCTGAAAACTTCAATATCGCTCTCCCTGGCTACCCTGGTCACGCCCGGATCAATGTGAACAAAGGTTCCTGCAAATTCCCTGAACCTCGGATTCATAATCGTCTCATTAACGACATTAACATAAACATCAAACTTAACATATCTATCCTCTGGGATATCAATTCCATGCACAACCAGGATCTCTTCCTCTTCTTCCTTCTCTTTCTTGGTTCTTCGGACTTTTGGCCTGTTGACCCTTGTTCTTAAGGTAGCGTCTAGAAACCGGCCATGGGGACTGAAGTTAGAGGATAGAATGTCGTTCCCTTGCAGTTGCTGCTGCTTCGCATTTTGCCTCATCCGTAGTATGTTACGGGCGACTTCTAGTGGAACAGAAGGCTTAGGACGGTTATTAAGCCATGTGAAATCGACCTTCTCATACGCATATTGCAGCTTTGTGATACTAAGCACATCGCGAATTTTGATTCTATTGAGCTGCAATTTCTCGTCATAAAAGAAAAAGGAAGAGTCTAGCCAACCAGGATCAGTGATGACCTTGTTCCCATGGAGCGTCCTCCAAACTTCCCAAAGACGATCGATATTGGCATGGTGTGGATAGAAAATAGGGTCTCTTGCAGCAGAGTAAAAGACACCCATGTCCTCCCTGCTTCCCGGATTCAAATTGCTCCCTACCCACTTGTGCACAGTGTTGTGAGGGGCTAGTTCTATGGTGCCAGGCCCATCGCAAGACCCTCCTTCCCCTGCCTTATAAGGGCAGCCCATGAAGAGTTCCATCTTCTTTGCACCTGCTACCATTTGGTTATACATCATCGCCAAGTTGGTGTGAACTTGGTCTTCAGGTCCTAACCCACTCTCGAAGCATCTGTAGTCTTCACTGCTAGGCGTAGTACAACTGTAGTCTAAATCAACCACACTTGGTGGAAAGTGAGAAAAGTCACGTGCTTCATGGAAAAATGGAGCCTTCATGTACATTTCAGGAATCACCATTCCTTCAGGAATGTCCCAAGGCCAGAATGGCAAAGCAAATGTGTCATCGCCTATGAGACTTCCAAGGATACGTTCGTGGAAATAGACCAACATACGGTGCCAGGGAAAGAACAGCCATGATCTGTGGATGTTAAGTGGAGAATTGGAGCCCTGCTGGTTATATGCTCCTGTGCAGAACAGACAGTGCAAATTGGCTTGACGAGTATAGCTCCGAGGATCAGTGTCTGGAAGAGACTTCATTATGGTTATAGCCTTCTTGTACTTGGAAATATAGTTGTCGTCGAGGAGATGGGTTGGCCGTCGTACACGCAAAGGCAATGAAGGATCCGGAAACTGGAAATCAATAATAGCAACATTTGATTGATTCATTGGTGGGCAGCAGTAAACAGGAAGATCAGAGCGACCCATAGATTCATGGCACGATGTTAAATTTGGCAAAATAACTAAAGGTTTTTCCTGTTGATCCTTCCCCGGAGACGGGGCTGCTTTTAGCATGGCTGGGATTATAAAATTGAATTCCCTGCAAGTATTAGCAACTTATTAGAGATTTTGCATTCGGAAAGCATGTAGTAGAACCACCAACAATAAAAGGAAAATAAAGGAAGAGTGACATTGCATTAGCTAATTGAGAGAAAGTGGCTTCAGGTGACGAGCACCATTAAAAAAAGAAGAAGAAAAACCTACCCCAAAAGCGCATGCTGGACTTCCGGTGCTTCAAGGATATGAAGAATCCGAGTAAAAGCTGCCACGACAGTGATTATGCCAAGGACCAGGCCCAATTTCCTTGCTTCCATGCTCGGAAAATCCAACACTCCTCCCAGTTTGCTCTAACCTTTTAAAAAAATAAAATTGATGAGGGGATATTAACGTTTCCCACCCAGACCAAGCCTCTTTAATGCTATACACTTGCAATTCTGCCTCGACTGAGATAGAAGTAAATAAGTCAGAGGCTATATAAAAAATCAAGAAGAAAAGATAACAAGGTTCAGCAATTTAAGTACTAAAATTGATGTGCAGAGAGAAACAAATTAAACGCATGCAGGGTTGACGTTTGGACTGTCTAGTTCTAGATATAAGATTACTATCAAATTTTTTTTCTTTTTTGGGATAAAGAATACAATAAAGTTGCCTTTAAATAGATAAAAATGGGACCTTAATTTATGTACAGGCATCCAATTTATCATTAATTATAATGACCCGCCCGTGCATTTATGGGATCCACTAGAGCTTCTTTCCTCCACGGATCTATTCGTAACAATTTTGTTTGGTAGAATGTGCTGTATAAATGCTGGGTGCGTATTCTATCACACCACCGCTAGCTTTGCGGGCATAACTAGTGTTGGAGCCCGAGCCACGCTGCGATCAACTATACTGTTAATCTAGGCAGGACCATGTCGGTTGAGAAAGTGATAGATACAAGTGTTTTTAAACTTGGATGGGTGGTCGATCCGGCTGAAAACCGGGGTTAATTTTAATTTTTTTATATATAAATAAAAATAATGTTGTTTTGATAAAAAAAAAAATTAGTCAACGAATTATAACCGAGTTTTTTATCAGATCTTGCCGGGTCATCGGGTCATCGAGTCAACCAATCAAGTCAGCTTGGTTTTTTACTGTCTCTATTTTTTCTTAAACTCGATCTGATTCTAACCCTGGGTCAGCCAGGTTCCAGATCAATCCGCTAGACTGGTTTCAAAACTATGATAAAAACTAAAAACAAATCATCATGCAATTTCCATCTTTGAAACATCATAGATATAGGAAAAGGTATTAAAAAAATGACATAATCATATGATGGAATGAACTTAACTAAACATGGGTAATTAATTAGAATTTATAAATACATATGACAATAAATATGATGTATAAAAATATTTTTAAAAATTAATTTTAAACACAAATCCCGTTTAAAAAGTTCAAACACAGGGTGATAACTCAATAATAGGTGGGTAGAATTTGTGTCCATACCAAATAACCCAAGGCTTGGCAGAATGCCAAACCCAAATGATACAGGTTTAGCTCAGTTCCAGGCCCAACATCCTTAGGTGCAAATATTAGCCGAGCCCAAGTGAGCAATGGAAGAGTTGTCAGACACAACTTCTTTTGGTTCAACTACATGTTGAGCTGGATGAGATGTATATTTGGCAAGCTACCATACCCAATATCCTTGGGTTCAATTATGTGCTGAGCACAGCAGATATGAATCTGATGGGCTTTCAAATCCAACATCTTTGGAGTAAAGAAGAATTGAAAATGGCTAGTTAAGGAGCACATAACATACCTTGAGATATACAACTCCACTAAATGTCTTCCTTGCAGAAGTCTTTACAGCTATTATGGGGAAAGGTTTTGTTCAATATCCACCACCTATAAAAACACCTCCACTGGCATGCTCCTCTAAAAAGTTTTGATTGTTCTATAGGGACAAATGGTATGATATTCAATACTCCTTCATGTTGAAAAAGTAGATTGAGCGGTTGATTGCCAAGGTTTATCTTAAACAGTTTGTAAAGGGGTATGTCCATATTGAACAAGATACAAAAAAGCCTAGCCAACCTATTCAAGCCCTTCCTGAGATCACTATGATTTTAGAGGGCACCTCAGCAGAGAAAGGTACTTCTAATGGAAAGAGAAAGTATGGAAAACAAGTTCTAACGATGACTCACCAACAAAATCCATGGCATGAGCCTATCACTTTCACTCTAAAAGATGAATAAGAGTAATTTACCCTCATAATGATGTATTGGTAATTTCAATGGTTCTTGCTAGGGGTGTTCACGGTTCGGTTCGGTTCGGTTTAGACTCAAAAAACCAACCGAACCGAATTACAGTATTGTTGCAAAAAATAAACCGAACCGGACCGAAAACCGATTCAAACCGAACCAGTCCGGTTCGGTTAAATTTGGTTTTTTAAGAAAAAAAACCGGAAAACCTAATCCCATGGGTTTTTTTGGTTTTTGATTTAAAATTGACTTACGGTTTGGGAAGATTTAGCATGACCTTATAGGCATCGATGGCATGGAAATACCCTCCCCGTTTCCATAGACTTGTCGGCGAGGGGGAAGAAGCTAGAGGGAGTTGTTTTGTTCATTAATTAAGCACCTTGGCATGTATTCTCCTGTGCTGCCGATCGTAGGAAAGCTCCGCTGGCACAAGCACACGGAAGAGCTGGCATGGGCAATTCGGTGGACCAATCCTATTATGGTAGAACTAGCTAAAAAAGCCCGAAGAAAGAGCCTTTTGGATGGGGCTAGGGCATTTGCTTCAGAAGGCAAGCATCAACTCCATGGCTCACTGATCGAGAGTTTGCTTTTGCTTTTGGTGAAGTCTTTGGTGAAGTCTTTTGGTGAAGTCACTCAAGAGACACATGCAAGAGCAAGAGGCAGGGAAGATGAAAATTGAAGGGGAAAGGAAGAAGGCTGGTTTGGTGTGGGCGGCGGTTGCAAAAGTGAAATGTAATATCATTTAGTTAGTATTTATACTAGGTCGTTCTGCCTTTCTGCTTTATTTTTATGGGTAGTGGGTTCGGTTCACCGGTTTTGGTAGTGACACCGGAACCGAACCGAACCGGAAAGATTTTTTGTTTTAGTAATCGGTTTAATCGGTTTTTCATCTCGGTTCGGTTTTCTCGGTTAATTTTTCATCGGTTTTCTCAGTTTTTTCGGTTATTCGGTTTTTTTGAACACCCCTAGTTCTTGCTAATTATCGAGTCCACATGGTATTGATGGATGATGAAAGCTCAATTAACATCATTTCTAAGGATATGATGTTTTAAATAGGGATAGATTCCTCTAGATTGACTCTTGTAAAGACCTTTTTTTATTATGATTAAATAGTCAAGAGTGCTAGTGAAGGGTGCCCTTGAGATCTCAATCACAACTAGCACTAACCCAGAGTGTCTTACCCTTCAACAAACCTTCAAGTTAATAGATATAGCTTTGGCCTACAACACCATAATGGAAAGACCTCTTTTAAAAATGATCAATGCAACCATTAACACTTTGATATTAGGTCTTGAAATCTTCCACTCTAAAAAGGGTGGATATTATTAGATGAAATCATGAGGTCTCTAGGCATTGTGCCTCTACATTTTTTGAAAGGCAAGAAGTCTTTGGTTTTAGACTGGCAAGGGACTTTGAAGGAAAGGTTAAAGATTAAAACCAAGGCCATAAAGTAGCTGAGAGAAGTAACTTTGAGGAAAGAGAAGGGAGTTACTAAGGCTATGTTTGTTTTCCAGAAAGTGATTTTCAGGAAACCGTTTTTTAAATTTTTTTGTGTTTGTTTGCCATTAGAAAAATTGGTCAACCGAAAAAACTTTCCAGTCAAAGAAAAATTTGGATTGGTTTTTAGGAAAGTGTTTTCCTGAAAAATTTGGGCAAAAAATATTTTCCGGAAGTTGTGAAAAAATTAGAAATGTCATATTATTGGCTGGTTATATTAAATTTGATCCTAAAACTTTTAATTGTTATATATATTTTGTTTTGAATATTTATTTTTTAATTTCATCTCTTAAAATTTAATTTTTGTATTAACTTTGGTCCTCATTTTTATAATTGTTATTTGTTTTTTTTCTTATCATTTTTGTATTGAAATTTTTTATCTATCAAATTTGGTCCTTATTCTTTTGATTGTTACTTATTTTATTTGAAATAATTTATGAAATATTAATTATTATTATTTTAATTTCTTCATCTTTTATTATTTTATTATTTTTTAGATTTAATCTCTATTATTTTGATTATTATTTATTTTATTTGAGATAATTTATGAAATTATTATTTTTTCAATTTCATTCTCATTCAAATTTTTAATTTGTAAGATTTGTTTCTCATTATTTTAATAAACTTGAGAAAGATAAAACATTAATAAGTTATTTTTCAGCTCATTTTCCATAACATAACCAAACACTGGAAAATATTTTCCAACTTATTTTTCATTACACTACTAAACATCAGAAAATAATTTAATTTTTCGGAATTCACTTTAAAAAAAAAAACTACTTTCCAGCAAACAAATGGGGCCTAAAATAAGCTCTGGAACCAAATCAATCATAATTATGGATAGATTTCCTCGATCCTCGCTCATAACTCTAATGTTTTTTTGACAGTTTAGATATGTCATGTGTAACATGTGCAAACCATTTGTAAGTATAATTTTATACAAGAAAATAGAGTACAATTAAAATTGCACACCCATCATCATCGATAAGAATTAAAGAATTAGAGGATGAGATATGTGAAATCCAAACATAGCCTTTATTAACTTAAGAGCCTAAAAGAAAGAGGAAAATCTCTCTTAATGAGTGAAACAATAGTAGGAAAAAGTTCTAAAAAAGTGGCAATCTAGGCAACTATCCAGAGATTATTAACATACTAGATATAAGAATAGATATTAAGGGAATCAAAAACAAAATTAGAAATATAAAAACAAGTGGCTATAATACAACAATTAAGGCCTTTGAACGTACATAAACAATCAGAAGAGGACAATGTAAGACAGAAGTCACAAGAAAGTCCAAGTGTTCAAGAAAATAAAAGGAAATATATGAAGTCTGACCAGCTGAAAGAAGTAAACATTGGAGAAGAATTAAAGAAAAACATAACTCACATCAATGCTTGGTTAAGACTAGAGGAAAAAGAATAGAGAGTGTTTTGCTTGGGACTATAAAAATATGTTAGGACTGAATAGAGAGTTGGTAAAACTTAAGATCCTAACATATAAGGGCACCAGAACAGTAATCTAGAGTCAGAGGAGGATTTCTCCAGAATTGGTCCCCAACATCAAGGAGAAAATACAGAGATTTCTTAAAGCTAAGTTCATTAGAGTTGCCAAGTATGCAAAATGGCTTTCCATTATAGTCCTAGTGTTGAACAATAATGATAAAACTAAGGTTTATATAGATTTTAGAGACCTAAATAAAGCTACACCAAAAGATGAGTATCACATACCTATAATGGATGTCATAGCTAAATATAAACTATTTTCCATAATGGATGGATACTTTGAATATAACTAGATTCCCATTACAAAAAAGGGCATCCATAAAATTGCATTCAGATGTCCAGGTTTAATTAGAGCATATGAATGAGTGATGATGCATGTTGAGTTGAGAAACACAAAAGCTACAATTCACTTGATCCAGAGGAACAACTTCTTAAAAATATCCGAGGTAAGGATATCATTTCACTAGCTTATAAGTTAACAGCTATGACATAGACAGTAAAATCTCTTCGATTTACAAGCATCTATTTACACTTCTGTCAACCTAGGCACATCTGATGATAACATTACTTCGTCATTAGCATGACATTTTCTTAATAAATCTGCCCATGAGATGGATTTAATCACGATGAAATGGTTAAATCATTTTTAACGAGTTTGAGTAACTGTTGGCAAATTTTGGCGTTGCTTGTCTTCTCTTTATTCATTCTTTTTTCTTCTTTTTTTGTTATTTATTTTTGCAGAAGCTTCAGTTCCAGCAAATGTAATTTTATCAATCCGTCACTCAGTGTTCTTGAAGGGAGATCATACCAACTTCTAGATAGAACCATCATTTGGTGTGGAGGCTTCAGAGCTTTATCCTGACGTCAAATACACTACTGTGGATGAATACCTGAATCAATTTGTCTGAGTGTTCTACGTCAAGCAGCATTGCCTTAATAAATAATCATGTAGATGGTCGTCATACTTGCACTTATATACGTTATTATATTACCTCCAAGAGTAGACATCTTGTGGACCAGCTGGGATTTACTTTATGTATAATTATATCAAAATTGATGAAAAGTAGTATCCTTTTGACTATAAGGTTACGTTTCTCAAAATTGGAGTGATCTTTGGTGTTTTAGCGCCTATTAATGCTTTCCCAAGCCGCCATGGTGAATTATCTTAACAGAGAATATGTTCTATAATTGTGGTGCATTCCTCTTGCTTTTCCATGTTAGCAGATGTTTATATAAGTTAATGCAAACATGCGATCGAAGAAATTTGTAAGCTTCAGTCATGTCCTCGCTCTTACAGCATGGAGAATCTCAGCCCTCCATATCCCCTACCAAAAAATAGACCATTGTGTTTAGCATCACCTATCTTATAGTAAGGCTGTACAAAGAGTTAAAAATTTCAGTAGCAATTAGTACTGTGTGAAGAATTATTTACTGTTCATGGATTTACATCATTGTCTACCTAGCGTGGGCAAAGTATTGAGCACACAGAACGCTATTCACCCTCTCATATACTGTTTGAATTTTATAAAAAAAAATTATTTTCAAATTTTTTTATGCGATTTCATTTTTTCAGCTAAATTTAAGAACAATTGAATCAAATTTGTTAACTAAAATCAAAATTAAAAGACAAAAGACTAAACTAGAAATGATGTCATAAATGAATAATAGTTTCAAAGCTCATACAAAATATATATTTAAATCCTTGAACTTTACCGCCTATATATATTTGGTCTCTCAATATTTTTTCAATTTGACTTTGATATGAAAATTTATTTTTTGTTATTTTTTAATTCATAGTTTAAGAGAGGTTGTCAGAATCTAGTAATAGAGAGAGAAAATATGTGTTTTCATCAATTCTTACTACAAAAATAATCAATCTTAGTGTCAAAGGATTCTATTTAGTGAGGAGAGTTCTATTTATATGTTTTTTAACCTTAAAATGACCTAAAAAATCAAATCTAAACTTGAAAAGATTTTTGTTTTCAAGTTTTTTGGTGGTTGTTTTGGTTTTTTTAAGACCATTTATGGGTTTGTAAAGGTGTTCAAACTCTTTTCTAGGTGTTTTGAAGTTAAAAATAGATTAGAAAATGGGTTATTGGGTAAAAAAACATATATCTTATTTTTTCGACCACCACAGCTGTCGAAATCTTTAGAATCCCAAACAAAGTGTTGTCTAGGGTTTTTGTTTTCAAAAAACATTGGGGCAAACAACATTTTAAGTACCCGTTTGGTATTGAGGTTCAATCTGCTTTTCGGAAAATTTCAATTTTTTTTTTTTACTAAAATTGAGTGCGGTTTGTACTTTTTGGATCGTTTTGATGTGCTGATATCAAAAATAATTTTTAAAAAATAAAAAAACATTATTGACATGCTTTTCGGCACGAAAAGCTATTTGAAAAGCAACCGCTACTACACTCCCAAACACCCTCTAATAAATAGAAAAGGTCTGCACATGGGTCATTCCTTTAATGGTTCGGACACTGGCTTGGCCTCCTTTTTTTTTCTTTTGTAATTTTTTTTTTTTGAAAAAAAAAATCATGCTTTTTATATGTGTTTTTTTAATAATATTTAATGTCATATTTCAATTAATATCCCCTCTATATCATTTTTTTTATTTTTTGTATTTAACCTTTTTATTATTTTGTATGTATCTAATTTTTGAAGAAATTATTTTAATTTATCTGTACTTTTTTATGAATTTTATTTTTAAATGTAAACTTCAGATGGGATTTTGAAGTTAATGAAAATCTAATTGGGAAAATTAATTTAATTTATAATAAGATAAATAAACAAAACAAATGAGTAACAATATTTTTATAAACTCCTGGCTATTATGGGAATGATAATAGTGTCAGGAGTTTGAAGTAAAATGTTATGTACGGGTCAAAAAATAAAAAATAAAAATACTTGAAAAATAAAAAAACACATAAACACAAATAAAAATATAATGGAAGTGATTTATACATAATTGTAATTACTAGTATGTAACTAAATAAAATTCAAAATAACCTTAGTAAGAATTTATTATAAATAGATGTCAAGATCTGAGAATTTTATCTGGAAAACATAAAAGGGTACTATTGAGGGATATAGTGTGAATTTGACAATATATATATATATATATATATATATATATATATATATATATATATATATAATGGCTGGCCTTGGAGAGAAAAAAGACAAGAGGAAAGAAAATTTTGTTATCTTGCTTAGAAAAGTGATAAAAATCCTTAGGAAAACATAAAATTTAAGAGAAAATCTTGTCAAAACATGGAATCAAACACTAAATTTAAAAGAAAAAACAAGCGAGGGAGAGTCGAGAAAGAGAGAGAGAGAGTAGGCGACAAAGTGGGAAGGAGAAGAAGAATTGCAAAATTTTGATTTTTGGTTAGTGTTAGAGCCTTAAATCCTTGCATGGTAAGGTGTTCTAACACATTTACGTAAGTTGTTGAAAATTAATGCTTTAAATTGATTGAACTCATATAATGATTGAACTCTTACAATTGGGATATAGAGTTCTAGGATAAAATTTGGAGGAAATTGAAGTTGGTTGTAAATTGGTGCAATGAATAATTAAAAGATTAGATAAAGTAAGGAATTTGATAACATTCAAGCGAGAATTTTAGTGTGCAGGGGTGTTAATGGCTGCCAAAGAGGGAAAAAAATATGGATATGTTATAATGTAGTTGGAAGTTATAAATTGGTATATATTTAATGTG
The DNA here is from genome assembly GCA_018804465.1 of Populus tomentosa. Classification (NCBI taxonomy): domain Eukaryota; kingdom Viridiplantae; phylum Streptophyta; class Magnoliopsida; order Malpighiales; family Salicaceae; genus Populus; species Populus tomentosa. The sequence continues at coordinate 14,368,821 of CM031975.1, forward strand.
TGTAGTTATAATGGTGATGATTTAAAATGAAATTAGAACTCAAATATTGGTGGTAAAGAAAATTTGATAATGTTTGCTTTAGAAACTTTACTAACTTTGATAATCTATCTTTGTGAAAGAATTGTGCTGATAGTAGATTCATGATCACATATTTTTTTGGGTATTGCGGTAGCTGTTGTAGTAGTGGTTTGAAAAAAATTGTTTTATAAAAAGTATTTTTAATTTAAGTTGGTTTGAAAAAATATATGTTTGGTTAAAACTGTGGTTGAAATTGAGGTTGAATAAAAAGTAGTTTATTGTATTTGGTTAAAAATATTTTTAAAATTGAGGTTATAAAATAATTTTAAAAAATACATATTAATATTTATGATTTTTAATTTAAATATTGTAGATTTAACTATTGCTATTACATCATGAAATAAATCATACTTTATATAAATTTTTTTGTTATTGTTCCATTAAATTATCTACAATTCTATTACATACAAAATTTATCCAACAAGAACTATAGTTTTCATAATTTTTTGAGCGTGCAATAAAATTAGGTAAAATATTATCAGGAATAAAATTGAGATTACAGTACGAATAAATTTAATTCATCTTAAATTAATTTTAAAAAAATATTATTGTTCACGTTCACGTGAACAGTGCAATTGAAATCAATTAATTGCAATGGTTTTTTTTTAAAAAAAAAAAAAAACTGTTCACTAAAGTGAGCAGTACAACAATGGAGGCATGCTCCACTGTTCACTGAACAGTGCAAAATGGTGCACCCGCAAGAAGCAACTCCTACCTGCTTTCCTTTTCCATGCGTTTCAAATGAAAAATTTCATGGGACCCATGAACAATAACCTATGTTTTTGTTGTAACCAAACGTTATTGCATTTGTGTTTTAAGAAAACACATATGCAACTTCTTAGACAAACACTATCTAAGTGTGATATAAGGTACACTTTAGAGTTCATGAAGATGAAAACAATTAAGTGACAAAGAAAATAAATAAATATTAGTTATTTGTGGTGAGAGTTTAGTCATGTTGTGTTTATGAAAAGAAAGTTGTTTAGAGTGCACTAGCATTTCAAACAATGTAGGAAATGTTTTTGGTAGGAAATAATAAGGAAATAAAAAAAAGAATAATTTTTTTAGAATTATTTGGTGATTAAATGAAAAATTGTATGTTGAATCAAAATAAAGAATTTTTATTATGTGCACTTTGAATTTAGGCACATTGAAATTATTGATGGGTTAATAATGTGATGAAATCTTTTTGATTCAGGAGAAGTTACTAAAGCAGGACCTTTATCAAGAGAAGTTGGATTGTCTCGAGTAGTAGGAAGGTGTTGAACACCTTAGAATTATAAATTTACTCTTTAAAGAATTCTTAAGTCGAAATACATTTTAGATGTTATCTTCATAATCTTGATTAGATCAATATATTTTTAGATGTTGAAACTAGTTCTTAGTTAATGGAACTAGTATTATGTTGAATAGACAGATGGTGAAAATAGTTTCTAATTAATGGAACTAGTGTCATGTTAAATGGATAGATGTTGAAATTGACTCTTAGTATTGTCATGTTGAATGGGCAGTCGCTTAAAGTAGTTCTGGGTAATAAAACTAGTGTCTTGTTGAATGGATAATGAATCAATGCCTTATCAAATGGACAAATAGTTAATTAGACCTTATTAATTAAAATTTATGTCTTGTTGACTACACAACTACTAAAATTGACTTCTAGATAATAAAATTAATACCTTATCTAATGGCTATTCTTAGAAGCCAATTTCTTAATTAAAGAAATTAAGGTTAAATGCATAGTTAGACAATTAAATTCTTGAGTTATTATGAATGTTTATCGAATATTTAAAATTTTGGAAATTTGAGTAACGTTAAAAAAAATTGTTTAGAAGGTGAATAACTTTACTTAAATATTATTAATATGTCTATAAATGATTTAATGATGCACTGATACATGTTAATCTATATTTACATTTCAGGATCTCTTTTGAAATGTGCAAATTAGGGAGCTTAAGATTATTACTTTTTCTGTTATGATTATGTAGAAAAGAAAGACTATATTTTGTATGTAATTTATCAATTTTTTTGTTATGTATGTAGGAAAGAAAATGTTCATATTTTGTATGTCATATACTTGATTATACTTAATTGACCAAACCTTAGAATTTCCTTTTCAAGTATTAGATTAATATATTAGGTGATGTTAAAGTAATTTAAATTTCAACTTTCTTAATTTATTTGTTAGTAAATTCTATGTGTGTTATAGATTTGAAAATTTTAATTAATTGAATTGATAATTTCTTGTCTTGTCTTTTGAATAGTTTCAATAAATCTTGTCATGAATATAATTTGTTAAAAATAAATTTTATTTATTTATTTTATAGTATTGCAAACAAATATAACTTGCGAGATATGTTTTCCCTTTGATTTAATATATTTGTGGGAGAAATTGGTAAAACCCTAGAAAGGACCTATGTGCCAGAGCAGCAACTTTTGCAGACATTCAAGGTATGAATATCATTTCATTAGAGCTTCATATGTAGAATTGTACTCGTAACACTGGTAATGGTATCATCTGTCAGACCTCTGTCAGCTTGAGTTTAAACAATGTCTAGCAGTAATGACCTTAGTATCAGATTTTTTAGAAGTTTGTACGGAGAAATTAAGTTTGACATCGCTTCTCTTTTCCTATCTGTTTTTTTGTTTAGCAGAAACTTCGGCTCCACGTATTTGGAAGCGCTTTTTAAAAACATTTCTGATAAATTTTAAATTTTTTTTTAAATTAATATTTTTTTTATATTTTTAAATTGTTTTAATGTACTAATCTTAAAAATAATTTTTAAAAAATAAAAAAAATTATTGGTATGTTTTTCTAAGTAAAAAACACTTTAAAAAATAACAACTACATTCCCAAACACGCACAACTTTATCATATGATCACTCTGCATTTGTGAAGGGAGATCAAACCAGCTTTGAAATTGAACCATCATTTGGCGTAGAGGCCTCTAAGCTTCATGATCACATATTTCTTTATCTGAAAGAACAATATCACTGTGACCATCACCCTGTACAGCCAAAAGACCAACTTAAGTGCGTTATAGCATGCAGTGATGTGTTAATGTTTATGCTGCGTTTCAAAACACGCAAGCTAGTCCATACATTCATCTTAATTAAAAAAATATATAAAAAAAAAATCAATGCACAGATGTAGGACACATTTTACTGAGAACAGAGGGCCCTTCAGAGTCATTAAATGGAGACACGAGGGTGAATTAATGTCCTGTTGCCACTCATAAGTAGAGCACACTACAAGAGCTTTATACCTCCAAAAGTTGTTCAGCATACGCTTGCTTTGCACAGCACATTTCCGCTGCTTTGTACTTCCTTCCCTTTTGGTCACAAACCTTTCATTAGCCTGATCAGGGATGTCTTCCATTTGTTCATCAAATCTAACAAAAACACAACAATGGATTACAGAATGATTTCAGAGGCTGCATTCCTCAAAATTACATCAGTTGTAATGCAAATATATTCTGCGTTCCTCATCAGAATCTACATCGCTGGATGAATTCTCCTCAGTTTCTTCATTGTCACTATCCCTTAAGCCACCATTCTCATCATCATAGCCAGCAGTATCAACAGCTACTCAATCTTTCTTTCCCTGAAGGAAAATAGTAAAAGAAATTTGACACTATAAAAGTGTGACTTTGTTTTGAGATTGTGGCATAGTTAACGAGGCGGTTTCCAGCTAAAATGTAGGTTAGCAGTCCCAAATGAGTATTCAGCATTTCAAAATGATGAATTTTGCTTAAGGAAAAAAAAAAAGCTTTCCAATTGTCTGAAGAAACAGTTACTGGGACTGTCCATTTCCAGTTCACTGAATCACTTTCTATGACCAAATGCCACTTCAGTTATCGCAGACTCGGATTTAAATAAACAGATACAACGATTACTTAAACCAACTATGTCACGGAGACGTAACAAGGACTTTCGAAAGAGATTTGAAACTCACCTGATTAAGACGTAGATGACAGAGCTATAGTCTTGGGACCTGAAAACCTAAAGCAACACAACAAACAAGCACTTAGCATGCACACACGGTAAACTGAGGGGGAAAATGAATAGAAAGTAAACTCAGTACATTTTATTTTATCATACATGGTTACTCATTTATAACAACACCAACCACGAAACATCGCAAACAGCAGAAAATCCCTTCTTTTTCTCCTCCAATTTTCTCAACAACGCAATGAATAACTACGCAAAAAACTGGAAAAACTAATAATTTAGTCAGCCATCCATATATCATTTTAGCTAATTATTCATTTTCAACAGAAGTAATCAAATGAACGTCACAAATAGTTAAACTTCTCTGCTTCCTCTCCAATTAAACTAACAGCAAAACACAACATCAAAAACTACAAACAGATTTTAGCCTCTGATTTTCTCCGCAACCAAGTATAATTGCTAATTCATCAAAACCCAAGAAAATAAATCTTACTTTAGTAACAAAAGTTCCTTTAGGAGCCAAGAACTGAGTAGCTAATCTAACAGCATCAATAACAAGAGAATTTTGAGTCATAGCTTCTTGAGCCCAAGCACCACCAATATTAGGAGACCCGTCATGTAAAACCAAATCAAAAGCTCTAACTCCCATAATTTTCTTAACCTTATCTCTACACTCAGGCTTAGTTATATCCTTTTATATCGAGACCGCCCCGCGTAAAGGCGCTATTTTCACTAAATCAATGCCCAAGACAAGGTCTCCTAGAGCCACGCGCTGCACCTCCACTTGCATCCATCCACCGGATGCAGCACCAAGGTCGAATGCGGCGCGAGAGGATTGGAGGAACTTGAATTTGGTGTCTAGTTGAACTAGTTTCCATGAGGCACGCGATGGTAACCATGTTCTCTGGCTAATTTGTAAAATTTATCCAAACGATGCTTTCCCTTTTCTCATTGTGAGTTATGGGTTTGGGGATTTTTGAAGGGAGATTTCGGTTCTGATAATTGCTGGTAAGAGGAAGTGTCACAGAGTGGGGAGGGAGGAAGGGAAGCAAAAGATGTTGACAGAATTATATATGGATATATTTTAAGCCCACTGGATTCAAAGCCATGGCTTGGATTGTTAAGGAATGAGGTTTCATTAGATTGGTCTTGGCCCATTTAACACGCCTATAGATTTAAGTCCTTGATCACTGGATTCAAGTCTCATTGAAGAAACCAATCATGCGAATTTATTGATAAAACCAGAACGTCTGCCATTTAAAAAAGCCAAGTTAAAACTGAAGTTTATACGTGTAAGTGCAAGTTAAAGCTCATCATGACATGAAGGCATGCCCTTCGAGAAGAAAACGTTTAACGTCTACATGTCTTCGTGCCCCCATGAACCAACCAAGCTTTCAGGCCATGCAGGAAACACTGGTACTTGCAGATGATTTCTTACCACTGTATTTCTGTCAGACAAAAAGGAAACCAAGATTTTATATCTGATGTGCCAGTAATCCTACTACATGATAAGCTGTTCCAGATGCAAGTACTTGAAGCTCACCTGCTTTCCAATGTTGAATAGGGTACACTTGTATCTGATCAAGTATCTAATTTCGCACCCCATTGTGACGACAAAAAGAAGAGTCCAGGAACACAGCAATATAGACCAAACGACAGGAACATCAAACACTGGAAAGAATGTCATCGCAAAAGCCATGATGAATGCCCTTGTGAAGGAGTACCTAGATACATGACAGCAAAAACAATAGATTATTTTCAGGAACAGATATATCCATGATGGATCCGCAAAAGCAGCCCTATGGTGCTGGGGAAAGTGTTCGGGTGGTAATTTATCCGATCAAACAAACTACCATAGATCACTAGCTCCCTAATTACTTGATTCTTGAAAGCAATCTAGAATCTGTATGAAACTATGAGAACCTCCAACATTCAACATTTTTCCTGCCGACTGGCTGAGTAAAATATAAAACTAAGAGAGAATAGTTTATGATCGAATTATCAAATGTCTACTTGAAATCGTTTATCAGGTTATAGATAACGGTGGAAGGAATTAATCGATAATTAATATCAGCAGGATGAAAGTAATAAAAAGACTAAATACGGTAATGGCACATTGATACTTCATTACCAGAATTTGAACTCTGGAAGCCGGCGGATGTGTGGCTTGAATTCATCGGAGCAACTTGTCGAAAGCAAAGGACCATCTGCATGTTCATGTTCAGGATCAACCAGAAGTGACAAAAACCCACTTAACAAATTCACTATGTATACCCCGAGCCCATAAACAATGATGTAAAACCCTCGAACGTAATAAAGTCGTGAACAATAGACAGCCACTATAACAAGAGTCCCAATCCATCTATAGACAGCATGAGGTGAAGCCTTATCCAGATAAAATCTATGCATCATCCATGCATCATGTTCCCATCGAGCAACAGGTGACACCACTGAGGCATTCTCATCCCCAAATCCTTCCATTAGTTTTGATCTTCACACCTGCAGATTTTACAATACAGAACCAATCAAACCATCAAACAAACAGGTGGAAATGCACAAGATACAACAAATACCAACATGTACATCAATGTATGCTTCTGAATAACAAATCCGCGTATTCAAAGATAATCAAAAAGGCATAATAAAGCAGAACAGAACATGTCCCTGGATATACACGTACCAAGATCGTGGAAATGCTTTAATGACTATATAAACTTGCAAGTGAAAAATATTCTTTCAATTCAAGCTTCCTATTCAATGTAAATGTTCCAAATTCATGGAAATATCAATTTCAAGAATCAAAATCTTCAGGCATACTCTCCACTTTCCAATCAAATCCACCATTCACACCCATTTATTTGAAAACAAGAAGGCACGAATAGCTATAGAATCACATAAACGCACCCAAATATACAAAAGAAAAGGGCCCTTAAAGATCAATATTTAACCAATGCCAAAGAAATCCAGATGACAAATATATGCAATGCAACTATGCAAGAAACATAAAAAAGAAACCAATAGCCCAAAAATCTTTCACTTCCCACCTTCTAGGGACCGAAATGTAGTTACCAAGCTCCATTTAAGTAACTAAAATATATATAATAAAAAATGAGCACAATATCTCAATCAATCTAGTCAGAGTTTTAGAATCAAGAAACAAAGAAAATCCCCAAAATGTAAATTCCTAAACAGAAAAAAGGGCGTAGAAGAAGGGAAATCGGTCCAAATTGTCAGGAAAATATGGAGAGTAGAGGTTAACCTCGAATAGACTTTGTTTTGGCGTTTGTTAAGCAATGCAACAAAAACTTGTTTTCTTATGTGAATCTACTTTCTTTCAAGAATTGTAGCACTTGATACTCGCGCAATGATAACCACCCCAAAGCGTACGCAAAGATGCGTTGTTAGAATTTTCTATACAGAAAGTGTATAAATTCTATATTCTCTACAGAAAATTCCGTCAATGCATCTTTCCAAGTCTTGTTTTCGTCTGTTAATATCTTGGATGAATATTTTGATGGGTTTTTAGAGGGTCTCCCGTCTCTTTGGTGTGAAATTCAGAAGAAAGGAAGACGGGAGTGGCAGGTGAGAGAAGTTACAGAGCCTGTAGGTCCAAGGAGGGTTTTTTGTTTTCTTTCTGTCCTTTCATCATTAAACTGATTTCACTGAATTGGGCCTGGCCGAGTAGTGATGTACACCAGAGATTCATATGGTGGTGTCCAGACTCCATAGTCTTGGCTTCATTGACAGAGATCTCAAAATGTTGGGCAACTTCAACCAATGAACATGGGGCTGGCAGAGGTCCCTAATCTCCTTCGCCATGATAAAGGACTCGAGGGTGAAGGGGTTGATGGATACAAAGCCGAACCTACATCCCGGATAGGCTACAGACTCTTAGGTGCATGCACTGAGCTGATGTAGAAAGAGGCAGCTGGAAAAGGACAAAACATTCAATTCCTTGCATGAAGAAATGAATTCAACCATAAGCAAAGATTGATGGATCTTGCAGACCAGTTAAGGCAATCAACATAAAGAGAGGATTTACCAACCCATTTGACGTATCAACGCAAGTACGGAAGAAATCTCAGTATCACCCAATGCAATTCGCTCCAAATATATCAGTTGGAACACGCGCTTGACCCAGAAAAAAATAAGATAAACCATTCGAATTTAAAGTTAACTTGAAACAGAGACGTCCACTACTGTCTGTCTGTCATAACTTCCAGTACTACAGAAGCTTACACTAATGGCTACAATGCCACTTTTCATGACTACCATAGAGGGAACTAATACAACGGAATCAAGCACTTTACATAGACAATATTCATTCTCAGAGACGTAAATGAATCTTCTTCGTTTGAATATAAACAATAAAGTTTCACTTCTGCAACATCAGCACTCTGCCATCATAAAATGCCAAGGCACAATTGAACTTTAGGTTTGTAAGTGCATATTAAAGTCCATCACAACATGAAGGCATGTCCCTTAAAAAGGAAAAATCAATTGTCATGAATCTTCATGTCTAAATATTTCCTTCCATCTGGTCCTTTTCTAGTTGCCTATCAACCAGCCAGGCTTTAGTCCCCACGGGAGCCACTGCTACTTGCAGAAGATTTCTTACCACCATACTTCTGTTAAATACCAAAGAAACCAGAATGTTATCTCACATAATAGCAGTCCTACTATAAGAAAGGAAGTTACAGCAACCACAGTTATTGGAGGTGTGAATAAAAGGTGGTTGCTTGGAAGAGAAAAATAGAGGTGTAAAGCACTCGGAAACTCACCTGTTTTCCTAAACTGAATGGAATATATTTGTATTTGATCATATGTGCAATTTGGCGCCTCATTGTAAGGACAAAAAGAACAATCCAGTAACAGAGCAAAATAGGCCAAAAGACAGGAACATCAAACATGGAAAAGAAGGTCATAACAAATGCGATGACGAATGCCTTAGTGAAGGAGTACCTGAATGTAATGGCAGAAACAGCAGGTTATTGGCATGCATAGATGTATCAAAGATGGATCCTCAAAAGCAGCCCTAAGTAGTTGAGAAAAGGCTTGGGATAGAGAAACATCTGGACTTAACCAAACAAACTACTAAAAATATTTAGCTTTCCAACCACTTAATTCTTAAAAGCAAACAAGAATCTGCAAGAGCTATGAGAACCATCAATGTATCTTGCCAGGTGTCCAAGTGAATCACTCATGATTGAAGTCTCAAAAGACTACTGGGAATCATTTATCAGGTTATAAGGAACAATGGAAGCAATTACTCAACAGAACAACTGAAATGATAAGCATACCAACAGCATGGGGGTAGTTACAAGATTAAATGCCACGAGTGGCAAAATTGTTTTCATTACCAGAATTTAAACTCAGGAAGTCGGCGAATGAAGGGCTTGAATTCATCAGAACCCTTTGTTGGCAGTGAAGGACCATCTGAAGGATCAATTTCAGGATCAACCAGTGGTGACAAAAACCCAATTAGCAAATTCAGTATGTATATTCCAAGCCCATAGGCAATGATGTAAAACCCTTGAACGTAACAAACTCGCAAGCAGTAGATAGCCACTGCAACAAGAGTGCCAATCCACCTGTAGACCGTATGAGGTGTACTCTTATCAAGATAATACTGATACATCCTCCAAACATCATGTCCCCATTGTGCAACAGGCGATGCAACCGAGGCACCCTCAGCCCCAACTCCCTCCATCCAATTTAATCTTCACAATCCTGCTGATTTGATAATACAAAACAAATTAAACCAACAACACACACAAACTCGTTAAAAAAGGAAGAAAATGCAACAAATACCACTGCCCCTATCTACATTGTATACTACCATGCTTCATTTCAACTGTAAAAGCATGAACTTGCTTCCTTTTGATCAATACCCATTCAATTTCACGAATCATAATCCAGATAAGTAATCGATTTCCAATCACCACAGAAAAAAGAAAAAAAAATAGCATGAATCTCCTCAATTCCTACCAAAATCTCATGAAATGCAGCAATATATAAACTGCAAAACCGATAAATATTTGCCAAACTTATGTTCAAAAAGAAAAGAAACAGATTTACAAGATTCCACATGCCAAAATGGATGCAAGAAACATAAAAACTATCCAACACTCACAAAACACGTCACTTTCCCCATTTTTATGAACCCAAAGTGTGTAAAAAATGAAAACCTAACAAATTTGAAAGAAGCCCAGATAATAAATGAACAAAAAAATGCAGTTAATAAGCTTCATTTAAGCAACCAAAAAAAATAAACAGTACAAGATCTATGCAATCAGGAAACAAAGAAATACTCTCAAGAACCCCAAAAAATACAAGAAACAGATCTATAATTAACAGAGCATAAGAATCAAGAACCATAAACTTACGAGCTGATTTGATGGTAACAGATATGGTATTAAAGGCAGCAAAGAATCAGAAAGTCAATGTAAAAGAAAACCAAGTAAAAAAAATGTAAGGGGAAAGAAATAAAAAAAAAAAATCGATTGTGACAGTAAAGAAAATGAAGAGAAGAGAAGCTGACCTTAAATGGACTTCTGTTTTATGGATGGCCGAGGACTGTGAGAGATAGCGGAGGAGGAACAAAGGTAATATTTGGAGGCGAAATATGTGCAGATCGATCAGTGAGAGCCAGTGCCTGCTTGCAGGGATAGGTTTGGTATTTTCCTGGTTTTTTGTCTTTATTTCTGAATTTCCATTAAAAAAAAAAACCAAGAAACGATGTGAGGGTGCTCGTATTGATTGAGGACAGTGAAGGGTGTTCGAAAGATAAGAGGTGATGGCAAGGAGAATCTGTGGGGGGACACCCCAGAAGACTCGTCCTTATTTTATTTTATTTTATTTTATTTTTCAATTTTCTAGTAATGTGTTTACCAGTCCTTGATCAATTCAGAGAGATTTAGAGCACCTATAAGAATAAAAGTGTCCATTAAAAATTATTGAATATTTATGAGATAAGAAAGGACGGTGAGAACAAAGTATCTAATTGTATTTATGGAAATATTAATAATCTTAGTTATGGTATGACATATGATGCCTAAAATAAATAATTTAGCCATGTTTTTTTATCTTTTGATTATTTTTTATCTTATTTTTAGATTAATGTTAAATGATTAGATCACTATAAAATTTTAGTGCAGGAAAAAAAAAATTAAAGAAGAAGAAAATTAGATTAGTCATTCAAGGAACTTGGAGGCTAATAATACTACTAAAATTAATATCAGTTATAATAAATTAATCATAGTGAAAGAAAATGATTTATAGGAAGGGAAATAGATAATAAATTGGTAATTTAAAGTAAGAATGAAAAATGGTAGTAATATTATGATAATTTGCATAAATTCATTAGTCATTTAAGAAAAAAAATGACTAATAATAACGATAAATATTATTATTGGCATAGATTAATTACTAGAAAATTGTAATTAATGATATCAAAAGTATTGGTATCGGCTTAAATTGATTAGTCACTTGAAAAAAAAATGATAAATGATAAAGATGAAAATCATTGTTGGCATGGATTAATTATCGTGTAAGGATAATTAATGATATCAAAAGTATTAATATCAGCATAAATTAGACACTTAAAAAAGAAAGTGACTAATGATAATGATGAATATTATTGTTGACATGAATTAATTATCATGTAATAGTAATTAATGATATCATAAATATTGATATCAGTATAAATTGAGTTGTCATTTAAGAGATGGAAAAGTTAACAATGATAAATATATTTGTAGGTAAGGTAAACCTCTAATTCAAATCATAAAAAATATTATAAATATTTGTTATCAATAATCAAAGGATAATAAAAAGGATTTTTGTTCTGTTGCAGTGATAAAGGAGACATTGATATATATTAATGCCTATATTACTTAATAAACAAAAAAATATATACAATCATGATATTAAATATCTTCTAAGCCAACCATTGTATCTTATTAACTATATGTTTATACATATGTTTTGTATTATAAGTTCTTTCCAGACCTGTCTATATTAGTGTGAATTATGCTTGTAGTCTCTTTCTTGCAATAGTTTAGGGAGTTATATAACTCTTTTTTTTTATTTTTGATGTATTAAGATTGAAAACTTATTGACTTAATGATAATATAAAATGTTGAATTTATGAATAATTTTTAGTTTATCTTTCATGGCATGTAATTTAATTAGTTGAAACTTTTAATCAGATGAAATGTGATGCTTTTATATTTCCCTTAATTATATAGTTATAATTTATATAATTCCATAAGATAATTAGTAATACATTATATATATTTGTGATATATAATAGGTTTATAGAGTAATTGTAAATGAATATAGTTAAATGTGTGGGATTATTATTGACAAGATGTCTATATTAACTGGAGTGTGTGATAAAAAGAATGTTTGATACAAGTATTGATTATGTCAATAACTTGATAACATTACCAAATAGAGGAAATGTTGCCAAGATTTATAATACACACACACACAAAGACTTTATTAATTACGAGGATGTTGAATTTTAAAAATGAGACAAAACTTAAGGATATTACACTAATAGTTTATATATTTTTATATTGTAATTTTGCTGAGTGCTAAAGTAAAGTGATCAAAATATTTGTTATATGAAGTTTTAAATTATCCAAGAATCATAAATACTCTAAAAGGAGTGGGGAAATACTATTTTCCTATACATTGTGGACTAAAGCTCATTGGCATTATGAATTCACTATACCCATGAGTTTTTGTATCATTTGTTTTTTAATTTTACCTTTCAAGGGCCTAATTGGAGTCTTATTTAGCTAAATTTGATCAGTAAAGATGAAATTAAAAGACAAATGACCAAAATAAAAAACACGAAGAGAGATGAGTGGTGTTTTATAATTTGTTTTTTTAAATCTTGAACTTAGTATTCTATACTAATTATAACAATTGGGTCCCTAGAATTTTTTTAATTTTTTTTAAAAATCAATTTTAACCAAAAACTTTTTTCTTCTTCTTCTTTTTTAGTTCTTGGATTGAGAGAGGAGATAGAAAGTTATTGGTTTCCAATGACAAAGAGAGAAAAATGTCGTTAGCACTAGTTTCGACCAACAAAATGATCAATTTTTGTATCAAATGATTCCATAAGATGAAAGAAGTTCAACTTAGTTTTTTTTACCTTGAAATGCATAAAAAAAAGAGACATATATGAGCTCGAGAAGATTTCTAGTTTTTGGTTGACTTGAGGTTTTTGGGGTGGTTTTTAAGCCCATGAATTCATTTAACAAGGTTTCTAGGGTGTTTTCTAGATGTTTTGGATAAAAAATAAATTGAAAATAGATTTATGGGTCAAAGAACATTTGCCCTTGATTTTTGGTCACCACAGTGACTGGGTTTGAGCAAAATCAGACAAAGTGTCATTTAATTTAATTTGTTTTTAAGAAAAATAGGACAGATGACATATCACCAGCTCTATTTGTAATAAAAAAATTAAGGGTCCAAGCACACGAGCTCTTACTAAATAGATCAGCGAGTTGGCCTGGCTTGCCAGACCAAACAATGATTGACATTTTCCTTCTCTTTTTTTCTAATTATTTTTTTATATGTGTTTTTTTAATTATTTTTTTTATATTTATTAACAACCCTATTCTCTTTTATTTTGTTCATATAGCTTTTTTTAAATGATTATTTTTTAGTTATTTTGTATGTATTTTTTTAAAAAATAATTATTCTAATTCATCTATAATGTTTTTTTTATGTTTTATATAAATAAAAAGTATTTATTTTTGGATAATATTTCTAGTATATTTAACCTTATATAATATATATTTTTTATTTTATTAAATCAATTTCACATATATATAATTTGATTAAGTAAAAATTCAATTCTAATAAATAAAGTTATTCAACACAATTAAATCAATAACACGTATTGCAAGGTTAGATGACTTGATTTATATATACTTATAGATTTTTTTAATTTTAATTTTTATTTATTATTAATGATTTTTTTTCATTTTTTTATACATATTATTCTTAATTTATTTAATTATGTGTATGTATAATTTTTTTATTTGATACTTATAATTTTTTTTATGTATAAATACACATGAAAAAGCTTATGTACACTTTTTTTTTATATAGAAAAAAAAAATTCTGATCATCAGCGAGCGCGGGTAAAATAAATAAAAAAATAAGTGAAAAGCTGAGTCCTTTGAGACACTCTAATAAACGGAGAAGGGACCAGAATTAGGCTGGGCCCTGGGGGCACCTTGCACTAACAGAGCTGAGTCATTCAAGCCCATTAATGGTGGTTGCCAGGGTGAGCTATAGGCCCAACATACAGGCCGTTTTTGCGAAGAAAAGAATGGCTTTTAAGCAGTCTACAATCTCAGTATCAAAAAACATAATCTGCGCCAGAACAGTTAATAATGATTTTTGAAATTTAATATGTTCTAATGATTTTTAGAAGCAGAAAAACGTGTTTTACCCTAGTTGTATTCTTTGTTTTGCATGAGTTTAGCCATCTTCTAATCCTTGGAAGAGTCAGATCTTCTTACATTTTTCATGTTATTAACATCATGTTAGGAATTATGGTTGAGAATATTTTTTATTTAAAAATATATTAAATTTTTTATGTTAAAATATTTAGAAATACATGAAAATTTTCAATACTCACTAAAAATCCAATGTAAATTGAGATATTGCTTGTTTGGAAGTGTTGTTATGATTATTTTTCAAAGTGTTATTCATTTAAAAATACATTCAAATAATATTTTTTATTTTTAAAAAAATATTTTTGATATTAACGTATCAATTTGAAAACACTAAAATAATATTAATTTAAAATAAAAAAATTAAAATTTTTTATATAAACTTTTAAAATATAAAAATAAACAGGAATTAACTGAATTTCAATGCAATAATTACATAGATGACAGAAATGGAGGCAATCATTTTAGCAAAGCGCCAACAAATTCATTTCCATTCACAGGACCAGTAAATGTCGTGGGATGGACAGTTGGACACAACTTGTGATTTGAAGCGGTCTTTTCACACCTCAACCAAATAAGCTTCGCCACTTAAATTAAGTGCTTCTTCCAGCAAATTAAATATTTTATTTAAATTTAGATTTTGTAAGAAAAAAAAAAAAGAGAAAAATGCCATGAAGCCCCCATGAATGGTGGAGGTGAGAAGGGCGTGAAGCACGAAACGCATCGACTCTTCTACTCTATTTTTTAATTATTTTGTTGACTTTAAATCTTAAGATCTATCTTTTAAGAGATTTGAAGCTAGTATTTTTCACAGCTTTTTTCTATTTATGATTTCAGAGAAAATAAAAGGATAAATATCAGCTCTGAAAAAAGTCTGGAAGAGCCATTAAAGTGAATTTAGTACAGTGGATGAATTTCTGAAGGGAAAAAAAAAACAAGGAATTTAGTACAGTCTTGCACTGTTGGCTTTATATGACTGCCAATATTGGTGAATTTCACAGCCTTGTTTTTTTCCTTTCTGGTTTGAATCTAAAACCATAAACATACTTAAAATAATGGTATAAATACGAATCAATTGAATTACATTAAGATTAGCATTATCTTGCAATTAGGCATTAGATAAGACTAACATGCTATCATGCGTTATGTCACAGGTCAAAGTAATTTTTATTTTCTAAAATTTATGTATTGCTAATGTGTTTTTTTTTTAAAAATAGATTTTAACCATAAATTTAAAATTAATTGCATAGTAAATAGTATTTTTATCTAATATATTTATAAAAAAACATTAGATCTATTTAGATCAACCATGGTTGGCATGCGATGCAAAACTTATGAAGATAATCTTAAAAAAAATAAACTATGAAGTTAAATCTCCAATCAACTCAATATTGAATTATAAAATTGATAAAAAAATTATTTTTTAAAAAATAAATGAACCAACCAAACTCTTGACACAAGTTATACATACCATTAGTTTCAATAAAAAAAATTTAATAATGAAGATTATTTTTCATTTAATAGATTTATATGACAACAAAATGCATGTATTTTTTTTTATATGAAATATTTTTTTAAAAGGAAAAAATGATAGGCCCATAGGAATGAGATAGTGAAAGAAAATAATTGATAACAAATGGTGAGGTCACATTTTTCTTTTAAACTTGAGGGACAAAAAATACATTAAGCAAACAAAATAAAATTAAAAGAGCAGATAATGTGACTTAATTAGTTAAATCTGTGATCTAGATTATGACATGGCTTAACTAATTTTAAGTATTGAAATTCATTTCCCTAATTATCATCCTTTTAAAATCAAGTATCAAATAATATATATTTTTTTAATCATTATTTTTTCAGCATTAAACATCAACACTTGTCATATTCTTAAATACCAATAATTAATCGTCATCTATCAATTTATATCTTATCTTTAATCACCAATATTATAGATACTAAGTATTAATTCAGACATTTTTTTTTCTCAATTTCAATGTGACCCTTTTCAACTTGTGCAACCAACCTATAATATAACAAACATGAGTTATGTTCATTCAACATCACTATATACAATTTATCCATATTCCATTTGATTTCATCAATAATTTATGCAATTTATCCATATTCCATTCAATTTCATCAATAATTTATGCATGTCCCATTCGATTTCATCATAACTATATATTATCAAATCTGAAATTTAACAAATAAAATATTTAAATTAAAAGGACAAGGTGCAATGCACCTACCAGCTCTTCCAACTAAGTAACTCCTCCAAATACAAATGATTTTGCTCCAGGCATATTTCTTGAATAAAACAAGAGGAGTCATTAATAATATTCCATAAAATCCATCATATATGTGAATTCTCGTAAAATCTTTATCCATTCCTATTTAATTTAAACTTTCAATTATTTTTCTTTAGCCAACTCACCCATTAAAGTTCCTAAGTCATTCAATTTCCCATTTTCATATTTATTCTATACCATCAAAATACATGCTTATAATTTTATTCTCCTTTAACAACATAGATTCTTCCACTATAATTTACATGTCATTAATATAATTATACATCAATAGAAATCCTAAATAAATTTGAAGTTAATTACTCTAGCCTATTTGACCCAATCATGCAAAAAACTATTTAGTATTTCCTTTATAACTAGAGTTTTACAATATAGTTTCAAATATGGTTTAACTCTTTGAAAAGATAAGTCCCCAAGGGGAGTAGCGTGATGACAAAGGGCTTGAAATCTGCACAACAAGTCTCGAGTTCGAGTCAGGGCGTGCACCTCTTGTAAGAGCCTGGGACAGCCGGGGTTTTACTCGCTCATCTAGGCCCACAAAATACACTTTTCAGGGAGGTGAGCTTTCCTCGAATCCAAAAAAAAAAAAAATCTTTGAAAAGATAAGATATATTTATAATTGTTTCGAAAATAAGAAAATATAATTCAACAATTAACACCTTTAAAACTACCCATTTCAAAAATGCTTGATGAAATCTGTCTATCAAAATTTAGTTTAACTTTTATTTTTATTTTTTTAATTTGTATCTAGAGTTTTATAGCTCCAAATTAAGCAAAATCAGTTCCAATTAGCTAGCACACTTAACTATAACACCCATAAAGAAGCATGTCTTAATTTCCTTTCATATCTAGAGTTTTATAGCTTTAAATTAAGCAAAATCAGTTTCAATTGAAAGAGAACACACTTAACTATAACATCTATGAAGGAATATGTCTCAATTTTCTTCATTTACTATCCTTATTTTCAACTGAAAACTAAATGTTAAATACATTAAAATTTAAGTTTATCAATTTGATGAACATTCAAGTATTTATACACCTTTTTATATTATTCATAACAATCATTCCCATCTAATACACCTTAGTGCTTCATTTAACACATAATCCTATTGAATTCAATTAATTAAATTCATTATTTACTTAAAAATTAAGTCCTTTTTTCCTTAAGAACATATTTTCTTGATTAATTTCCAACAAGTTCATACATACTTCATGCACTACCATTCATTCAGAATCATTAGTAATATATTTCCACACTAACAAAACTCAAAGTTCAATTCTCTATTTCTTTAAGCCATGGCCGAATGAACCACCATTAGAAACTAAGCAATTTGAAAATTATGGAATTAAAAACAAAAAAAATTAAGTGTGGTGATTTTATTATAGGCTATGTCATCGTTTACAAATCATTATAGATTAGAGTAGTTAATTTTTTAAAAATTTTAATTTGATCCTTAAATTTTTTTTTTCTTATACAATTGAATCTTTTTAAGTACCCAATTATTTTTTTTTCAAGAAAAGGTTGAATTGAAATAAAGGACCCGAGTAAAAAAGGTGAAGAAAATAGGTTGCAACTTCAAATTTCATACAAAATTTTTTATTTTGGCCCTAAATCTTTTTTTGTTTATTGGTGAGCGGTCCCTTTAGTTCTCAAAAATTCAATTTTGGTACCAAACTTCATTTCTCTAATTTTTCAAAACTTTTTTAGTGAGAGGAGAGAGATAAGCCCATTGGATTTCAACGTAAAGAGAGAAAGTCATCGCTGACACATATTTCGATCACAAAAATGATTGAAATTTGTGTTAACAAGTTTCATTTGATGATGAGAGTCTTATAATGATTGTTTTGAGCCTCGATATTACCTAAAAAAACATATCTAATTTAAGGATGAAAAGATTTATTCGGTCTGATTTTTTGATTTGAGCTCTTTTTTGGGTTTATTATTTTGCTAAATTGGTTTTACATATTCTAAGGGTGCTTGTTGAGTGTTTTTTGGCTTTAAATAAGTTGAAAAATAGGTTTTTAGGATTAAAAACTCATAACCCTAATTTGTCAATCATCATTGTAGTTCTTAAAATTTAGGTTGATAAATAATGTATCATTCACCTACCTTTTTACATATATAAAAAAGATAAATGATAGGTTGTTTGTTTTTTTAAATAATAAAAAAAAAACCCACATGCGTGAGGTGTTCCTTTCAAATCCCGCATGCTTTTTTATTTTTTAAGTTTTAAATAAGCTAGACATCTGTTATATTAGATTGGAAATGTAAATGATGTGTTGACAAGGATGATAAGATTGTGATGAGGATTAAGAAAGAAATTTGCCTCTCACCACACATGAGTGGTTCGGCCAAGGTAGGGAATTATGGAGAGATATTATTTGTTTAATTTACAATTAGATTAGGGATAATAATGTGATTAGTGTTGGTTAATGTTTAATTTTCTTGCACGTTAGGCACAAATCATGTGCCAGTGGTCGGTGATAATTAAAAAAGAAAATCCAAATGAGACAAGACATCAAATCCCTAACCAACACCCATTTCAAATGCCATGATTTTCCTTTCAATTATTGCTGGAGATCAGTAGCAAATGCTTTTAAAAACTCCAAATGTTTTTTCTTTAATTTTAAAAAATTTAATTTTTTTATTTTAAATTAACATTTTTAAATTATTTTAATATGATGATATAAAAATTATTTTTAAAAAATAAAAAATAATATTATTTTAATATATTTTTAAATAAAAATTATTTTAAAAAATAAATATAGCTCTTTACCGCGTGAAAGCTGGTGGCCTTGGAGATAAGAGAAGAAGAGAGACGGGTCATACGTGGACAAAACACAGCCACACTAAAACTGTGTTTTTCCGGTAGATGAACCATCCACGTAGCCATTCAACCCACCATCATATGCACATTAATCAAATCATGTTCGAGTCGTCGTCTAACCAAAATATATTTCTTTTTTATATTTTCCCTGGGCTCGGTTCGGCTCTTCCAAGCCAAGCCTAGCCCCTTAACCCAATCCGGATTTGGCTCCTAATCCCATGGTTGATCGATTTAACAGCTTTTGCTATAATCATTTGTAACCTCAGCCCCACAACTCAGTGGATTCACCAATTAACTCTTGACACGTTCCTTCACTTTTGCCACTGAAACCCTTCTCGGAGAATATCGTTAAAGTGTTTTTTAAAACTTCTCGTCGTACGTTTGCGTAGCTCTAAACTGAAAATTGTCCACTTCATTATTTTATACAGGATCTATTTGGTATTTCGCGTGTTAAATTATTTTTTTAATTTTAAATTATTATTATTATTTATATGATAATATTAAAAATATATTTTAAAAAATAATATTTATCATATTTTCAAAAAAAAAAACCTCATAATCATGCCATTAAAACTTCAAAGCTATAGTAGGAGGAGCCCCTTTCAAGTATTTAAAATTAACAATTAAGTTTTTCTTTAAATCGATAAGAAAAACATGATGTGATATGATAAAATTCAAAAAACTTTAGTAGTGTACGAGAAATACTTATATCTTGGATGATTGACTTATTTTTTGGTTTTAATAATTTGATTTATTTTTATTTATTATGATGACTAGTAATATGTAAAAGATGTTTTTTTTGTGAATTTTAAGACTTTTTAATATTTAAGTAAATATTTTTTTAAGATAAAATACTATATTATTTTAGAAAAAAAACTCTAAAAATAAATATGTAGTGAAAAATTAAGATTGTAAACCTCATTTCATTAAATGATTCATAGTGTCTTTTAAGGGGTGTATAAAGATAAATATTTTTAATTTTAATATTTTATATTAAAAATCATGAGAAAAAACAAGTGGAGTTTTGTGGTTAAATATGAAACCTGTAAAGATTATTAATTATATATTTATTTGTGTTTGGCGCATGAGATATGAACCCTAAAATATTAGATTTGATAATTTATCAGATTTATATATATTTAGATTTAGAGTATGGATTAACATAAAGATATTAAGTTATGATTCTTTTAGGTTTTTTAGACATGAGTTTTATATAAAAATAACTCACGTATAAAAGACCATAATCTATCACAATAGATCTTCTAATGAATCGAGCGATTGCAAAATTTTTGTTTTTGTTTCTTAACCTAAGAATATTTCTTTTACGAAGGCCTCCACTGCTAGCAGAACCCGATGAAGACCCCTTCCAAGAGATAAGGAGCAGGGAGTTGCAGATATCATGTACCTCACTGGGTCAGCAACAGCACTGCAACTACAATCTCCACGAAGATATTTTTGAGATCAACGCAAGTGATATTTTCCAACCTGCGAGGAAGTGTGAAAGTTCCTGCAAAATTCCGGGACCAGCCACGGTTGTTAAACCCAATTTGACGCGAAGGATTTGAGACTTGGCTGATCCATTCTTTGACCCGCTGATGCCTTTTGAAAAATCAACGTATAATTAATTTGATTTGACTTATTAGAAACATACCTTTTGATTTTCTTTTAAAAAAATTAATTAACCAGAATTAATCCCCTTATCCGGAACTGGAACTTCACTCCAAATCGGGTTTCATATTGGATATGCTCCTGCATGAAGCTAATTATTAATTATAAACTAAAAAATATCCTTTTTTACTGCTCATTGTTTTGTTATGGCAGAGAAACACTGTAGATAAGCAACTTTATTGAGAGTTGTTTGTCGTGGGGCGGAAGCACTGTAGATGAACAGTTTTCTCACATGCTCGTGCCTTCACGTGAGAGTTGTTTGTTATCTGCTTGGGACATTTTTATCCCATGCGAGGTCTACCTGAGCAGCCTAAATTTGGACTCTCTGTTTTTTCATTTGCTTTTCTGCACCCATCTTTGTTCACCGGTTGTTTGGTAGTTTTTGGGTTATTACAGTACAGCCTATTATAAATGCTCTGATCTGTCAAAGCCACTAGAACTTTTGTCCTAGAATTGCAGCGTTTTTTGCCCTCCTCTCATAATTTTCCGGGGACCTGTTACCCAACTCTTTGGGTGTCGGACGTGATGGGTTTCAAAGTTTTAGCTCACCCTGACCAGATTGTATGTGTTGTCTCAGTCACTTTTGGTTTTTGCAGTCGTTCTTGACGGGTCTGGTTTTAATCTGGCAAAACGTTCCCCGCACCCATGCTAAGTATCGTGGTTCCTTCAACAGGTTCAGCGTGTCTTTGCATCGAAGACGGGATAGCGCGGGCAAGGATGCTTTTGGTCGGGTCGGTAGCAAGAAGATATGCTTTGATTACTGATGCGAGCACTATGTATTCGCTGAAAACTGTTTCGACAAGTACATAGTACCTGACACAATGCTACGGGAACTAAATCAAACCAATCAAACGTCCGCCAACAAATAAAGCAGATAGAAAATGTGATCTATTAATTATGCGGTTGTCTGGCTGTTGAACCCAAATAACTTTCTTGTTAACGACAGCAAATCAAACGATGGCTAGAAGCACAAAACTTGAATTGTGTTTTATTGTCTTCAATAATAGATTATATAAAGATTGTGCATGGTTCGTTGATGCAAAAACCATACTCTTGAGGCATCGCCGCCGGCACTCCAGCCAAGTTTGAAACAATTAATTATTTTACACAGTAAGTTTACACTGCATTAAAGTATCAATACATACATCCATTGTTTTCAAACGACGGAGATGATACCTCTAACTAAATGGTGTTTGGCACGTAGGATTGACTCCTAGAACATTATAAAATGGCTGCAGCTTTCTGAGAGTTTTAATATCCACTTAATAAAACTTTAGTTCTGGTAAAAGCTTTATTACGCTAAATCTTGTGGTCTTTGCTTATAATTTAGGAATGACATGGAAAAAAAAACGTAACTGTCATGTGATTTATGGCTGTTGCTTATTTATTTATTTTTTAAAAAAGCAAAACAGATGCCAAAATATTAAAATAAAAAAGAATAGAGGAAAGAGGAATTGAAAAGTGCAGGTAAGTGGGGTCAGTTTTATGTCGTCGGCTTATGAGTCTGTGGCTAAGCAAGAAGAAAGAAAGTAAAAAGAAGGCACAGACTCGAAGCAACTCAAGCACCAACCAACCCCTCCTTAGATTCTTTCTTCTTCTTCACCGCTTCATACATCTATCCTCTCTTCTACAGACTCTCCGAAAAGGGCTTCCAGTTAGTAAGAAGTTGATCTTCACCCCAGTGATGTTTTCATCCATGGATCTATGATTACAGAGGGAATCAGAGAAGAAGTTGATAAAACTGTAAGTTTGCTTACACATTCCACCGCTTTTTATTTGTTCATGAATGAGCGTGTAAGTAATATAGATAAAGTAATATTTTTTTTTCGACTTTTAGGTTTGTACTTCGAAGTGTAAGTTTGTTTCAAGTGGAGATCTTTTTATTATTTTTATTATTTCCTCTAGTGGGATTTATTTTGTTCTTGGTTAACATGTACTAAAGTTGGATGCTTGCGGTGAAATCTTGTTTTTGTTATTTGCTTTTTGAATAAAAAGTTTGAAAAAAAATAAAATTAGACGATTCACATGTTGTGACGCAGCTACCTTTAAAGTTTGCAAATTTGAGATAATTTCGACAAATTGGGTTTATTTTCTTATATTCATTTTAATTACCGTCAGGTAGTTATGATTGCTTGTGTGGTGGCTAGGTCCATAGCCCGGTTGA
The DNA here is from genome assembly GCA_018804465.1 of Populus tomentosa. Taxonomy (NCBI): domain Eukaryota; kingdom Viridiplantae; phylum Streptophyta; class Magnoliopsida; order Malpighiales; family Salicaceae; genus Populus; species Populus tomentosa. The sequence goes on from CM031975.1 coordinate 14,392,294, forward strand.
AGCAGGCCATCAAAAAGTCTGGAACTTTAACATTGCTTGGTTGACTGCATCTTCACGTGAATAGCCTTGGAGGAATTCTGTGACACTTTGAAGCATTCTTCTGTAAGTCCCACTTCATCATGTCTGATCGCGTGCTACAGTCATATCAAGATAGGGATGATATTCCCGTAAAGTCCACGAAGCAGCGCCAGTCTACTTGGATGTCTCATTGGACGCGCGCGAGTTGCAGGAAAGCAAATGAAGCTCCAAAACAATTAGGTCATGATCCTCCGGAAGTTGGTAATGGTAACAAATATCATAGCTTACTTAGTGGGCCAGAGATGGAAACTGGTAGTTCTAAATTTGTCACGGGACTTGGAGAAGTAAACAAGGGGAAAAGGATCAACGTCATGAACGATAACCTTACAATGAGTCCGAAAAGGTTGAGGAATGAATTGTTTGAGGGACAGTCTTCTTTTGCGATGTTCAAACCTTCTCAAGTTAGGGAGAGTGTTTTATTTCTGGAGAATGTTGTGTCCTCTGGCAATCGTGAAGGAGTCTTAAAGTCACGAATTGGTGCCAATTCTGAATATGATGTTTCCCTCGGGAGAAATGAGGATCACCTACCCTCAATACCGGCACAGGCTCTTCCTGAGGTGGAAATTCATGAAAGAAAATCTCAGTTTCAGGCTGAAGATCTCAACTTGGTTCCAGAGCAGCGAGTCAAGTCTAATAGTTTCCTAGAAAGGAGTAGCAGAGTTGTTTCTGCACATGTTCAGGATGATTTTGTAAGGTCAACCCCAGATACTGTGCCATATGAATTTGAAGTTGGAAGATCTCCAATTCAGCCCTTTTTCTCTAGGTTAGATCACATTAATGAATCAGGCTCTACATCTTTGGTTCATGAGAAGAAAATGAATAAAAATGCAGGTCTTCTCTTTCGTGATCCCTCAACCAGCAATAATCAGCTAAGAGAGTCATTTCACATGATGCCAAATCGTTCTGATTTTGAATTTCTTCCTAGGCAGATCAGTACCAGAGGTGATAGCCAATTAGAAAAATTATATAATGGATCATATGCACTACCAACACTGCCCTCCGTTCATGATGGGGAGACAATGAGAATACGTACTACAATCGACTCCATAGAAGAATTTTCTGGAGGTCCTCCGACGTACACTCAGACCACTCATCGCTTTTTCATAAAAAAAAAGACTGACGTGAACTTACCTGATGGTGCTCAGATGTTTAGAGAGTCAGCGATATCCACTGAAATTAAGGGAAAAATGGTGACTGAACTCCTTGCAATATCTCCGGATTTTGGTTTCCATGTCAAGCAAGGAGTGAAGCTGCTACCTCTGGACAGTTCCACAGGGAGTGAAGGAAAAGAGAGCACTGGGAATTTTAAGACTTCTGCAGTTGTTAAGGAGAATGATTCATTAGCTGAAGGAAAAGAAAACACTAAGAATGCCAGTACTTCTGCTGTCAATGAAGAGAGTGATTCATCCGCTGAAACTGACACCATGGGTATGGATGCTTTCTGTGAGAACCATCTATCTGGTATGTATGGTCCATATCTTATATGGATGCTTTAGTTAAATCTTAGACTGTAGTGTTGACAATCTATACTTTGGAGCACAGCCCTCAAATGAAGTTGCTAAATATAATTACCTAATCTGAACAGTGTTCATGAGTTTTGTATCTTTTTAGCGTAGTCCTAGCTTGCCAATTAGTGAGTTTTTTTTCTTTTGTGTTACAGGTGTGGCTTCATTGCAATCAGATAAGGTAACTTTACTACTTTCTGATCTCTAAGCTATAGTGTCCCCTCTAGTGATTTTCTAAGGTCACTTGCATTTACAAAAACTAGTGAAGGTAAAAACATTGTCTTATGCACATTGTTTATAGACAACATATTTGATCTGCTCATTTACTTTGGTTAGGTCAGCATTTCACACAGCTGTTTTAGTTGCCATTGCCACTCAGGAATTTGGTGGATTTTTATCTTTGGGCTTTGAAATCATGCCACCACAAATAATAGTTATATTCTACAAGTGTTTTGCCTTGTTTTGTTAGTTTTTCTCTTTGGTTTAGGCCAAGGAATTTATGTAAGAGCTCAAAACTCTGTAAAAACTTCCAGAATCAAAGGCTTACAAGGCCGTCGCCTCATTTTTTCACATGATTAGTTATAAACTTTGTAGGACATCAGCGAGGGCCAGAAGTTGCCAGCTTCTCAAGCTGGAATGCCTTCAGTCGGACAAGAAACCAAGGGCAGACAGATGAACACCGAATTACCTGATATAAACCAAGAACTTATTGTACTTCCAGGTTTGGCAAGGTCACCAGATAACATGGAGACAAGCACCTCAAGAACCCAGAGTTTGGATGCGGAATGCTTCCTTCCCCATGCCGAGCACTCCACAAATTCAAAATCTAGTGATTGCCCCGACACTCCTGTGAGACTGGACCCCTGCAGCAGATGGTTTAAGCGTCTCAAAGCAAGTGCTTCAAAAGTTGAAGAAGCATCATCCCACCAGAAATTTAGTAAGTTGTTCAACAAAATGCTAAGACATAGTAAGACTGGTTCAGAACCAAAGACAAGCGAGTCTGATGGTAAAGTGTCTATGTCAGATCAGACTGCAGAGTTACTGAGGAATGCTGAATCCTATTCAACTGACCCAGCAAAGAAAATTCAAGAAATAACACTGTCTCATGTTTGGGTTCAGAGGTGGTTTCATAATCCATCTGCATCTCTGAAAAAGAATCCTGGAGCTGTGGCAGTTTCCAAGCCAGAGAGTTCAGAGGCAGCACTAGACTTCCAGAAGAAGCAGTTTCCCAGCACTGCTGCCATGGCTCTGATGGGGAAGGCCATGAATGGTTTTTGTCCATGTGAATTCAGAAAAAGTGGGTCTTCTGTAGTCTGGAATACCAAGTGATTCAGGACAAGCTTTCTTGAGAAAATGCTAGGAATGGAAAGTGAGATAGGCAGTGCGCAGGATGTGCTGGTTATCTTACTGGTTGAGATTAGCGCAGCAAGTTGAAATCTTTGACGATCAATCCTCCATCAGATCAATGGACTGCAGACGAATTTTGTATAGCCTGAATGTTGCTTTGGTATTTATCCTGCCTGAAATTGTTTACATTACCTGCTTTCCTCCTATGATCAGAATAGGTATTGTGGATGGAACTTGTGTGAGAGATTTGACAGAGGTCTTGTTTAGGTTGAGAAAGGGGCAACCCAGCCTCTGCTGCTTTTCATGTGCAAATCTGAGAGGACTTGACCACACTCGAGCATGCCCCTATTGACCCTCCATATGTACTGCAAGCAAACTGGAGTAATGCTGTAATATCTGGAACCAGAAGCTAAAAATAAAAGATTTAACTGGAGGGGATTGTACTTCTTCCAACTTAGATGCTTAATAATTATTTACACACATACAGTTACATGCAGAAATACATCACCATACCTCACATCAGCTGTACTTGTCATGCATACACAAGTTTGGTCTTTGGCTTTTGATATTTTAATGTGATCTATTTGAGTGGGGCTGTCATATCCTGCATTAGGCTGAAAATGGAAGAATAATGCATGACTAGAAGAGAGAACAACAACCTTGGTGTTTCAATTTTCCTTCCATATTCTCTCAGAACAGTGTTTTTCATTCCTCTGAGCTTTGATATACAGTTGCGTTTCTCAGAGTTCATCTTCTAAGAGGCCGTAGTGTCTGACATTTAGGTTTGTTCTTTATTGTGCTGTCCGGGTGTCTTTATCTTTTTTATTATGCCACGAGCTGGGAGCTATAAAACGCAGGCCTTCCAATTCATGAGTGAACCTTTCCCTTGAGATATAATTCTTTTCTACTGTCTCCTAATCCAAGTTTGAGCATTTCTAATAAAAGAAATATTGTGCACAATTAATACTTAGTTGAATGGAGTTGCTTTCTCTAGTTCTCTCTCACATGGACTGAGAGATCAGAAGAAAAAAAGAGTTGCAAGAAAATTCAAAATTCGTTTTATAATGTATCAATACAAGTCTGTAATATATTCCTTGAATAACATGGAATGAGAGATCATGGATTTATTGAGTGTTTTTATATATAACAAAAGATGCAATTGCCTCTAAATTGATTATTTCTATGGGGTTTGAAAATAATATCAACCCAAAGATTTCTAAAACAAGTATTCTATAATTTTCTTCAACAAATCTAGATTTATTCTTCTTTCTTTTGAATACCTCTTTGATTATCTTTCATTCTAGGCTGGTAACATTTTTCTCCAATATCTTATAGAGATCTAGAACTTTGATCAATTTAGTCAATTCAATTAACACTTTATTGCGTATTTGGTGGAAGTACACTTTGTATAGATTTTGAGGGAATTTAGTTAAAAAAACCACTCTTTCAAAGTAGGACACACGTCTATATTCTCAAAAGTAGAATACTTGTGGTCTAAAAATATATATCAAGGTTTTAATTGCTAAATTTTGCACTGTCGTCTTCGTGATTTCCTCTTATATTTCTTCAAAAACTCATTCTCGTTAATGCTTTTCATGTGTGAGATGAGCTTCTTCAAGTTGTTTTTGGAGCAACTCACATTTTTTATGGGTAGCAATTTACTATCATCCAATCTTAGGTAATCCCCCCTTCTAACAATTGTAGGGATTTAGAATTCAGCCCGTATTCAACAGAGTTCATTTCTTTAATGTTGTCCATGTTATCAGCCTTAAGTCCTGCAATTCAAGATGTTTTTTAGGGTTAAGCATGTATTAATACAACAATGTTTATTTATAAAACATATAGCCTTTAGGTAGGTTCTAGGTCCTTTTATGCGAGATATTGATGTATGCACTATCTAGTTTCAAAAGGATCTTTTACTGTCCCAATGATTACCCTCGTAAAGGTAATATAGGGGCTCGGTAGGTGGTGAAATGGTATGTATACCAATCACTACTAGTCCAAACACTCAACAAAGAGTCGAATGGTTTCTTGAACTTAAACCTTGACTGAAAGTCATAGGTTAAGCCACTACTCTCTCACCTAACTTGAAGTTTCCATGTGATGCATTCTAGAGCGATATATCACAAATAAAATAGTGATGCACGAAGACATTCATCGATATCTAACATATATGCACAAGCAAGATAAAACACAGTAAAGCATAAATAAGTAAAAAAAAATCCAAATGCAAAAATTTAAATACATCAAGTCACATAAACCACATAAAACACACAAATCCTAGTTCAAAACTGCTAAAAATATAAAATCCCCAGTGGAGTCGTTATTTTATTGCATGTGTACACACAATGTTATGGCATCGAGATCAAGAAGTCGCCACCTAATTATTTAGTTCAGGGTCACTATGAGACCTGAGTAGATTGGTCTTATATAAAATTCTAGGGTAAGGGACTTTTTATGGATAAAAAAAGATATTAGCACCCTTAACGCACTTTACCTGAGGTAAGCTGCATTGTGTGATCTAGATGTGGCTTAAAGGTATTGATGGGTTCCTAATTGATGATCTGTCTATGACTTAGAATAAAAGTTTATTCTTAAGAATAAATCTGGTGTTTTGAATTCATTATGGGCTCATATGCATAAATAAATTTTTATGAGAAGAATCCATGTAAGTGCCCTAACAGGGTTCATCCATCCTAGAAGACGAAAGAGTTTTCCACAACTCATATTTTGTGATGAAAAATACTCCCAATTAAAATTGATGAATACCCGAAATAATTTTGGGAATTTTCGAGCCAACTTCTAGTAGTTAAATTCCAGCCTATTTATTCCAGTTAACTCCAATTTATTCCAGTCTACTTATAGGTCTAACATTTATACAAAAATAGATCAAGCATTAAGAATATGAAGAACACGATGAACATTTAAACTAAACCTATCAAATACAAATCACAAACCAGACAAGTTCTCATGCAATCAATGGCAATATTTTGTTTGTAATGATGCATAGATCAATTATCAAGCATTCATTTTCTTTCATTAATACTTAAAAGTCACGATTTGATTAAAAATATGTTTGGACATTAAAAAAAAAACCTAGAATCTAAATACATGAATATATGTTATTAATGCGTTTTAACCCTAGATTATTTGCTAAAGATGATAAGCTAACATGGTTGTGCCAAGAATTAACCCAAAACAACTTCAAAACAAGAAGCTAAGATAAAATTCATGTGAAGAACATAAACCTAGAATCTAGAAAATTTCTAGAAATTAAAGAACTACTGTTAAAACCTAAATTTAGCATTATAGGCCTCTAAACACATTGCTCTTGGTTTTGACAAACCACATTACCAATACCAAGCATAGTTGAATCTAAAGAACTAACAAATAACATCAACTAATCAATAACATGCATGAAGTTTCAATTCCTAAAACTGCCAAATCTTATCTAGTTTATATATCTATGCAATTTGGATTCAAAATTAGTTTTCTAAACATATTTTGATCATGAACAAGCCTTGTAAACATAAGATCAACAACATTACTTCACAATGCATTAATCAAACAAAACAAAACAAACCAACATTGTTTTATCAAAACTAACCTAACTAGAAAGCTTTTGTCACATTAAAAACATCAAACACACCCTAAAAACAAATATTAAAACGTAGAATCAAGATCACAACAACAAAAAAATACAAACATAACCCCTACTGATAAAAAATATTTTCATATAGTCTCGAGGGAACATCAAGAATAAGATCTTCGATCGGTGGAGCTCACTCGACTAGAGAAAGAGGTAATTAAAATCTCACTTACAACTTATGAGGTTAAATTTAAACTTTTGGCTGTAATTATGAATGCCAAGAATGAAAGTAATATGGATGAATCATAAATATGATGTGAAAACAATGTAATTGAGTTGTTTTCGCAATGAGTGAAAGCCAATGTTGGAATCATTTTTAAAGTTTTTCGAAAATAAATAAGATGTAGTTGATTTTGTAATGAGCAAAAGCCAATATTAGAATTGTTTATGAAGTTTTTCAAAAACCAATGAGATAGAGTTGCTTTCACAATAAATGAAAGCCAATGTTGGGATTGTTTTTTAAAATTTTCATAAACCAATGAATTTGAGCTACTTTTGCAATGAGTGAAAGCCAATGTTGGGGTCGTTTTTGAAGTTTTTAGAAACCAATGAATTTGAGTTGCTTTTGCAATGAGCGAAAGCCAACGTTGAGATTGTTTCCGAAGTTTTTGGAAACTGATGAATTTGAGTTGCTTTCATAATGGATAAAAGCCAATGTTGAGATCGTTTCCAAAGTTTTCAGAAACCAATGAATTTGAATTGTTTTCGCAATGGATGAAAGCCAATGTTGATACTGTTTTTGAAGTTTTTCAGAAACCAATGTAATGAAATTGTTTTCGCAATGAGCAAAAGCCAATGTTAGGACCATTATCGAAGTTTTTAGAAACCATGTAATTGAGGTTCTTTTTGAAATATACAAAAGCTCAATGTTAGGAATGTTCTTCCTAGATTGGTAGAAATCAATAAGGGGAGATGATTAAGTAGTATCGAAATAAAAGTAGTATGGCGAAGTCTTCGTAAATTTTTTTATGATTAAGTATATTTTGGTTGTTTTATGAATGGATGTGTAAATGCCATGTGTATTATTGTGGAAGTGTAACCATCATTCATGAAATCTTCTAATGGATTGGATAGGTATAATAAGTACCCTCATTGTATATACCGAGAAGTAAAACTGTGTTTGAAATACAAATTTATGCTTAATTAATCTTTGTTGCTAGACCTCCATGTATTGGTGGACCAAGTAATTATGCGGTAGATGTATTCTAGGATTTCAGAATTTTCGTTGTGCATGTGATTAATTTTGTAAACTAAACTAAAAACTCTTTCTATTACCTCTTTTTCTTAATGGCATTGTCATATCTATGTGCATTTATGTAATGAAATCCTTAAATAAAATATTTTATGTAAGGCAACATTTATGTACTTTTCGTATAAATTTTCATATGTGTTTAAATTATGCTCCTCTATCTATATATATCTCAAGATCAATTGGTATGTGTGATTTAACATATTCCTTTCCTAGCAATTATTTATAGTTAAATTCTTGTGAATGAATCTGGTGTTGTTATCAAAAGGTGAGGTTGAGATTGACTTGTGGTTAAGATGATATGGAATAAGTTCTAAGATAAATGGTCTATGTGGTTATAATAATTATGCAATGAAGGAATTAGTCAATAACTTAGTATGCCTATTTATAAAGAAAACTCCACCAAAATTTCATTAGAATTGTTTATCAATAGAGGAGTATGACTATATATATAAATACAAAAAAACAATACCACAAAAAAGTCACAAACAAAATACATATTCAGTTTAGAATGTGAAATCATTGTAGTATTTTCATATTTAACATCCTCTAAGAGATGGGGGTGTTACAAGTTGGAATCTCTGTACTATGCTTGTTTTGTAGTGGTGGTTTTGGTTTTGGAGGTTTTAGTGATTTTCCCAAACTTAGAGACTAATGAGTTGCTTTTTGGCCCTTTTGTTTTGAGAGAAATGTGGTCAACCCTTGATAAGAACCTATTAAGAAAGTTTTGAGTGTGAACACATGAAAAAACTTATTGGTTTTGCCAAATAGATGTCACAGTCATGACTGATTAGGTTGACCATTTTCAAGGCCTCGTTAGAGCAACTTCAATGTGAACGTTGTTTGAGACCACTTGAAATTGGTAAAATAGGTGCACACTTTTCATTTGGATCCAATTTTGCTCAATTTTGAGGTTTGTAGCTTTACCCTTATTCATCCAGAGGTGCCAGCTCGATCAGTTTAGAATTTTAAAATACAATGAAAGCTGACCGGGGACAAGATGTTGGAAACTTCTATGAAAGAATTTGGGTGTAAACCATAGTTTTGAAACTCGGACCGGCCCGACGGGCCGACCCGGGACCCGGCCGACCCGGGCATGGAACTGGTCCGGGTGGAGGCCAAAACCCGTTTGGGAATTGGCCCGGTCAAACCCGGTCGACCCGGGACCCGATCCACCCGGCCAAACCCGGGTGAGACCCGGCCACTTTTTTTTTTACTTTCCCTGTCATTAAACGACGCCGTTTAATGATAACTAAATCCATACTGAGCACCGAAGAGCGAAGATAGAAGAAGAACGAAGAATGGAGAACTTAACCTAATCGAACGGAGCAGAAGAAGAACGAAGCAATTAACCATTGATCTCTGTGAAAAAGGTTTGAATCTCCTTCTTTCACTCTCTGTTTTGCTTATTCTTCGTCGTTTTCTCATTTCTGGGTTCTGGCATCAATTTCAGTTTCAAAGGTTCTTCGTCGTTTATTCTTTCATCATACTTCTTTCACTCGCTGCCATTGATTTCACAGAAGAAGAAACCTCAGCCCTCAGGTATGTTTCTCCAACCCGATTGCTGCTACAGTGTATGTATTTTCTTCTACCAGTGACCTCTGTTTTTTTTTTGTTTGTCTTCTTTTTTTCAGACACCAAATTTAAAATAATTTTACAAAAAGAGAGGAAGATCCTCCATTTCCCAAATTTCTCTCCCTACTGCCATTTTACTATTATTTAGCTCTCTCAAAATCTTAAAGATTCGAGAGATGATCAACTTGGCGGATCCATCAATGTCGTTGCTGGCGGCGAGTGGTGGCGACACCGTGAAGCTTTTCGATGTATCAATGGAGCCAGGAGATCCATGCACTTTGAATTACACACCAACTCCGGGTTGCGTTGTTAACTCAGTCAAGTGGAATCATACTAGTGAGTCAATCACTCGCCCCCTCTTTACTCTCTCGTTATTTTCATTTACCTTTAATTTGCAAGTGGCTTTTTTTTTCGGTTAGGTGTAGAGTTTTTTCTTCGCTTGAATCTGCATTTCCTGGTTTTTGGATTAATTAGGGTTTGTTTGGTTTTTTTTTTAAAAAAAAAAAACGCAATTTTGATTTAGTGCTTAATTAAATAAAATTCCTAGTTTGGTACTACAATTTTTGGAAAGCAGAGTTTGATTTAATTTTGGTGTTCTGTTTTTGTAGATTTAGTTGTGGCTAGTGCTGGAGAAGATAAGAAGATTTTGTTGTGGAGGAAAAATGGGTAGAACATGGGGACAATTCCGGTTTCTGGGACGGATAGCGGGGACAACATTGAGGTAATTCTCGTCGAAGTCTATTGATTCATTAAATTAGAAATTCTTACAAGTTTGGAACATCAAATTGTTGAAAACTGTGTTTGTGGTGGATTGGATGGCTGGTATTTGAAAAAAAAAACTGGGATCTAAAAGTTCGTCTTGCAAATAGAAAATTTGGTTGAATTTGAATATACGAGTTATCAGAGGAGTGGTATCAATATGCATTTGTGCTCAACCTAAACTTTACCTGCGACCTCTTGTTACCCAACTTCAAGCGCGTTCCCCCCTTAAATAATGCATGAGAAAATTTGAAGGTGGTAAACTCTAGAACTTGTTGAACAAAGATTTGATAACGTAAATTTGTTTCTTTCTTTCCAATAACCACCATTGAAGATACAAAGAAGCATTTTGTTTCATAAGATTACTTTGGTGTACTTCAAGCATCGAAGTTGTCAACTGTTTGGGACTTAAATGGAGGAAAGGCATGCTCAGATCAATAAGGGAGACCAGGTTTCCTTATATTCCTTGATCTTTTGCATTCTGCAAAATACAATCTTCCACAGGCACCCTGTATCATATCACTTGCATGCTTGTTTGTAGTAAAACCTTTATTAAAGAATTCCTCATGTGTAATTAATGATTAATTATTTAATGATAAATATTATTTAAAATAAAGTTTTGTTTAACACATAATATTTATTTTTTAATTGTGTTTGAAATGTAGATGTCATAAATGTTAATAATATTGAAGATGATTGTGACGATGAAGTTTCAAAAGAGCATGCTGATGATTTATTAGGTGTTGACGAGATTGGCTCCATTCCATCGACATTTGATCCAAATTTTTCTTCCATGGAGACAGAATAACTTAATGTGTTAATTCAATATAAGTGAATGTGTTGTTGTTTTAAATTTTGATGTTTTGTTTTAAATATTTTAGAATTTATGTTGTTGGAATTTATGTGGTTGGATGTTTTGTTTTAAATATTTTATAATTTATATTTGGTTTGTATTTTGGATATTGAATTAAATTTATGTTGTTGGTTTATAATTTAAATTTGGTTTAAGTAAGTGTTGTATTGTAATTAGTTATGTGTTTTTTTTTTATATAGGTTTTTTTGGGTTGACCCGGGTTAACCCGGGTCAACCCACCTGACCCGTGACCCAGAAGGTCGACCGGGTCAATGACCGGGTCGGGTTTCAAAACTATGGTGTAAACGTTAAAATTTATGGTCATGAGGTTGTAAAGGGGGTGTTTTTTAGTTGAATGGTGGTGATTACAACCCTTAAGACGGTCGAAAATACCACATTCATTTATCTGAAAATGCCTACTTAACTATCCAAAATCGTCAAGAAAAAAGATGAACAGTGGGTGAAAACATGTCGTCTAGGTTAAACCCTATAAATTAGCATTTTTTAATTTAGGATTTGGATAATTTCAATTTGGTCCCTGCTCTTCCAATCCTTTTTAATTGCACTCATAATTGTCTCTTAACTTTTAAATGCATGCAATTGCACCCCTGTCAAATTCAAATATTTGCCCCAAAGTTTAGTGCCTTTTACAAACGAGTCATTAGTTTTCAATTTGTTCAATTTCATCCTTAATTTACCATTAAAATTTCAATTTCTTTCAATTCGACCCCTGATTTCACCAATTTCTACCTCTGAAATTGTGTGCCACTTATAGGTTGGTCCTTGGTCTTAGGAATTTGCAATTAAGCTCTTAAATGACCTTCAAACTTTATATATATATATATATATATATATATATATATATATATATATATAATTAAGCCCTTGATTTAACCAATTAAACCTTGCAAAGTATAAATTCAATCCTCAAACTTTAATTTTTTTCTAATTAACACCCAAATTAACTCCAAACAATTATTTCTCTTTCAATTAAGTCATCAATTTCAAAATTTTCATTGAGTTCTTACCGTTAAAATATGTGTTTCTTTACCCTTGATGAAAACATTTTCACTAATGGAGTTTTTTGTCAGTCAGAATTGAATTGTCAATTTTATAAATCTTATACATTTTAGTCCTTTAATTTTTTTATTTATCATCTCGGTTCTCCACCATCAAACTGGGCAATCTTCAAGGTTTTTTTTAATGTATTTACTCTTGTATTTAGATTTTTGTTTCTTGAATTTATTTATGGGGTAAAACATGAATAACAACACATATTTGACACGTTGCATTGCAAAGAAGCTCCATGGTGTCACTGAAGAAATTGTTACAGCCCATGAATCGCCACATAGCAACTGAGGACTCGGTCTTTAAAGGGCCTATAATCATACTGTCGAGGGCAACACCTGAGCGGCACTCGACAACAACATTGTTTAGTGTGTGACATAATGTTAGATTTGGTAGATGAAAATCACGAAAAAGTGTTGTCACTTTTTATCATTTGCGTTTTGAATCTAAGGAAACTCATGATGATGTCATTTTGAATCTGAATCTAGATATAAGCTGTGAAGTTTTTATAATGATATATTTAAGATCCAAGTTGGAGAAATTTAATCTCCATATGTGACGTTTGAGGTTTAATTTAAATATGTAAAAATTGATCCCAAAAGCACTCAAACTGCTTAGAACAAAAATATAAAAGAAGAATAATAAGATGGCAGCAGTTTCTTCTGCTTTCATGTGGAAACTGGATACATAGAAATGATCCACTATTTCACTTCACGACTCCTTTTATCTTACACGAGACTCTGTCTAAGTTATTCGTATATAAATGGTGAGTGTAAGTTTTATTGCAAGCATTAGCAGGCTTATTTCATTATTTCATACAAGTACAAGTACAGACTTCAAAAAGACCCGAAGCAGCTGATAACTAGGGACTTGTATCAGATCTTAACTCGGGCTCTATTTTTACAAGCAAGGAGGGATCCTGTGGTTTACGTAGGATAAAGCAGGGGCAGCTTGCTTGCTTCTTTCTTTTGAGACCAAAATGCTGCCACTACCATTCTTAAATAGGCACTAATAACGAGCTTCAAAATGTTCTTGTCTCAACACCCTCTTGGAACCAAGTCCTTGATAAATAATTGAGATCCAACATCTATTTATATAACTGTGCCATCCTCTATTGTTGCCTTTTCCAATATAATCGTGATTCCAGATCGAATGTAGAACCCTTTTTCTTCCCGGTCTGCTTCTTGCACACCCTGCAAAACCAAAGCATTGAGATACATGCATGCAAAATTTTCATAGGAGTCTATTGAGAAGGATTATGTGTATGAGCATAGTTTGAATGAGTGGTGTTACTTACATCTTTATTCGTAATGATCACATCTTTCCCTATCTTCGCATTCTTGTCAATTATGCAGTTCCTTCAGAGAAAAACCACAAACTTTTTGTCAGAAATAACCATTTATATACCCTTGTAGTCTTATTAAAGAAGTAAAAAAAAGGAGGTGGTGGGAGGAGGGAGGCGTCAATATATTTCGTTTAAGTTTTCAGTCTATTTTCCAATATTGAGTCCAGTACCTGATTTTTGTGTTCCTTCCTACGCCAATTGGGACTTTGCCCTCTGCCAGAAGAGAGGCAATTTCAGCTTCAGTTTGGTAGTGGTCTGCCCCAAGCATCACGGTATCCTGGAGACAGAAAAAAGAGAGATGGTTGTAACTCACTCAAGTAACCAGAAAGGAAAAAGAAAATGTAAAGAATGGAAGAAAAGATGATGGGTCACCTTTAACTCAACGCCATAATCTAAACGGGAGCGTTCGCCAACCACAGAGTGTTGGACAGTGCATTCTCTCAAGAAACATCCATGGGAAATTATTGCATCTACAATCTGAAAAATCAACCCATAAAACATCAGAAGGAATGTAATTCATCAAATCCACAAATTGGAGCTCAATGTACACCAGCATACCCGGCATTTATCAATTTTGGTTGGTGGTAGGAATCCAGGAGATGTATAGAAGGGTGTCTTTGGGTCATAAAACTCAAACTTAGGAGGCTGCAGAAAATATATAGTCAATCAAAAACATGAATCTTTTTTCAGTGAAAAGAAATTCAAACATATATGCTTGAAATAATATGGAAAGCTAATTACAAATTACTGAAGCATGGAAACTCAGATGGCAATATTGCATCTGAAGCCAGAAATCTTTGCAAGGCAGTAATGCTTCACATATCTTCTCATCTTATATATATGGTAGCAATAGCAAGTGCCACGAAAAGGCAAGAGAAAAGGTGCCCGATGTCATTGAGAGACAAATGAAGTGGCAGAAAAATTTCATATTATCTTCAGATGACATTATCCGCTACATATCTATATACCTTTTCGATCACATGGTAAGTAAGAGAGTGGTATGGAATTTAATTCCAAAATGTCTAGAGTCATAATTATAAAACTAACCTCTTCAGCCAGGGCCAAGTTAGCTTCATAAAATGACTTAATGGTTCCTATATCCTCCCAGTAGTCTTTGAAAATATATGCCTGCAAAGCAATATTATGTTAGAACTATATTTTCTACAGGAAGCGAACATGTTGCATGGAGTAAAACAAATTGAATGTGAACAAGAAAAGAGCTCAGTTTTTTAGATCTTCGTTATAAGCTTGTTTACTCTTCTTATACACCATGGTAGGAAAAAGGGAGCAAGGTGGACGGTAAGTTTTGCTCTAGGCTGACAAATCATCCTTCTGTCAAAACAGATTGAGAAACATATTAAAAGAACTAATATTTAAACCCATAAAAGTTCTCTTACTTGGACGTTGTGCTCCATTACAGCTGCAGGAATGATCTCAGATCCAAAGTCATTTGATGTGGGATACCTCCACCTCAGAAGCTTCAATAAAATATCTGTTTTAAACACATAGACCCCCATTGATGCAATATAGGAAGACTTCAAGGCATCTTGCGGAGACAACCCTAGATGAGTCGTATCCACTTGCTGCAGAGGATCAACAAAAATATATATGCTCAAAATGGAGTAATTCAGTATGATCTGGATTTCATAGTACTTTTGTCACTATAACATAAGGTAATTGCGTAAGGAAGCTAGATGATCAAAATTTCAGATTTTATATAGAAATTATGATGTTATTTAACAGTCTTGAGGAAAATGCCAGAGATTTAGACACGGCAGGCACCTAGATACTTATTCTTGCCAGAATATAAGGGGGCATGCTTGTGGGTGTAGATTCAAAGGATGCTATGACAAAAGTAAGTCTAAACATGAGAATTCTGAAATCCTCACCATTTCCCTCAATTCTGAACCCTTCGGTTTTTCAGTGAATTGGGAAATTTGGCCCTTGCTGTCTATTTTAACCAGTCCATAATCTGATGCACGGCTGCAAAGCAATCAAGATGAAATGTTATAAAACAAAAGTTTCCATAGCCAGCAAACCAAGAAAAAATATCACTTGAAGCAAAGATAAAGACTCAACAGACCTTTCGCCCACTGCAGCACATGAAATTGTAATATCAGCATTACTATCAACATGATGCTGTTGATTCATAGCAAACAGGTAAGCCAGAGTTAAGAATATGTTAACTATATTTAAATTCCATTTCATTAGAGAAACAATGGCATACTTGCACGAAGTCCATATAATCCATTCGGTAAAGATGATCTCCAGACAAGATAAGAATATTCTCAATGCTCCTGTTCTTGGCATCCTACAAAAGCCAACATAATTTATAAGACTCCAATTCAATTTGAGCAAGGACTGGAGCAATGTGCAGTATGATTAGTTATTTACAGATGAAATTTCCTCATAAGTTTTCATATTCACCTCAAAAACCCATGTGAATTGCCTCACAGCATCTGCTGTTCCTTGGAACCATTTCATTCCTGCTTCCCCAGGCGTTTGAGTTGCAGCTAAAACCTGTTAATCATGTGTTCACAATTCAACACCTCGTTATGAAGAAATCATGTTAGAAATTTGATGCGATTTTTATTGATTAAATCCCTAGACATATAAGAAGTCCGATTAGAATAACGTGCTGTCAATGTTATCATTGAGATTTGCTTATAACTCATCTGCCAAAATTGGATGATCTGCAATCTCCTGATCAGATCATTGACATGAAAATTTACCAAAAGTAACTTCTGCTCTCGTATCAAGTGAATTAGGAAACCTGGAATTTGATTGTTATATTACTAGAAAAAACCAAGTTCAAGTAAACTTTGATTGCTTGCTGTTTATGTTGTCACAATGACAAAAAGTTTTACCAGCACAAAAAACCTACACGATAGGAAAAAATATCATATGGCATCCCGGATTTTGTAATGCAGGAAGTTCAATTTCCGATTCCGAAATCAGAAATTCACAGGCATAATAAACACACCAAGACTGGAATCATACCTCCACAAATCCATCTCCAAAGTTAATACCATTTCCGAAATACGTGTGCGCAAGGTGCCGGTTCAGGGAAGCCGAGTTGAACTGCGTCAACACAAAAATCTTGTTTATTCCACTATTGATGCAGTTGCTCATCGGGATGTCTATAAGCCTATAGCACCCTCCAACTGGTACCTGCAGAATACAATGAACTGCATTTTAAACCTCAAAACTTATAATATTTACTCATCATCTTCTATGAATCAAACATATTTTCTTACAGCTGGAGTTGCTGCCCTTCTGGTAAGGGGAAATAGCTGAGCCCCCGCACCTCCGCCTAATATGATTGATGCTACATTTTTTGGGTCTGTTTTTCTTCTCCCGAATCGCGGCGGTTGTAAGGTCTAACATCAATTAGGAACCATTCAGGGACGAGTATACTTCAAATTATGATCAAAGTCACACATGTTTAAAAATCAAAATCATTCATATTCAGAAACTAAGATGGCTGTATTCTTATTATAAGAAATTTTGATCATGGAGGACATCAAAGAATGACCAAGGAATGCAAAAATGGATTATATTATTAAATCAACTTACCACAGTCTCTTTGCCATTATTTGATGTCAAAACAGCGAAAGCAACACCAGGCTTGAACTTATTGACACTCTTGTCAACTTTCAAGCTTTTTGCAAACTGATTGTCCCAAACACTGTTACTGAAACTCCCTCTGATCCTTTCACCCCAAAACTCTTTATCTCCATTGTTAAAACCACCTTTGCTAGCTTTTGCCACATGAGTATTAGCCCTCAAAGCCACACAGCAAGAATCCATTACTGCACTCTCACAGGCAGCCCACTTGTGATAATCGTGATGGATCACAATCAATAAGTATTTAATTCACTACCAAAGCACCGCCTACGAATCCCTATAAAAGCTGGGTTCTAAAACCAAGTAACCAAGTAAAGTAAAGATCACGTAAGATAAGGTACCAACTATAAATAGGTGAAAATGGAATGACTGTTGTGTCACATGCTCTTACACTAGAGGAATCGAGAAAGTACCAAATCTAAGCAACCAAACAGTCAAGTTTAACAATATAAAACAAACTTTAAGTGCAACCCAGATAACAGATGCTACCATGAATCGAGAATCTAAAGTAGCAAAATGCAAAAGAATCAAACTTTTGACTGAAATAACACATAAGAGATCACATTAGAAAACACACCAAGTGGGCTTTCAGGAGGTGGAAATAGGAGTGAACGTGAAGTGATGCTGACACTGGTGGTTAATATGGCTTCATTGGCTTGTGAATCCTCACGAGAAATCTTGCATTGCATTCTCTTTTATACCTTAAAAATATTGAATGGGGTCTCTCTCTCTTCTCCTGACCCTCGCGCTCTCGAGGCCCGTCTATAGAGATAGAGATGTAAATTATATTTTAAAATATTTTTTATTTAAAAATATATTAAAAAAATTAATTTTGATATTAGTACATTAAAATAATTCAAAAAAATAATTAAATTTATTTTTAAAAAAATTAAAATTTAAGCAAATATTGTTTTGGCCTTACTGCCAAACATCTTTTTTTTCATTTAATTTGTTTCCTCCATCATTTTTGCCTTTCTGTATTCGAGATTTTTCAAGCAAAGTTATCAATTTTATTATGTTTTGTCTAAAATATCTTTTATAATTTTAAAAAACAAAATAATTCAAAACGAATCTCATCTCGTTATAAATATTGATTGATTGTCGATTACTCGGTTTTAAAATTTAGGCAAACATTGTTTTATCATCACTACTAAACATCTTTTTTTTTTTAATTAGTTTGTTGCCTCCATTATTTTTGCCTTTCTGTATTCAAGATTTTTCAAGCAAAGTTATCAATTTCGTTATGTTTTATCTTAAATATCTTTGACAATTTCAAAAAACATAAAAACTTGAAACAAATGTGAATGTTGATCGATTTTGGATTACTCGACCAACTTCCAGTCAAGATGTTCTAGTTTCATTTCATTTGTTCCCTTTCTTGAATAATATTTTTTTCACCTTTATTTTTTTAATTTATGTTTTTTTTTTAATTTTATCATTCAACACTTAGTTTATTGAAGACTGGATTTTATAATTTGTTGTGATTTGCTTTTTTTGTGGTTATCTTAGTTTCATGACTCATGTTACGAGTTTAGTGGGTTAACATAGTTAACTCAAGTTTTTTTTTTTTTTAATTGATATTTTTTCTAGTTTTATCATTCAACATCTTGTTGACTATGAATTAAGTTTTGTCATTTGTTTTAATTTGTTTTATATAAAATTATCTCAATCTCATAGCCCGTATCATAAATTTTACGAGTTACCTGAGTAGATTTAGATCATTTTATTGTGTCCTTGTCACCATTTAGATCATCTCAGTTTCATTATTTGTTTTAATTTGTTTTATATAAAGTTATCCCAGTCTCATAGCCCGTATCATAAATTTTACGAGTTAACCTAAGTAGACTTAGATTATTTTATTATGTTCTTATCACCACTTAGATCATCTCAGTTTTATCCAATTCTCTATAGATAATAATTAATTTGTTACACGAGATATATGCTAAATGATCCCTTGTTCTTTTTGTATTTGTATCAAGAACAAGAACAAGGAAAAGAAAAACCAGCTAGACTAGGTTAAAGTTTATCAGCTTGATTGATCGTTCCTATTTTCCATAGGTGGAATCAAATGACTGAATTGGTTCCGCCATGGATGTGGTGTGGATTGATGACAGGAAGGAACCAGGGCAAATTTTGTTCGAGTCCCATGCAGCAGTGACTGATAAGAGATAACACTCAAAACAAGAACACACGAGCAAAAGCTAAATGATAAAGGCTCCATGGAAAAATTTCACGTGGCATGCTCGTGAATTATGAGAACAAGTCCTACTCACTTGAGATCTCTGGGGTGACATTATATCCTGACCCCTCCTTTCTCGTCCACAAACACATCACAAACTGCCTTGAAAATCCATCGGGGCCCTGTATAGAAGAACCAGAAAAACAAAGAATCGCCAATTCTGAAAGTTGAACATGTGAAAGATAATTCTTTTCAGTTTAATTGTCATTTACAAACCATCCCTGAGCTGCTCTATGCCACAGATCTCAAGATTAGGGATTTGCTCAAAGAAATTGGAAATTAATGCATGAAAAAGGGACCATTTTGTAGGAAGGAAAGCATTCAAGTTTTATGCTAAGCGGCACAAGCCATTTGCTTTCTGCAGAATGGCAAATTGGCATTTGGGTATGGAGACCATGTTGCATATATCATCGGATTATACCTCCTCATCCCCACCTTCTTCGAAGATTCCTAACTATTAAAAAAATCATATGAATTATTATAATTACAATATAACAATCAATTGTTTTTTTTTTTGGTAATATAACAATCAATTGTTAACACAATGCAATAATATAATTGATTTATTAAATTTTACTAGAACAGAATTAATTGATTGAATACAAATGATCAAAATACAGAGTCCACGTTAAAAGATCATTGTTGAACAAATATACTTCATGAAATACCAAAAACGGGAGAGATTAGTTTCTCAATGGGACAGGAAAGATGCTGCCGAGCCCCATCCCTGTTTTCTATCTATGTAATTGGAAAATAATCCTCATACCATCCCATCTATCCATTGGGTAATTTTGCCATCCCACCTCCTTTAGGAAGCAGCCTCTGCAAGTCTTGTTTTACTTGACATCGTCAATCTACATCAGGATAGGTTAATGCAGCGAATTCTGGTCTCATAATAGTTAAACTAATAAAACCTTGGGAGGGCGAGGCAACAAATACTATTCTACTAGTCACAACTAGCGAAACCCTTTCTGCTACCCTCCATAACTGAATATTCAAAACCATGAAACTCTCTACGCTGCAGATTGGCAAATGAACATACATTTCTTGAGCAGCTTACCAAACACCAAAGAAAAAGCTTGTCTCTTGATCAAAACATTAACTTCTAAACTAGCAGCGCAACCTGCTTCCACAAACAGCCAAAAAAACTGAAAAAGAAGGGCAGCAGAATGCAATGCCATGCACAGAAGACTAAAACCAGTGGAACAACAAGTGCATACGGCATGGGAGAAAATAATCTAAAGATGCAAAACCAACATCTCAAGAACTCTGAAAAAATTCATTCAACACAAAAGATAGGAACCTTCTAAAGATTGTTATCACAGTCACATGAATAAAAAGTAATAGCAGTGAAACTCAGCAACATGCTACTGAAAACTAAATAACCCCAAATACAATAAGACACCTAGGTGTTGGTTGCCCTGGTGTAAATCTGCTGGCTTGCATGAGAAGAGACCATCCTAATAGAACCTCTAGCCATCAGTTCCCTGATTGCCTTCCTCGCAAGTGATCCACTAATCTGCAAGGTACATTAAAATACAAAATCAAATGAAACATGTGGACAAAATTAAATAAAACATGAAAGCAGGGTTAGAAATTCATACTTAATACTTTGGCATGCTAATAAAATACATTTAAGAAAACAATGCCCAGGTAGAATACACAAGGCCACAATTATATCATATTAAGCATACAGCAGTTGTTACTCTATGGTCGATGTTATTTTTACACAAATACCTTTAAACATGAACCTCAAGAGTCAAAATGATAAGAATATACAAGTGCTGAATACCTAGCTTGTAGCCTGAACTCTATTGTAAAAAGTAGCAGACAGTGCACATCTATGCATGACTGATCAGTGTTAGGTATTAAACTGACCAAAGCACTTGGCAAGGTACCTAATAACCTGGGTTTGAATCCTGATCCTACTGTTGATAAGAAGGATCATGGTGCACCTATATTTATGTAGCCAATAGTCTCTTAGTCCATACCAATAGACCAAGGTAGACAGACACATTACTAGATCAGCAACCAAACTTGACATACTTTCACCAATGAGAATATTCCAAGGCATGTATTAGTTTACAGATCTTGACACCATTACGGAAAAAATAAAACCATAACCACAGAACAGAAACTTTTCAGGCACAGAGTTGCACTCATCTAAATCTCAAAAGACAACCAAAACACAAAAAATATACATGATATACGCTACACATAGGCTAACCAATACGCTCATCCAATTGTCACAACTAAATAAAACAGCACCAGGAACAATGTTACAATAATGAGAATAAAAAGGGACCTAAACAATCCAAACGGACCCACACATCACACTGCTCAGAGCAAATGTTTTGGTGAGAGTAGATATTAAATAATGTTAATTTTACATGACTTCTTCTCGACATAAATTCAATGGTTAAGATCCTCCCGGACATGACAGATTTTCAGTGAAATTAGCATAACGCATACGTTAGGGCTATACACTTAGTCGTAAACCCAGTAACTAAAATGTCCTAAAACAATCATAAACAAAAAACCCACGATTTGATGTGACTAAGAATACGGAAAGGACGTAAGCTTTCGAGAAAAACGTAGTGAAATACTGTACCCTCATACGGTCGGAGAGGACAGAAGGAGTGATAAGCTTGTACTTGGGAGCTTCAGAGAGAAGCTTATCATAAGTAGCCTGATCAAAGAGAACCATGTTGTTGACTTTCTCCTTTTGCTTTCCCTTGCTCCACTTCTTCTTCTTTTGCTTCCCTCCTCCTGATTTTGCTGGCTTCGATGATGGTGGCGGTGCCTTCTCCTTCTTCGGTGCCTACACAAACCAGAGAAAAAAAAACAGTTAGTTCAATTGGGTTTGTGAAGAGAAACGTATTGTTGTTGAGATTTGAATAATTTTGTAGAGAAATAGAGGGTTACCATTGGATCTGTTGATGCGGTGTTAGGGGAAGGAGGGGGAAAGAGGCTACTGCTGCTGCAGGGAAGTGGTGAGGGAAATCAGGTAGGCGTTTTGCGTGCGTTACTTGCTGTTATGCAGCAAGTATATATTTAGGGTTTCTTGGATTGTTAGCTGAATTAGAAACGACGACGTAGGATTTCATTTTGCCTAATGGGTTGCTTTTATTGTTTCAAGCTACGCTTAAAGGACTGTTTTGTTGAAAAGCTCCGCATATGTTTTCTCTAATGACAAGCCCAAACCCACGAATATTTGGGCCCGTATCCGTGAATACTCCTTAGTGTTATTTCAAAACACTTTCTGAGTGTGTTTGTTAATCCGTAAAATATATTTTGAAAATATTTTTTAATAAAATTATATTTTAAAAAAAATTAACAGTAAAATTTTAAATTTATAAAAATACTTAAAAATATAATTTAATATTTTCCTCAGCAGTCTTCTCATACACAGATAACATTATTTTGCAAAAGAAGCTATCTAGCTATTCTAAAAAATACAAATATCAACATGCTATATATTTGTTTTTTTAGTTCAAATCGTACTTTATAATATTTTAAGTTTTTTTGTTTGAAATTAATATTTTTTATATATTTATGTTAAAAATAAATTTTAAAAAATATATGTTATTTTTATGTATTTTTTTTCAAAAATAACTTAAAAGGTAATTTTTACTGCACTTTCAAAACTACCAAAATAATAATGTAATCGAATTTTTGTTAGTGCACCTTGAACATGAAATTAGCCTAATCTTCCAGCTGCATCTGAGTTAATTTGCTCGCCACATGCCACACGTTGGTATTTAATTTATCATGGAAGTTAAGGTCGATAAACACAAAAGACCATCTCGAGAAAAAACTTGAAAAATCGATTAAATCAAAAAAATTATAAAACAAAAAAAACTGATTGAATTTTTTTTTTTTTTTTAAATACTACTAAACAGGCCAAAGCAACTATATACTCGTAATCTAATCCTGAAACAACAATCCTTCAAGACACATATGATTTAAATACAATTAAAGGCAAGCAATTACAAGAACCGACCTTAGCTCAGTTGGTAGAGCGGAGGACTGTAGTAGTAGCTGTAATCCTTAGGTCGCTGGTTCGAATCCGGCAGGTCGGATGTTTCTTTTTCTAGGGTTTTACTTTTAGGCCTGGCGAGTTTTTCCTAATGAGCATTTACTTCATCGGCCCAGCCATATGTTTCTACTTTGGGCCCTACAGAAAGATTGGGCTCATGAATCAATCATGGACCAACAATATCCCCAGCCCACCCTGGTTCAATTAGTAACACCATAAGTCCCAGGCCCATTATACACACACGCGCACACGGAGGGTGGTGGGTCTTAAAAGAAAAGAAAAAAAAAAACTTGGCTAAGGAATAAAATTGAGGAAGAAACACAACAAGTGGAATCCATCTCATCAATCACCGAATCCAACATGGTTGATGTTGTGGGCGTGGAACCAAACTAAGGGCATATTAACTTCTTCCTCTTTTTTATTTCTTCAAGTGACGTCATATATCACATAGCTACTGATGTCAAGAAATTGGTAACATTTGTGTCACAAAAATATAGGGCGAATCTTTAGCCCCCGTGTCACTGAAACAGCCTCCACTCATAACATCGATATTTTAAATAATGATTGTAATTTAAAATATTTTTTATTTTAGAATAATATTTTTTATTTTAAAAAATTATTTTTACATCAACCCATCAAAATAATATAAAAATATAATTTTAACCGAATTCTTAAACATAAGTAATCCAATTAAAAAAATAAAAAAAAAGAAGGTGGATGTTACATGCACTTGAAAAAGATGACAAGACTTGGGAATCAATTAATTAAGAGAGCAAAGCGAGCTTCGAGTTTATTTTGATGCCTCGTCTACTCCGAAACCTTTACAAGCAAGAAAAGTTTGCTTAGTTAACATCGTAAAAAGAAAGATTATGCTTGGGATTCGAAGTTCCTTGCTTTGAGCTCCAAGGATCCCCTTCCATTTCGATTTATTTGTTGGTGGCCACGTCTCCATCTTAAATTTAATAAAAACTCAGATTCTGTTACTTTTTCGTGTTTTAAAATTATTTTTAAAAAAAATAAAAATTTTTTTCTTTAAATTAATATTTTATTTTTATTTTTTTCAATTCGTTTTAATGCATTATATTAAAAATAATTTTTAAAAAATAAAAAAAATATTATTTTAATATATTTAAATAAAAACATTTTAAAAAAAATAAATATTATTTTAATATATTTTTAAACAACACCTAAATAATATTATTATTATTTTACTTAATCCACTCATGTTGTCTCTTTCTTTGTTACGCTCTAAATAATAGAGCATATGGAGCCCAAAGATCTACGCCCATTTTAAGAAAGTGAACCCCAATAATCAATTATTTTACTTGTCTGTCAGGAGGTTTTTTTAGAAAAAAAAAACCTTTTCCTCTTATTATTTATTTATTTACTCTTTTTTTTCTTCTAATAAGACAAACTTGGACCAATCTCATGAAGGAAAAAAGAAAAGGAAAGGAAACTCCCGTTTGGTCCTTTTGAGGCACGTCGTTTCTGGGCAGCAAAGGCAAGTTTTGTGACAAATAAAGGTGATTAGGATTATTCATTCATTTATCCAATAATAATAATAAATAATAATAATAATAATAATAAATAATAATAATAAATAAAGATGATCAGGATAGATATCAATTCCCCAAGCTAGATTTTACAAACATGGTTTCGTGTCAATGAGTAGGTGGGTGTAGAAGAGTTGTAGCAGTTATTTTGTAAAGTTTTTTTTTTTAATTTTAAAATATATTAAAATAAATTTTTTTAAAAAAATTATTTTTAATTTAGTATATTAAAATAATTTAAAATTTTAATTTTTATTTAATTTTTATTTGGAACACAATACTAAAGAAGGGCTAAGAACTCTTTTTTGCTTCAAACATCTCCAAATGATTCATAAATATTTTATCTTGATGAAATTATAAATCAAAAATATTTTATTTTAATTAAACAAGCTAATATTTTTCTTACAATGAAAGGAAGTAGTCCAAAGTCTATAAAAAAGAGAAACAAAGATGATCATAGATTAAAATTTTTCTCTTTGCTTTAATAATTACGATTCTATTTTAATAGAAAAACTTTAACTTAAAGGGATACTTATTTTTTCTTAAATTGTTTATAATTAATATTTATTTACAGGGGAATTCAAATCAAAAATCAAGAAAAGTCCTGAAACGAAAATACAATTATTTTTGTTGTAATGTCATCCCATTTTCTTTGATGAAATTGTTGCCCTCTTTGATAAATTCATAATGTCCCATAGAACTCCGCTTGCTTTATACAAAAGCAACATTGGATAAAAAAAATTTCTATTAAAAATAAAAATGCATGATTTTGTTCGCTTAGAGAAAGTTCATATAAACTTATGTTTCCATTAAAATAAAAAAACAGTGGCGACCCATTTCATAAACTGGCTGTAGCTTGGTGCCTAGGAGTGAGATTATATAATATTATGATAATAATTGTTTTAAAATATTTTTTATTTAAAATGTCTTAGAATAATTTTTATTATTTTTTAAAATTTATTTTTAATATCACTATATTAAAAAAATTTATTACAGTTTATTTTTTATATTAGCATATTAAATTTATTTTATTATTATTATTTAGTTCAAAGTTTCCGAGGTTTGGGCCTGTTTATTACAGTTAGTGGATTCAAAGAAGAAAAAACAGTTTTACTTTATTTGTAAAAGAAGGAAAAGAAAAGGTAAGAACCGCTGATGCCTCCTGAATCATTATGGCCTCAAATCAAACAACAACATGAGAGAAACACAATGAGTTCTGATTTTGACAGAGAGAGAGAGAGAGATTGAAGCTAACCCACAAGAACATATCAAAATGCCACGCTACCGTGATGAATGTAACGTGCAAGGAAAAAGAGGTTCGTCAAGCTCTCTATAATTGGCTGTGGCGGGTCTTGTCTCGGAGAACAGGGGGGTTCCGTAACAGAGTGCTAGTTAAAGGTGAAGAAAGTTCATAAAATAATGGAGACAAAGAGAGAGAAAGCAGCTTTTTCTTAGCAAGGAAGGAACGGGCCTGCTTTCCAAACGGTTTCTGTCTGAATCTGCCATGTCCCAAACTTTTTACCTAACATTCTACAAACTAGTGTTGTTGTTACAGTGACAATCAAGTCATTCTCCTGGAAGAGATTCAATCTACCAGATTACCAGATCCTTTGTCTATCATGTAAAAAGAACTTTTATGTTTCCTGTTTTGAATTTACAAGGGAGTTTCTTGCTCTACCTTTCTTTCACTATTTCCATAGAATTTCTTCAATAAAACATCCTCAACAAGCACCAGGAGCTCCTTTTGTTTTTGTTTTATCTTGGCAAAATAGGACCTTAACATGTTGAAATGACTAGCTCGTTTAGCGAAAATGAGGATGTTTTTGGCGAATAGATGAAACTGGATGGTATTCTATCATACAATATTGCTCATGTATTCTTAAATTCCATCAACATCTTGACGAGGAGGTAATGAAAATGGTTTGTGCAATGCAAGGCTGCTCTTCTAGCCTGTTCATCGGATATTCTAAAAGAATGTGGCTATTTTGGGTGGAATAACTTTCCACCGAAGTTGAAGAGAGTGTTCTACTAGTGCTAGTGTTAGATTTATTTATTTAATGTAAAATCTAAAGCTTGGTGAATGAAATTCAAGGGAGGTGGGAATAATAAGGTAAGAAAAAAGGAACAATAATGGTGTGGAAAATACCACAACTTGCACATTTCGAATAAAGAAAAAGATGGAATATATACTTTTCCTAGAGAAAAAAAATTAAAAGAAACAATAAAATAAAGCAAGATTGGATATAAAATGGGAAAAAAAATAAAAACTATGTCTCACATATTTCACTAACTATAAATAGCCTACCTAAACAACATAACGGTTTTAACAAGAGGAGCAAGTTGACAAGTAGATTGAGAAAAAAAGTGAAAAACAGAGCTACTCTGTTTCCCCTGTTCCTATTCTTTTTACTGTTTTCTGTCTATCTGCTTCCATGCTCCTTGGCAGCATAATACCTTCACTGTCTACTGTAACTATGGTAGTCTCCATCTTGTCTCAACACAGAGAAATGGCTGCTACCAAGGCTTTGCTTGTTTACCACTTCTCTTTTGAGTGAAAACCCTTAATCCTCCATTTCCTCTGCTACCTTGCTATTGCTTTCATTCTCGACTCCGCAAATGGATTCATTCAACATCACCA
This sequence comes from Populus tomentosa, assembly GCA_018804465.1. Lineage (NCBI taxonomy): Eukaryota > Viridiplantae > Streptophyta > Magnoliopsida > Malpighiales > Salicaceae > Populus > Populus tomentosa. The sequence goes on from CM031975.1 coordinate 14,419,815, forward strand.
ACATCAAGATTGAGAAGGTGAACGCAATCAAGAAGCATAGGAAGATTCAAAAGATTGCAAGTTTGTTCAGGTTAATAGAAATAGGCCTTGTTCTTGCCTTGATTTCCAGGTTTTCCATTCAACTCCCAGTTGCTGTCAGGAACTCCAGTGAGTATTTCAAGGACTTAACAGTCACCCTTGTAAGTCCTCGGTTCGTGTTCGTTCTTGGGAACGTGATAGTCATCACTCTCTTTGCAAAGTCAGGCCAGTTTTCGTGTCAAGATTCTAATGGAAAGAATTCAAGCACTGACCTTTATGAAGAGTTCGTTGAAAAGAGTGAAAAGAGCCAGGGAACTCATCATTATGAAGCTGAATGCAGAGAGAAACAGGTCACTTATGCTGAGCACAAAGTCACTGAGGATAATTCAACTTCTTTAGAAAGCAAGAAATATCATAGGATTCAATCAGAGAGATTGAAGAGGCCAAACAGTAACAAGCCTTGCCGGGAACTGAGGCGGTCAGCAACGGAGGGATGCAGGAAAAGCATCGATTCCGATGAGGAATTGGAGAAAAGGCCATGCCCTGAGGATAAAATGAGCAACGAGGAGTTTCGATGCACGATTGAGGCTTTCATTGCTAGGCAAAAGAGGTTTCGAATAGATGAAGAGAACTCTTATGTCTTAGAGTAGAAACTGTGGTGTAAGAAAAATTCAAGATCCTTTTTGCCGTTTTTGTTTGCACATCTACAAGTCTATAGGTGCGTGTACAATGCTAAATCATAAGTGCAGAGTAAATTTACCTGTTAGCTTTTTCTGTGTGAATTACTATTTACAGCTTTGTGCTTCACATTTTCATTAATAGAATAGGTACAAGCTCTGAGCATAGAAGGATTAATTCTTTCCTGCAGTGTCAATTAGATGCCAAGTCTGATCTCAGGAATGGATTAAAGTCTGTATGCGGATAAGAATTCCCTGATGTGTAAAGACTTTTTATGTTCTTGATGTAGGATGGATACGGCATAATAGGAAGATCTACACTCGAAATTCTGACAAAAATATGCTTTGATTCTAGTCTTGAATTTTTCAACAAGGATCAAAACAAGGGGTAAGGGAAAGATAACAAAGCTGTTCTATTTTTCACTTATGAGGCCTTCCATGTAGAATAATGGCATCTTTATCTTTCATCTCTCACTTATTATATCCGAAAAATCAAAATAGTCTAGAAATAAAGTTATTGAGTTAGAAAATCAATTAATTAATTGATTCTAAATAAGTATTTTTTTACAATAAAAAAATACGATAATATTTTAAAAAAGATATTCTTAAAATATATATATATATATATATATATATATATATATAATACAGAGTAAAAATTATAAACTTTTATTCTAGAGGTTTCATTATGTATTTCTAACTCATGAGTTTTATTTTTTTGTGAAAAAAATGGTATAAAGTATAAATTTACTCTGATAACATTTAATTGAGGATAAATATCATTTACTTCTGTATTAATGTTTGATGGAAATATAATGAATCTCTATAAGACTTCACACACCTAAAAGGTGTGGGAAAATTAAAATCTAAGACATCAAATGTAACTAAACTCATAAAAAATGAGCTCTTTTTCTAGGCTAGATCCAAGAGAAATGGATCTTTTTTTTGACGAGCTCAAGAAAAATAGAGTTCTTTTCTTAAGTAGTCTAAAAAAAAAAGGTCATCCTCTTGAGCGTATTTCAAAAAAAATACTTATTCTTTTATGTGTGTCAGGAAGAATTGTGTAGTTATTTTCGTGAGCATGCCCAGAAATGATGAATATTTTTATGGGCATACCCGAGGCTTGGTATAGTATCAAACCCAATTATAATTGCACAGCATATTTTGACTAGAGCATGCTTATATATTAAAAAATTTATATTCGAATATGTTTCTTGATTTAATATTTTTTATTAAGAATATACCGAAAAAACCTTGATGTATCAGTTATAAGTATAAAGCATATCCAAACTAGGAGAGACAGTAGAACTTCTGGCATAATTAGCAGTGGATGTTGTGTGAGCTGGAATTCACTGAAAATAACATCATTATGACTGTTTCCCACTTGCCGCATGCTTGTTTCTTTCTTCTTATCAAAAATGGAATTTGCTCGAGCGCATTGGTACAAGATATTTATTCTGTTTTTATTTGTTATCATTTCTCTTGTTTCCGAGATGAAAAACAATTTCTGGCTTTTAACATGTAGATTTTTATTAGAGAAAACTCGTCTGGTGGTTTAAAGAAGTTCGCTTTTCATCCATGGAGTTTCTATCTGAAAGGATTGGCATCTATGGCCGGGATCATCAAATTAGGCTTGTCCAGTCATGTGATAGAAGTCCCTTTTTTTAAATAAATAAACCATTATTCATTGCACGCATCTCTTTACATTTCATCAGTACACTTTTCTTTAACTTAAGTTCCATTTCTTTAAATCCTTTTCCATATTTACAGTGTGGCTTGGATCCATGTTGAAGGAGAGTGGAGAGGTGGACTTCTCCTTCAGCTTGATCTTGGCAGTCTACAGATTTGAACATTGCAAGTGATTAAAAAAGTAAAATCTTGGCTAGGTTTTGTACTGTATCCATTAGTCAGGGGCAGATGGGTGGTTATTTAGCACCATTGGTAGCCTAATCAAGCTCTTTGAACTTTTTGAGATCTGAAAGTTGCAAGCCAGCTTAATCCATCAATTCCCACTTAAAAACGATACAAGAACTGTAAAAATGTTCGTCTTCAAACCAAGAAATTCCCAAATAGCTGGAAACGAGGCGAAAGATCCTTGAATCATTAAATTCAGCTGGTTGGCTCATAATGAAACATGACTGCACTGTGGGCAAGGTAAATCCAACTTCATAGAAAATAAACATGGCTACATGTCCTATTTGGAAAACGTGATCTGGAGTTGAAGGCAAGGTATGGTGGCAAAGGCTTCTTCCATGCCCAAATGGGGCCATCTATGGAATCTAAAATGATTACACAGTCTCTCTCATGTGCAGTAAAAGAGTGAAGAGATAGGTATAGCATCACAAGGGAGCTTCAGAAATAAACTGTTATGTCTGAAGCTATGCAAGTAAAAGTTGTTTGCATGGATGGAGGAGAGGGAGAAGCTAGCCATGCCAATAACTCTTCCTTGGATTATTTTTTCATTCTTCTATAACTCGTAGCATTATTTTTCTCACTTTACAGAAAGATGTGATGTTCAAGGCAAATAGCATATTGATATAGTGCAATAGTGCAATGCTTTAGAAACGAGGAGATATAGCGCAATGTTAAGTGAAAGGAACGAGGAGTGTAGTGAGGACAAATAGATTATTAACCGAAGCAACTAGCCAGAAGACCAAGTAGAAAGGACAAATGGGCGGAAATCATTTGTCAATATTTTAGAAAACTGGTTTTTTGTTTGGGCCTATACTGCCATGTTCATCCTCCTTCACAGCAAGCTTCAAAACCCAGTCTAAATTTGTAGTCCACAACTGTTGTTTCTAGGACTACAGATAACATGTTTTCATGGATGCTTGCCAGAACAGGGTGACGCATGTGCCGGTCTTCCTAAACTTGTTCCTGAGTTTAAGAATTTGACAATCCTGTCCTAACATGATTTCAAATAGTAAATCTCCTTTTTTTCACGATCCAAATGAACACAAGATTCAGCAAGGCAAAAGCACCGCAAAAGGAAATAGCCCGTCCAAATTCCAATCCACTTCAAAAGAAGTACGGTAGAGTATTGTTGCAATTGGGCGATGGATCAGTAAAAAAAAAAAAAAACACTAGTTTAAGAGAAACAAAAACTAAAAAACAGGTATCCTAAATCACCTTAGAACCACGACTGGGAGTGGAACTAAAGGATTCTCACTACGACAGCATAAGCTTGAAGTATATCCCAAAACTACCAAATTTTTATTTGATCCTTCGTATCACACTCTATATCATGATAGACCTCCAACAGCTGTGCCTGAAACATTACAAAGAAACCAAAGCTTCAGATCCAAGAGTTCGATGATAACTTTGTGGTATAAATATTATGACAAGTTTCCCCATGTACTGATCAGAACCTCAAATTCTTATATCTAAAGGATAGACATGGATCAAAGTTAAGACTACCCGAAAAATTTCCCCAAAAGTCTAGCATCTAGCATAATGCATTAAAGAGGGTGCTACTGTGCTTCCCGCGCCTCCTCCAGAGATCCTCTAAGGTCCTCAATCACTAGGTCTACTGTTTCAGGTGCACCGTTTGTTGTTTTCACACCTCCCATGAGGTACACCAATCTTACTAAGAGACTGTACAATATGATAACAAGTTTCACAACCATATCATCAACTAAGAGACAACAAGCAGAAAAATATAAATGGCAGGAATGTCAAACATGGACTGTATATACTACAGTCATGAACCACATGTCATATAGAACTTAGTGAAGGCATAGCAAGGTTCAATTTATAAAGTGCATCCATATGTTTGAAAAGAAAAAACAAAACAGGAAAAAACAAAAAAAAAGAAGAAGAAGCAAGAACCACTGCAATTATATACTTGCCTCAAAACTACAAGCATGTATTGCCGAGGAGGGATGAGTCTCCAATTACACTAAATCTTTAATGGAGCGGAGCTCTATACCGCCATTTTCATTTCAATTTTCTGGTGAGGATCATAGCCCATGAGCTTGAAATCAGCTGCCACAAAAGTATCTATGTCTTTCTTCTCAGAATTGATCTTCAAAATCTGCATGAAGGTAACAGGGTGTTATAGAGTAGCACTGAGAACAGAAGGAAACACAGATAATTTGAGACGAATTAGCACAATTTCTTCTATTTTACTTACTGGAAAAGGCTTTGGAAGTTTCCGAAGCTGCTCCTGCAGAGGCCTGATATGAGTGTGATAAACATGAGCATCACCAATCACATGAACAAAATCGCCTGGAATGAGATCTGTAAAAGATAAAAGTAAAGGCTGATTCTGAAGTCATGCAATCATGATGCTAAAGAGATTGAAACTACTATAGTAATGATCTATTTTTCTAGCACCACAGAGCAGTGCCATGGTAAAAGCATAGTGTTTGAAACCACAAAGAAGGTTTCCACCACCTCAACCCCCACAAAATATCCCACTGTACTTTGACAGTAACTGGATCCTTTAAATCTATTCATCAAGCTATGCAAATTCACTAATATCATTATCACAGAAAACATAGCAAATAACCATTTTATTTTTAATGCTTTCCCCATGTGAAAATGTCGAGACCCTTTTCCAGAAACAAATTCCCCCATCAAATCAAATTTGCTCAGGTCGACAAAGTGGTGCTCTCAATGATAATTTACCAGCAGATCCACATAGGACTCCTTTTTGTCCTTAAGTCATCAGTTCACTAAACATTTCCATCTGTTATCACCCAATCTAACAATTTGAAGGCCGGTAAATCAAATGTCATGGGTCCATCAACTTGTGTGGGTGTCTTCACTCTTACCAACAGAAACCGTTTCAGATGACTGGACATGCACATCTAAAACATCAAACACCCCAGCAATTCAACAAGCATGATTTGTAAATTAATGGTGTGGTTGCAAAGAGTAAATACCACAGACATGAGCAATGATGCATGTCAGGAGAGCATAAGATGCAATGTTGAAGGGCACACCAAGGCCCATGTCAGCAGAACGCTGGTACATTTGGCATGATAATTCTCCACTGGCTACATAGAACTGAAAATAAAATCTGGATTAATTGATGATAAAGAAAATGGTTTAGAAAGTAGAAACATTAAGCTACCGCAAACCTGAGCAAACATGTGGCAAGGTGGAAGCGCCATCAATTTGAGATCAGAAGGATTCCAAGCTGAGATTATAATACGACGATCATTTGGATTATTCTTAATCTTGTCAATAACATCTAACAACTGGTCAAATCCCTGGCCAGTGTAGTCAGCATGCATATCAGTATACCTAAAAAATGCACACACAAAAAAATTAGCCTAAAACTCTTTCTTGATCTGATCCAGCAGCTGAACTTGGATAAAGGAAAATCAACAAAACCTAGCACCAAAATGCCTCCACTGGAACCCATATACAGGTCCCAAGTCACCTTCCTCTCTGTCCTTTAACCCAATACTGCAACCAGTAAAGATATCATTTAAAATCTTCATATGTGAGCAGTGTTTAAAATATTTAAGAAAAAAGAAAAGAAAACAAGAAAATAAAAGCTAATACATGCCTGTCAAGGTAATCTCTGGATGCATTGCCATCCCATATGTGAATGCCCTTTTCCTGAAGGACCTGTTAATTATAGACACAATTTTAGAAATGTGTTTCATACTGTTATATTCTAGCATCTAGAACTACCAATAGAGGAAATCTTCCAAGATTATTATAAACACCCCATGCAAATACAATGACTTTTATTTGATATACAACAGTGTCCGACATTCAGCTGGACTCTGTAGCAGAAAAAAATAAAATATGCCAAATATCAAAACAGCAAATCTTGAAAAGGACTGGGAAGAATTATTTTCTTAAATATGGGAAGAATTATTTTCTAAAAGGACTGGGAAACAACAAAAACTAAGACCCTCCATCCAATCCCATCAAAACATAGATGGCAGATAAGGAAATAAATAAAGCATACAGTTAAGATATCGTTACCTTGGCGCTTGTTGAACCACTGATGAACCACAGGAGTTCTTCAACAACGCCTCGCCAAAATACTTTCTGCAAAAAAAAACAAAAAATTGTAACACTTTGTGTCAAACTTGAAGGTGAGATAAATGAATGGTGCCTTTTCTTTTTTAACTGACCTCACAATGAGTGAATACAAATTATAAAGAACAAAAATGGGAAATGCATATAGAAATTTGGTTACAACAATAATAACAAGTTGTAACAAAGATATCGTGCCTTTGTTGTAAGAAGCGGAAAATTTTTGCGCAGATTGAATCGCATCTGTGGATCAAAAGGCATGAATTGATCAATTAGCAATTATAATTAACTAAAAAATGTAAACATGAGGACACATAGTTTAAGAAGCAAAGACAGGGCTGAAAAAAATCAAGGGTTCAAGTTACCTGGCAACCAAATTTTGATAGAGTACCAGTTCCTGTCCTGTCGTCCTTCAAATTCCCATCCGAGATGATGTCTTGAACCATTCTGAGATATAAATACTCCTCATGTCTCTCAAATACCATCTTGGGAAGGAATGAGAACTTCTTTACCTCAAATTTACTATTTTCTGAATTACCATCAGAGTTCTCACCATTGTTTTGACTATGGGATTCAATTGTAGAACTTCTCACTCGAACATAAGTTGTAAAGCAATGTCGTATGTCATTTTCCACCTTGGGAAAAGAAGAGTACCAGGGCTGAAATACAGAGGTATCAATTGCAGGGATAAAAGTATCGCAATCAAAATCCGTCTCAATTTCTGTAATGTGGATAGCATCACATCCAGGCGCATTCAAAGATTCTCTGCATTACAACATAATCAATACAAACACAAAAGAAACAAATGTGAAAAAAGAATATCATTCATAAACTAATTCAACTTTTCAAAGCACAAACCTTAATATCTGACCACCTCCAATAACAAACACTTTCTCGATCGACAAGCAATAAGGGGACGCAGCCAACAACTCCAATGCAGAACCCATGCTTCCACAAATCACTACATTCTCAGCAGTAGCAATATCAAAACTCCCAGAACGTGTCAAAACAACATTAAGCCGACCAGGAAGAGGCCTATGCCCAAGTGGAATGCTTTCCCATGTCTTCCTTCCCATTATAACCGCATTCTTCTTACCAGAATCCATCGTAGTTAAGGTCAAATCCTTAAAAAACTTCAGATCCGAAGGCAATTTCCATGGTAGCTTCCCATCTTTCCCAATACCCATGTCCTTAGTCGCAGCCACAACCACCTGGTAAGTCTTCCGTGGATCAGGCTGCTGTGTATTTGCATTTCCATTGGAAAGGTTTGCCACAGAATCCCCAGACATGATCGAATAGAAATCACAAGAAAAACTTGAAAAGGACGCCTCGTAACCTACACTGCACGCCCAACTTTTTTGGCAGTGCAGTAAAACCTGAAATTCACAATTAACACGTTCACTTCGATATATCAAAATTAATGAATATAATCCTTAAATAGTTCACGAGTTTAATTAACAATCCGCAAAGAATAGATGACAAAGTGAAATAGAGAACAGTAAATTTTACCATTTTTATCTAAGCAGTTAAACTTTGGAAATCAATAAAATTAAACATTATTGAGTGTAAAATGTAAACAAAAGATTACAATAATTAAACTGAAAAAAATAAAAAATAAAAAATTCACTCAATCTATCAGAACTAATGAATTTAATTAATAATCCATAACTAAACAGTGGAAAGTGAAATAAAGAACAGTAGATTACACAGTTTTTACACGTAGTAACCGTTAATGAAATATACTAGAAATCTAAAAAATAAACCGAAATAACTAAAACGAAATAAAACCCATAACGCTAACAACAGATTAAAAAGTGAAATAATGTAGGAAACATGTTAAAGATTATGAAGAAAAGAAACGTAAATATACGCAAATAAAATAAAAATGCAGCATTTTGAGTAGGTGACTAACCGATCAAAGAGTGAATCGCAAGAATCTTGACAGCTCGGAACCCTAATTTTCACTTCTGAAAGACAAAATAACAAAAAAACAGAGAGAGAATTAGGGATTCGGTGAAAATGAGAGTGGGTTTAAGAGTGGAGAGTAGTTAAAAGAAATGACAAGGAGCTAAAAAAAACTCTTGATTTCTTTGCGCCCTCTATCTCTCTTTCTTTTTCAATGGGGGAAGAGAAAAGGGAGAAACAAGAAAGGAAAATCCAAAAGCACGGTTGACGCGGAATACCGCCAAAGTGAAAATATGTGAGCGTGCAACTACGCGTGAGCTTCTGTTAATGTAATTTCTGTTTTTTAGTTTTTTTATTTTTTGGCTATTAAAAGTGAAACAGAGTGTGCTTCATTCCTTCCATTCATTCTTTCTGCACGACAAACAGGGGGAAAAAAAATTGAATAAGTATAGAAGTGTCCCTATTCTTTTGGGGTGTGAGCGTTTATACCCCTCACTAATCGATTGAATTAAAATCTTCAAAAAATTATTAAAAGTGTACCAGTTTCTTTTGAATTTTCTTCACAAAAATGTTTTTTTTTCTAATGAAGAAAATATCATAATTAAAACATTAATTTGCATATTTTTATGACTAAAACTATATTATGATTATTTTTGGTTTGATTTAATTTTAATAAAAAAAAATTAAAATTAAAAAAAAAAAACCAAAATCGAACTGAAACTTGTTCAAACCAACCAGTTTAGTTTGGTTTTTTAGATAAAAATCAGTTCAAACTGTTTTGGCTCGGTTTGGCTAAGTTTTGAATCGGTTTTTTCGGTTTAGCTTATTTTTTTCGGGTTTGGCTCGATTTTTTTATATTTGGATTCGGTTCAGTTTTTTCGGTTTCAAGTTTAAAAAATCAAAACCAAACCAGTTAATTTTTTTAAAATTTTAATCGGTTTAATAAGTTTTTTTTTCACGGTTTGATCTTTTCAATTATTTTTTTTAATTTTTTAATTTTTTTACTCAACCCAACCCAAGAAACTATTAATCAAAGTGATCCAGTACGGTAGCTTCTCGGTCGTTTTGTGTCCTAGAAAATGAATAATCCTTTGTATTATCCGACAATAATCCATCAGTTTATCAACAGAAAGAGATTCGTTTGCTCTTTTTTATCGGATAACATTATTATTAGATGTATTCTATGCTGAACGGATAAGAATTTGACGAATTTCTCAGAATGGGCATTTTCATTGCAGCTCCAGGATAGGACTGTGTTCGTGCCCACAGGGATAACGAGCTCACTCTCAAATTGGATTGATTTTTTATCCAACGTTGTTCAATCATATAACGCTCTTATCCAGGATCAGATTGCGATAACGTTTGTTAATGGACAATGGCATACAATATAAGGTAAGATTGATAAGATAAAGTTTTTGACGGAATAGTGGCGGTGATTTTTTAAAATATTTTTTATTTTAAAATATTTTAAAATAATATATTTTTTTATTTTTTAAAAAATTATATTTGATATTAAAATAATTCAAAAATATAAAAAAATCATTTTAAATAAAAAAAATTTTAAAATTTTCATGAAAAATTGTTTTGAATGTAATTTCAAATGACATTAAAATACCGGTCAATGTCCTATTTGTCAATGAATTATCCTAAAATATTATTATATATAATTTTTTAACATATCCTCTCAACTTAAAACTTCAAAATATAATTTATATAATTTTTTAATATCCTCCTCAAATAAAAATTATTTAGGCCTGAAATTTACATAAACTCGTATTATTTTGTGCTTATTTTTTATCAAATAGAATAAAAATAATAAGATTCAAACTTTTATTAATCAAAAAATAAACTCCCTTGAAAATTTAAAAGTTTCAAAATATAATTTATATAATTTTTTGATATACATCCTTAAGTAAAAATCTTTTCAGTATAAAATTTATACAGATATATATTATTTTATATTTATTTTTTATTAAATAAAATAAAAATAATAAAATTTAAATTTATAATTATTTAATTAATAAAAATTTAATATCTTATTAAATAATCAACTCCCTTCAAAAATTTAAAATATTAAATAAAACAACGAGATATAACACTAACACTATTCTACCGGTGATGAAAACTTTTTTAAAAGAAATAAAATAAGTTCACTCCAGCTGCAAAGGGAGTTGTCAGATACGATTAATCCCAAAATCTCAATCTGTACCTTCTTCTTGAGAGAATGCAGGGTTTTTTTAATAGTTAAATGATTTTCTTAATAGTTGGGAGGCCCACAATGTACCCAAACACAAGGTGCTCTGCACTTTTTCTTTCACTTAAGATATACCTAGTTGATATTTTTTAGGCCCGGTCTAATGGATGGTCTGTTTCAATATCTAGATTCCTAATGTTGAATAGATTACTAGATTGTTTGGGTTAAGATTTTTTTAAAAAATTAAAATAATATTATTTTAATTAAAAAAAATTAATAGTTTGCAATTAGATTTTTAACCGGTTAACAGGATCGTCAAGTCAAACTAAATTTTTATTTTTTTATTTTTTTTTCAACCCGATCTGGTTCCAGTTTCAGATCAATTCGTCGAATCAAGCCGAAATTTAAAACTATATTTAGGTGACTTTTTATATTGATGTTAAGTTTTTTTTTATTAGGTTTTAAATGATTTATATTGAATTGGTGTATCTTAAAATAAAACAAACTTTTTCAGGACTTTTAATTAAATAGAACAATAATTACGTGTCTTAATTTTCAATTTCCGTAATTCAACATACACGTAATAATAAAATTGCCATAATTTTTTTTAAAAGAAAAACTGGCAGCATTTCCTCTATTTAGTAACGCTACTAAATTATCAACATCCTAAGTTTTCTGCATTAACCATCTTTTATCACACGGTCTAATTATCATGGTTATTTCGTCAGTAATCACCACAAACTTAATTAAACTATATTCATTTACATATACTCTTTATACCTATTACATAACACAAAATAGTTATATTGTATTGCTAATTATCTTACTAAATGAAAGAAATTATAACTATAAAATTAGAAGGAAATATTAAAACATCATACTTCAACCAATTAAAAAAATATATACCTACATGTTGTACGTAAAGGTCATGCACCTAATATTTGTGGCCTTCTTGTAATAACATCTCATGTCATACATAACTAATGTTATCAATATTTTCACAAATATAGTTACAGGCCTTATTTAGCCCCTCCCTTTTTATCTCATAAATATTCAATAATTTCAAATGGATAAATTCATTCTTGTTCGCATTTGTTAATATAAATTTGGTCATTCTTTTCCCAAGAATTATCACCTTTAATGCTATAAAATAATTAACCCTTTCTTAATAGGATTCATTACAGATTTTCCAATTATTTTCTCTCAATTCTTCACTTGGCCGGCCTAAAGGCCCCTTATCTCTCCTTTTATATATATATATATATATAATTTCAACCTAATTCAATCATAATTAGTTCACTTAAACACCTACACCTCATCAATTTTATCAAAATTTCAAACAAAATCCCCTCCGTATTTTCTCCTTCTTTAGCCAAATATGTGTGTCCTTAGAAGGGAAAATTTTCTTTCAAATCTGTACAATTTCTCCACTTACCTAATCTTTATTCATGCTTTTAAACTTGATTATGACAACAAATATTCTTACAATCTTCATAACCATAACAATTCAATTTCCCTAAAAGTATTATGTTTGTCACAATCAAGTCCCCTGCTGACTCATTGTCCCAATTGAGTCTCCTTTCTATTTGGAGTTGTTTGATCAACTAGTTCTCCATCATGATTTCAATAACTATAGAACACAATGGGAGATTGATTGATTAAAAATTGAACATGTGAAAGATTTTGATTGAGAAAATTGACAGGAGATGGAATCAATTAGAAAATGCATGATATTTTAGGTGTAGATTTTTGCTTTCCCCTTGACTTTAATGCTTGTGATAACAAAATAAAAAGGAGTGGAAGCAAAATGAAAAGGAGTGGAAGTAAAAAGCTCATTGCATGTTTCTAAAAAAGAGGGGCTTGAGCCATAAACGAAGCTATGTTGCTAGTGTCTATTTTGGATTGTACTAGAAATTACTTTTCAAAAAAAATTTTGGCTTGAAAATATATCAAATTAATTTTTTAATTTCATTTTAAAAAAATTCATCTTTAACATCAACACATTAAAACAATTCAAAAATACAAAAAATAATTCAAAAATAAAAAATTCAAAAATTTCAAAAATACATTGAGAATATAATGTTAAACACTATCTATTACGAAGCAAACTTAATTGCATTTCAAACTTTGGTTCTGTATAAGCTAAAATACTTGATTTTTATTCATGAAAACATGCTTTTTTTATTTCTTTTACACTTAAACATCCGTCTTATAACAACTTTAACTAAACATATTTTTTAAACCTTATTTTTTAAAATAACTAAAAGTGTTTTTCTTAAATTTGACTTTTTAAAACCACAACCACAAAAGCTAATCCAAAACCAAACATATATATAATCTTAAACTATTTTTTAACTGAATGCTTGTGAAACTTATCGCATGTTTTTCTTTTTTTGTTTGATAGTAAAACAATATCTTGGAATCATTTTGTTTATTGATAAAGGTTAGTTTTTTTTTATGCCTGACTTTAAAAATATATTTTCATATCAATTCAGTAATACAAAAAATAATTCTCATAGATACGTGTTAAGCCTAAATAGGCATGGGGTCAACGAACTGCCAAATTCAGCGCCCTTAGATCTAACTGCGTGCTAAGCCCAATTGAGCACAGGTCTGGCAAACTGCTTGACCCAGATCCTTTAGGCTCGACTATGTGTGGAGCTTAAGTGAACATGGGTGTGGCAAGTTGTTAAACCTAGCGTCTTTGGGCTTGGTTCCGTGTCGAGCATAATTAGACATGCGTCTGGCAACCTTTTCGACTCATTGACCTTCCTAATTGGGTATAGATCTAACATGTTACCAAATCTGATGCTCTTGAGATTAGTTATATGCCAAGCTAAAGTAGACATGAGTTTGGCTCATTGCCATACATGTTGACAATGGGCTTGGAAGTATACTAGACACAAAAGGCTAAAGACCTAAATATCATTATAGGCCTCATGTTGGGCTATAAGGCTCAATTTTCTCTTTTTTTTTATGACTTTTAACATAAAATTTTAATGATAGGGATATTTGTCTTTCATTCCATATTATTATTAATGCCAATGATATTCCATCCCACATTAATATTTGTATAATGGATATTTATCATTCATTAATGCATGTGTAATAGATATTTATCTTTTACTAATGTTATCAAGGTAAAATTATACTTCAACTCCACTTTTTCATAAAAAAACAAAACTTGTGGGCTATAAATATCCCTAGAATCACACAGGTAAATAATTCATAATCTCTATTCTAAAAAAATATATTCTTAATTTTATAGTATTTATCATATCAAAACTAAAAAAACAAAACATTTTTGTTCTTAACAATAAATACTCATTCTCTCATTTATTGTAATCATTTACTTAAATATCACTAACTTTATCATTTAAAGGTCTTCAAATCCCACCAAAAAAAGATTATTTTGGAGGTTACAAACTTTAAAACAACAAGCTACAAGTTTCATAAACAATGGAGAATAAACTATCTTGTTAGAACTGTTATTAATCTACAATTCAACCACTAAAAAACTTATTCATAAACACTTTGAATTTTGAAACATCATCATATTATTCATTTAAACATGATGCACTATCAACCAAAGCTACATACACCATCCATAATGTATATGTATATGACAATAAGATAAATACGAGGAAATACGCATGAAGTAAACCTGAAAAGAAATGCCAGAGTCCAATTATGAAACACAAGAATGTCAAGCAAGTTTGATAGGCCAAAATAGCAATCCAAGGTTTAATTGACAAAACCCTTCAGTAAAAGTATTTATTTTTGGTGTTTAAAGACTTAATTAAAATTTTAAAAAGTGTTTAATTATTTAATTGAGGGTTTAATCGAAAGGAAAATCAACTTTGATAGTTAATTTCAAAGTAATTGATGTTTGGGACTCAATTCGAAGCTTGAAAAGTTTGATTTAGTCAAATCAGTGGCTTAATTGCATAACAATCAAAGTCTAGTGAGCAAATAGGGGCTTAATTGAACTTTTCTATGAGCCATGGATCAACTTACAAAAGCATGCGACTTTAGGGATTGAAATCAGGGGTTAAATCGAAAAAATTAAAAGTTTCGTTGTCATTTAGGGGGTAATTGAACATATCAAAAACCAAAGACCAACTTGTAAAAGATGTTCAAAATTAGGGTGACAAACGAAGTTTGATAGAGATACAATTGCTTGAAATTAGAAAAAAAAAACAGAGAAATTAAGGATAAAATAAAACGAAATTAGAACATTAGGGATTGAATTAAACTTTGACATATTCCAAAAAAAAAAAAAACCCAATCTATAAGAATTAGTCAAAACGGCGGCGTTCAAAGTATTGTGCTTCTTTTTCTTCAGTTTTTAGCTGATCAAAGGGGCACTTTTAAACAACTGAATGTGATATTTTTTACCACTTTAAAGACTGAAACCACCATCATTCGATCAAGAAACACCCCCTCTACAACCCTATGTCTATAATATTAAATGTTTACATCCCATTTTCTCTATGGATATCCACAACATCTTGTCCCTAGTCAGCTAAAACCACAGTTTCAAACTTTCAAATGATCAAATATAAAGCTACAGACCTCTAAATCAAGCAATAGTGGGTCTAATAGAATGACATGCACCCCCTCTACCAAGTTCGAGTGGTCTCATGTGACGTTGACATCATAGATGCTCCAACAAAGTCCTGAAAATGGTTAACCCATTTAACATTGACAAGAATATTCAGTTGTAGAAAAACACCCAGCTTTATCATTGGTTTCCATTTAAAAACCTCTAGAATGATCATGTTAAGGGTTTAAAACCTTTCTCTCAAGATTAAAGGGCATGAAACAGTCACCTTGGTCCCTAAAAACCCTACAAAACCACCTACACCTAAAACCAACACTCTCATGGCAAAACCAGTTAGGTTTTAGTTGTTTGGAACCCTAGACAACCCATCTAGAAGACCTAAACCTACTTATAAAAAAGGGGGTTGAAGAACACCATAGGAAAGGAAAAACAGAAGAGAAAATTAGGGAGAAAGCAGAGAAAACCAAAAGGAAAGGAAAAAAAGAGAAGAGAAAAGAAACTTAGGTTAAAGGGCAAGGGTCCTACCCAGAAAGTTTTCAAGGCTTCAGTTCTAATCTAAGGAGGTCTGAAAACAAAAAGAAAGGGAGGCAATTCCAAGAACCAATCCAAACTTAGATATTTAAAACCAAGAAGGTATACATTTTCTTACCTTGAAAGTAGAGTCCATGAGGCATGCTAGATCTTTCTTTTGTTTTCAATATGAAGTTTTGATTGCCATGACATGTTTTTTATTGCTTTTTTGTCGTTTCTTTACATTAAACTTGGATTTTAAGTTTGTCACGGGTGGCAACAAAGAGGCAGAGGCATTTTCATTTGAAGTGAAAGTGGTCAGATTTTAAAGCTCTTTTTGTCTAAATCCATTTATTGTTTTGAGTTTATAGTTATTTAGGTTTGGAATCAATGTATTTTTTAGTTTTTGTGTTGTTTTGTTCGTTTCTTTAGCCATAACAATGTTTCTTATTAATAGTTTGGTTTGTGGGGAGAGGAAGGGCTCACTTTAGAGCCTAAAAATGACCTTTCTAGGTGCATTCTTGTTTGCCAGCTTTTTAGGCAGATTTTCTGCATTTTAAAGAAGATTCATCCATTTAATCTTGTCTTAAGTAATAGTCTCAAACCTTGTTTGGTTTAATTTTTGTTTTAGATAGGTCTATTTATCGTCTTTGATAAGTAATTTGAGAGTTTTTAGCATCAATAACAAGTTTTAACCGGTTTAATCCTAGGGTTTTGGTTTCAAATCGAAACCTTTTTTTAGTGTAAAATCATGTGGTTTTATCAATCATCAAGAGTTTTGAACCTTTGATTCTTGATCTAGGGAGGTTTATGAACAAAAACATGCTTTTTTTTGTTCGAAATCTACTCTGGATTAAGAACCACATTTTGAGGGAAGATGAAGAACATTCATCTGTTTTATTTTGTTTTTTCTGTTGTGATCCATTTTCGTTTGAAAATTTTTGAGTTTTTGTGTTTTTCATCTATTTTGATCTGTTTTGTTCCTATTTTCTTTCTTTCGGTTTGTTTACTCCCCAAAAACAAAAGAGATGAAAAAGAAAAAAGATTGAACACACACACACAAAATAGCATAAAAACAAAACAAATAAGAAAACAATTTTTTAGTTTTTTTTTAGGATTTTGCCCTTTTTAGAAAATGTCTTCTTAAAACTTATTTTTTTTATTCTCAAGTAAAAAACAAAAAGATGCCATATGACCAAATCTCTAAAAAATTTATTAAAAAATCATATTGTTTAGTATTTTCATACGAAAACAAAAATATATGTTTGTTTTGGCATGCATTTTAGGATTTAACAATCAATTTATTAAATCCATGAGAATTTGGCCAATATAACAAAAAAAAAATCTTTTTTTTAATTCATGATAATTAATGGTTAAAAATCCTGGTATAGAACGTTCGACCTACAAGTGAGACTAGTATTTGAAATATCATAGTTAACTACAAAACTCTCAAAGTTATTCTAAATATTCACCAATTTTAATTGGAAGTATTTTTCACCGTAATACACAAATTACAAAGAGCCATTTCCTAAGAATTTATTTATGTGCACGAGTCCATAATAAATTTTTAAACACCAGATTTATTCATATAAGTAAATCTCAAATTACAAATAAACTACCGACTAGAAAACCATCAAAAACCTCTAAACCACATCAAATCACAAAACAGATTACCTCAAATAGAGTGCGCTAAGAGTACTAATACCTTTCATGGCAACAACCAGATCCTTATTTTCAAATCTCTAATAAGACCAATACACTTGAGTTTCTTAATGATCATAAACAAAACAACTAGATGGCAACTTTTTTAGCCCATTCAAATCCACCTTTCACCACGTCCGACAAATACTATCTGTACAATATTCATTGATCTCAAATGGAGGGCCATGGCATTGTCAAGATCATGATCCAGGAAGATGCATGTTGCAACTTACACTATCTTGCTCAGAGTATAGAGTTAGTTTGGAAAAGATGGTTGTTTAGTGGTATGTCGAGATCATGCACGGATGATCCAGGACCACTAGGAAATTGCTTTCCCCTGTCCATCTTTTCTTTCTTTCTTTCCCATTTGGCTGCATTATCCATCGTGAAAGGCAATGGAAGAAAAATGGCCACAGAATGGGAGTGTTGGAAACAGTTTCGCGTTCACGCGGAGAGTTAGATTTTTATTCAATTGATTGATGGATTGAGCATCCAAGCAACCCAAATGGATTAAGCATCAAGCTTTCATAGCCTTGAAGAAGGAAAAGGAGCGAGAATATTAGCTACCGGTCAACTTATTGGTGACAGTTTCTTTCCCACGGCCGTGCGAGGGGCCGCCATGGCAATGGCACTCCGAAGCTTTTATGATCTCTTAAAGATTTGGACATTACATTTCAAGAGCAGCTGATACGGACCGGTGATGAAATCTGTTTGGATTTTCTACACGAAACCTTTCGGCGGCAAAAGGCGGGCTGGGGGTTGAGGCAGAGGAACACAACAAAAAATTTAAACGGGGCCATTAATGAGATATATAATCTTCAGAAGGACTTTGATGAAATAATATCAATTACGGGGGGGCAAACAATAAATATGCAGGAAACTTTTACAGCTAGGGGGTCCTGCCTTTTCCTATTGGAACCGCCACTCACAGCATTGAGCATTCTGCATAGAAATTGGCTTGTAAAGTGAAACGATAAAGGGTAGCAAAAAGACGAGCAATTATAGTTGATGGTCTGTGCCCATGTATTTAAAAAAGTATATTTTTTTTATTTTAAATATTTTTTAAATTATTTTAATATGTTGATATTAAAAATAAATTTTAAAAAATAAAAAATATATCATTTTAATATATTTTTAAATAAAAAAACTTTTAAAAACAATTATTATTACAATAATTACAAAAACCACCTCCTATTTATGGTTTGATCAAATCAAACCTTCTTCCTGATTTTTAATTTTCCTCCCTGTAAATTCCTCTGACTTAATGTCATTATCTCAATCAAATCTCTATTATGCTTCATAACCAAGAGCATAGGGTCACTTTCTAATAAAGATAGTGCACCTCCATTTAATTCTAGATTCAAGATTCAAGATTTAAGCAAGTGATAAAAATGTGGACTCCTAAATCAGCAAGTCTCTCCTTGTTCAGACTTGTCAAGCGAGTTATCTTCTAAAAAGGAAAAATATTGAAATGATATTTTGATATTACATGTAAAAAGTGTTTCTGAAAATATTTAATTTTTTTATATTTTTTTTAATTTTAAATTAATATTTTTTAAAATCATTTTTCATTTCATTTTAATATATTGATATCAAAAATAATTTTTTAAAATAAAAAATATTTTTTTAATATATTCTAAAATTAAAATTACTTTAAAAAACAATCACCGCCACACTATCAAACACAGAAGCAGATATGTGCAGATATGTTGCACAATAATCATAAATGGCTTGACCCTAGAAGCAGATATGTGCAGATATGTTGCACAATAATCATAAATGGCTTGACCCTTCATCTATATATATATATATATACCTTGAAAAATTAAAAAGTATTGGTAGACATTAGAAAGGCTACCAAGGTGATTTAGAGCGAAATTTATTGAATTCTGATGATGTATTGCTTTGTTCCTTTACATTTACATACGGCCTAAAATTCATTTATAGGAGCACATTGAGAAGTGCTTTGCAAAGAGGTCTAGCTAGTAGATTCTGATTTTCAATTGGGCATTGGATGCAAATACTGGCCTTAGCCCACAAGCTTAGATTCAATTCTTTTGAAAGCCTGTTTAAATGTTTAATATATTTTTTAAAATGTTTTTAACTTTTATATATATATATATGTTAAAAAAAAACCTCTTGATGAGTATTTAAGTTGTAAGAGGCTGGGAATTGATGCAATGAATAAATCCAGCAGCTGATTGAATATCTGAAATGATATAACCAGCAGGGTGGGATACGCAGAAAACACAATATAAGCAAAAATCAGGTTTCATTGCCTCAGTAGAAGTGGTTACTGTCTGCAATCACAGACCCTCAAAGAACCGAATATGGTCTTCGAATGTCTCCCCATGCCGGATTTTGGACACACTTCCATCTTCTTCAACCTACAAACACAAACACAAACTCAAGCTCTGAGAACCATGTTTCTAGCCAAATATCATTTAAACAGCATAAATCATTAATGCATTAGCAAACAAACAATGTGTTGGTGAGACAAACATTCAATCGTAATTTATAGGACAAGGTGTTGTAAGATCAAAAGTTAATTCATACCCAGTACTCGGGAGGGCGCATCTTGAGATTGTATGTCGATGCCATGCTCATGCAGTAAGCACCTGCATCATGAACAACCAAACCAGCTCCCTGCAGAAAAAAACTCTTGATGAGAAAATGAAGATTCTTGTTGCAAACCACAACAAAAGAAAGAGGAGGAACAAAAAACCTTAGCTGGAGTTGGAAGTTCTCTATCCTTTCCCAGGAAATCTGCTGACTCGCAGACAGGACCAACCACATCAAAAGTTGAAACTTCAGCCTTGGGTGATGCAGGAGAAACAAGCTCTATGTGCTGAAACCAAACAAAAAAACGAGTCAACTCCAAGCAAGAAAGAACAGCTTTTAGTAATGATATAATCAAGTGGAAAAAAAGAAGGCACCCCTAGTAACTTGAAATTGTAGTCAACAGGGAGATAACTTATCTATATATATAACAACATACATGTCTGAGGGAAGCCAAATTCCTTCAATTTAATAAAATATTATGTATATCCATAGCAATAGATCCATAGCTACGTGTATAATAAGCAGGGCCCCCCCTAGAAATAGTCAACCATTGCCAGCCCTAAAGAATGTCAAACATATTTCAGATACCCAAATCATTTTCAAGGGCATCATTCATCACCCCCTACAATCAGTCATTCCACAAACAAAGATGTTACTGTATTATATAATATTTGACAGTAAGACTGGATCAAAAGGGGATGCCTAAACCATTATGATAGGTAAGTGTTGCTATTGAGTAAAAGCACACTAAATGAAAAGGCACTTCCAGATGATAGAATATAAAAAAAATGACATCATAATACATATAATAAGTAGATTATTCTACTGTTAAACATGACACAATCAATACTGAAAAGGGTTTATCATGTTCTGATACTTACTTGATAAGCATCATAAAGACTAGGACGGATAAGTTCAGCCATGCTGCCATCTATCACAACAAAATTTTTTGTTCCATTAGTTTTAACCCCAGTGACCCTATTCACCAAGCAGCAAGTATTTGCAATGAGCGATCTCCCAGGTTCAATGATGAGATTGAGATCTCGTGAAAGAACCAGTTCGCGAACCTAAACGAACAACTAATAGTGTCAATATTAAGAATTTCCAAATGTTGGGGTGTACTGAACATGATTAGATATATGATCGTTACAGTGTCAATGAGATCTCTTGGAGTAGGAAGGACTGCACCAGAATGATAATAATCTATACCCAAACCACCTCCAATGTTTAAGTAATCAACTTCAAACCCCTGAGCTCTGATTTCGTCAATGTAGTTAACCATGAGAACTGCAGCATCCCTGAATATGTCCACCTAAAAGACAAGCAAAGAGAGGTTCAACTTTGCGTTCAATGACTAATAGCAGTGTACAAGGAAAAAATGAAGAAAAAAAAAAGCAAAAAGTACAAAAAAAAAAAAAACCCGGAAAGCAGCAGGAATCAGTGTTTTACTGTATTTTCTTTCTCTATACATATTATTTATATATAGCTAAAAGGAATCAGTGTTTTACTGTGGACTGCACAAGGAATCAGTTATGTATAGAGAAAGAAAATACATGAAAGTATATATGCCCCAGAAAAATGGAGAATGGTGGTAACAGAATTGAATAGAATAAGAAAGAATAATAAATGATAAGAATATTTCAAGCATCATAACCAATAATTAGTAGAAAAGAAAAAAAAAGCAAGAGTTTTCTGTTGGGATACCTTGGTGATGGTTGATCCTAGATGGCAATGGGCCCCCACAAGCTTCAGCTCATCACGGTGTGCCTTTACAGCATCCAGAAACCATTGCAGCTTCTCATTTCTAATACCAAATTTAGAGTTCTTGTTCCCTGTAGCAACATAAGGATGGACCTAAAGAATACAAGCACAAAGCATTTGATTATAAAAATGAATCAAACACAGCAATCTCCACAAAAATCTTTATCATATACTTTTGGAAACTTAATCAACACAAACTACAATGTCAAAGAATTTCTCATCTTGACTTTTCAGCATGAAAGGATCTGCTTGTCATGGGTTAAGGATTAAATATATTATAATGGAGCTGGATGAGGTGGTGATGGGAAGAGAGATAAATTGTCCGACAGTATTGACGCATGGACAAAAATAGCACTTGCCATGTTGTTAAGGCAGTAAGTTAGGCATGAAAAAGAGAGAGTGTTGAGGTGTGGCGTTAACAGGGATTCCATTATGGAGCAGCAGCAGATGGAAAAGGTGCTGACCACGACTGCTTGTACTGATGATGCAGAGTGCCAAAACAGAAGGAAGAGAGATATGACTTTGTTCTATGTGAATTACTTTAGAAAAGCTAAAGTATTTAGCAAAAGTTGAACTTCTTTCTTTATTGAAACAAATCAATGTTGATCATATCAATTCCTAAATAGAAAAGATCAAACATCAATTCTGAATCCCGACCATCAAAACTACAATTTTAAACTAACTTTTTCAGTGGCTTTAATCAATTCAAGTGGCTGAAGCTCTTGTTCATGAAATTTCAAGGCTGAAAATAGAATGAGGCAACTTATGATTCCTCTAAGTAAAGAGTGCCAAGGACTTTCTAAACATATATATTATTGACTCAAAAATATCCAGAGGTTCTTCTCTCTATCGAACAATTAGGCTGTTATACTCATTACGGAACTTGTTGAAGAGTTATATTAAAATATCCAGAGGCTCCAGTTCCTATTTCAAATTTCTAACTAAGTTTACCTAGGCCATGAATTAACTGAATCAACAAACTAGCTATAACTTTTCTGGTGCCAATTTCAAATAATATGACCAGATTAACAAACATTCTAGTATCTGTTTCTTTACCATCAAGTCACTTGCTCACATGATAGCTATTACATACCTGAGGGTCAACATCTGGGTTGATCCGGAGTAGAACATTAACCTTCTTGCCAGCAATTCTAGCAGCTGCCACAATATTTTCCAAATCAAATTCACTGTCCACGTTAACAAAAACACCTTCTTGAGCAGCCAGAACCAAATCCTCCAGCAGCTTCCCATTTCCATTAAAAATACACCTGTTCATCCACACATTTAAACCACATCAAACAACACAAAAACTCCCACAAGCACAACACTAATTAGCCCTTTATAATACAATGAGCAAATCCTAAACTAAATACCACAAAACCAATCTCATTTAAATTTGGCACGCCACGGATAAAATTTCAAAACTGACACAAAACAAAAAAGAAGCAAAAACAAGTCTCAACTCAACCTTCCAGCAACAAAAAATTACTCATAAAAAGACACGCTATACTTTTAAGTTAAAATACATAAGAGAAAACAAGGCCTAGTCTTCTAATAACCCGAAACACATAAGAAGACACAGTCTCTCCCCAGATGCACAATTAAATCATCATAAACATACCTTGTGGGATCGAAACCGGCCCGAAGAGCCAACCTAAGCTCGTTACCACTTACCAAAACAGCACCACAACCCAACCCTCTCAAATGCTCCAAAATCTTCAAATTATTATTAGCCTTAATAGCATAACCAATAATAGAATTCAGTCCTTGTAAGGCATCCTTATAAGCCTCAACATTTCTAGTAATCTGTGGCTTACTATACAAATAAAACGGTCTCTTCTCAACATTCTCCATAATCTCCTGAACCTTAAGGTTCTCACAGCGGAGAAACCCATCGTTGGATTTGGTGAAACAATGCTTAAACTGGGTGGTTTCCTGTGCTGTGGTTGTAGCGGGGTTTTGTTGGGAAATAACTGCCTTGAGAGAAAGGGGTTTGAGAGAGTTTTTTTTTGTTAGTTTAAAGGGCAAAATTGATTTTTTGGAAAATAGGTTTTGATTTAGGGAGTGAGTTAGGGTTTTGGAAATGAAGCGTGACTGAGAGAGATCTGTAGCAGTCGCCATTGATGGAGAAGTGAGTGTCGGAAAAGAGTTTGTGTTTTTAGGGTTTTACAGAGTCAAGACAAAGTCAAAAAAAAAATGCCCTGCCATTAAAAGTTTTTTGGGTGGAAATTAATGAGATAAATTGGTCTGTGAAATGATAAAAAAATAAAAGTTGTGGTGAAATAATATATTTTTAGATGTTGAGGTTGAGAATAGTGACAAAATTTTAATTAATTTTGTGGTTGTAAATTGTGATATTTATTTAAGTTAGGTCTAATTGATTGATCAGTTTGTTACATTAATTTATCAGTTTGTAAGTAACATAACAAAATTATTAAAATTAAGATGAGATTCTTGAAATTTAAAAATCCAACAATCAAAATAGTAATTTCATGACTATTGTAAGAAACATAATTTTTAAAAACTTCTATAAAAATTTGAGTGCGATTACATAGTTAAACTGAAAGTTATAATTTTTTTAAATTATTATTTTGATCTAATACAACTAAACTTCCTCAAAAATCTAGATATGTCCCTTTAATCTATAAATATATCTGCTAGGTTATTTATATAATCTATTCGAGGTAAATTTTTATCTAGTTATGGCAAACTCACATCTAACTGCTTAAAATCAATCATGAAAATTATTATGTGAATAATAATTTTTTAAGATTTTAACTAGAATTTGTTTTTGTATCTATAAATTGCACAAAAATATATATATTTACTCTTAGAATATATCTTAAAAAAAATCATAAAATTATAGGTTTTGTGTGAAGTCATGGTTACTTGAATTGGTTACAATAGCATGTTTGGAGTGAGATGATATTTAGAAGAGTCACATTGGTAATATAGTTGTTTGAATATTATGAATATGGTTCTTTTTTGTTTATATATATTTTAAATGATAAAAAGTCATTTAGAAGAATGAATTGTATTTTATTATATTTGATATACAACTATTTTAATAATTCAATATAACTCGGTTAATGTGGCAAGGCTTAGAAATAATTCGAACGATTTTAATTAATCAAATATTAAAATATGAATTTAAAAAAAAATAAATAAAAAAATAACTCGAGTTAATCTGGGTGAACTTGTCAAATTATAAGACAAAAATAATCTCATAGAAAACAAACTAAAAAAACATAGATTTTAAAAACAAATTAAAGGGAAAAAAATATTTTTGTAAGATACATTAGAAATAGTATTTTTATAATTGAAATGCTAAAAACCATTTTGTTTAGATTTTCCTTAGTGCATGAAAAAGCCAATAGTGTTTGTTTTTTCTTTCTCTCCGTTTAGCACCAAGGCTGGACTTGATCTATGTCATTTGATATAAATTTGCACTTTTCATCCTAAAATTTACTTTTTATTGTACTTTTAATTTTTTATTCAATTATACTTTTAATTCCAAAACAAAAAACCTAAAGGAAAAAACATCCATAAAAAAATCAAACATTAAATCAATCAAGAGTAAGGACCAAATTTAATGCAATTTAATAATAAAATAAAATAAATAATCCCAAATAAAATAAATATAAATTAAAAGAATAAGAACAAAGTTTTAAAGATTAAAAAAAAATCATAGAGGGTAAACTTAAAAAACATGTAAAAACTAAGTGAACCCGGACAAATATCTTAAATCTAGTCAAATATAAAAAAGCTTGTAACCCATAAAAACCTGGATCTAGACCCAATCAAAAAGTTTTTTATACGTCAATTTCAAAATAAAAATTTTAAGAACTTCTCAAAGCAAAAAAATCAACAATTAAAAGAACATAAATTAAATTTGATAGGAAAAAAAAACAAAGAAGGATGAAATCACAAAACAAAATCAATTTTAAAAATGATCCCAAATAAAAACTTGTCAATGCCAAAAAAATTAACAATATAAAAGAAGATGGATTAAATTTGATAGAAAAACAAAATCAATTTAAAGAATGACTCTAAATAAAAAAAAAATGAGGACTAGATTTGAAAGATTAAAAAATATAATAGGGGTGAAATTGAAAAGACACACCAATTTTATAGACCATTTAAGATAAAAATATATATATAAAAAGATCAAATTTGAATAACCAACAAGTTAAAATGTTGTTCTTGAATTTTGCAGGTATTGACATGAAAATCTAGGTGGGAGAGAGAGAATAAAAAGGTAAAAAAAAATGGTTTTTAATGCCAAACCGTTATGAATTGTGGCGCTTGCGCCACTTCATGGTGTTGAGTACCTTGAGATCTTTTAAAAATTATCTTAAAATCAAGTGTTTGATGGCTGGACAACCCCTTATATGTTGCCAGAACAACATAAAGTTGTCCACGTGATGATGCATATTATTAAGTTTTTTTTTTAAATTATATTTAATAAATATAATTTTTAACGATACCTTGGAATTCTTGAAATTTATAATAAAAATAAAAATAAAAATAAAAAAAAATTTAAACAAGAATTTAGTTGGTTTTGTCTTTAAGGTTACACTATCCAAAAAAAAATATATATACAAAAATACATTTGTGCAGTAGACATTAAATTATTTAATTAAAGGGTTAAATGAGTGATTTAACTGTTGAGTTAAAAGCTCAATTATAAAAATAACTCCACGCAGCCCGTTTATATAATGATGAAAAGATGAACCTGCTCTCAAAACCAAGTTAAAAGATTAAGTGACAAGAGGCAGCATGATGATTACAATATTGTAATGAATAGCAAGTTGTGCAGGGGAACAAAGAGCAGGCTCTGGTTTTTTTTTTTAAATTTCCTTCTCTTACAAAACATAGCAGGGGAGTATTTGACTCTTTTTTTTTCTTTTTCTTTTGGCGATAATCGGAGAAGGAATTGACTTAATATCATTTCAAGATTTCTTTTTATATAGAAGGCCCGGTCTTCTTCATGGACCCATCAGAGCAATAATGAAGTGGTTGCAATCTTCAATTGCAGGGTTTTTTTTTTTTAATCAATTAGAGCTGTAATGAAATGGTTGTAAACTTAGTGGAGCTCCACAAACAAGCAATTGACTTCTGCTTCCCAACTCAGACCACCACAAACTCTATGCAATTAACTGTAAAATGTCGAAAAGATTGTGTGATTATGATCGCTAAATATCAGCAAGCACATGGACTGAATCATCCATCTTCAACCATGTATATCCACCGCTCCTAGTAAGCTTACCAGCCTTATCACACATTAGACAGAGACATGAAATGAGAATTTATGGTGACTGCTCGTAGTAGTTGTGCGCAAACTACGATCAGTAACAGATGTCTTAAGGGTATCTGGATCGAATAAAGGATGTAACCAAATATCACCCTAGCAGAGAGCAGCAGCAAACGGAAAAGATTAGCTAAAGATAGATGCGTAAGTATATAGGAACAATGCTGAAAAAAGAAAAAGAAAATTTACTAAAAACATTCTTCCCATTAAATGCCAACCACCAGATTTATGAGATCTACAAGGGAGTGGAATTATTCAATTCATGAGATTTTGATGAAATTGGTTTGTAATGAATTAATGGTATTAGAGTACCATCTAAAAAAGGAGGAGGAAATCTTGCCGGCAAAAAGGAAAAGACGTTATGCAAGGTCAGTTAATCCAGGATTGAAGGGATTTGCTTGTATCTCTCTTATCTTAACTGAGAGATTGATACTGCCGACAGATGTTAGATGAGACCACGTCAATAGAAGACATGATAACTAGCTATAAATTTCTTGATTTCTAATTCTGTCAATATCATATTCGCTGTCCAATTTATAATTAGAACCACCTACGTGAGACACTGATACGGGTGTTAAATATCCCTCTTATTTGCACCCTTCGGGTTCTTTCCCTGCAGTCTTGCCAAAAGGTAATTTCTTTTTCCTCTTTTTTTCCTTTCTCTTCCATCTTCAATTGAAGAACCTTGTTCCCGCTTCAAGACCTTGCACTTCTTGATATTGTTTACCAACCCTTTTTGGCAATTAGCTCTTTCATTTGCATGGATTGAGCGATGTGTGCTTTTCTTATGGATAATGCTCCTGTTTCCTTAATTTTGTGTCCCTGGAATACATACATTTTGAAGTGCTTAGATGCATACACATGTATGGGTTTGATTCTAATTGTTAAACTTTTAACGTCCCTGTGTAGTAAGGCCATCAGGAAGGTTTTATGGTTAAGTGGTATCTTCAGGTCAACATTCAGCCACAAAAATAAGAACATGCTGATGTGGTGTCCTTATAGGGCCATTAAGCACCTGTAATTGCGTACGATTACAAGATGTGCATAATGTCGTGGACTTTTTACCTTAATCATCTCTCAATTTCCTGCTATTATTTCCCTTCCTAATATTTCTGGGCCTCTTTGTCTGAAAGTAATTAATATGATTTTCATTGAATTAGTTTCCTATTATTTCTTAATGTTCATTTTTGAACGTTTTGAACTCCCTCGCTACACTTGCCAATTATAAGCCCAAAATGATGCATATGTTTTCAGAGCACTTTGATTGCTAGGATTTACAGGTTGGGGAAAAAAAAATGAAGTACTTTCTGTTGCATCGGATCCGTCTCCTTGCTGAATTTTTTTCCTTTCTTTTGACATGGTTGTAGGCCTGACAATATTCTTCGCGAGGGCCATAATTTCCGAAGTGCTTGATTCTCCTGGTACTACGGAAATCACAAATAGGTCACCACCATTGCAAAATTTAGCCATGGCTGATACTATGTCTGGACCGCTTGATCGAGATATCAAAGGGGGTAAGTGCTCTAAAACTTCGATTTTATTTGAAGGGTTATTCTTGTTCAATCGTTTTGTGATTCTTGCCTTCCTGTTTAACATATATACAAGTGTACCACAAAGCCAGTGCTTTTTCAGTTTTCGAATCACATACCATTTTCGTACTCCCGAATTCTGGGTTCTCGTTTTTCATGATTTGGGAAACAAAAAGAAAGATACTTTTTCCTCCTTCAATTTATCTCTTTTCTTGTTATGTTCACAGCTTGAAATGGGAATTCTAATAGATAAGGAAACATGGATTAGTGCTCATAAGATAGACCATTCTTTTGGTTCTTTGACAGTCATGAAAATATGCATGCGATGGTTTATTGAAACTCTGGAACATGAAATATGCACGCGATGGTCTATTGAATCTTTGGAAAGGAAATATGCAGGAAGGAAAATAACACATTCCTCTGCTGAACAACTTCTTTCTTTATAATGAGTTAGTTTGAAATATGCCTGTGAAAGTAGTTCCATTAAAAGTTTCGAAGTTCATGCATTTCATTATCTATGATTTAAACAGGTCTTGAGAAATCCGACGCTGAATATTCCGAGGATGATAGGAAGACCAAGATTGGATCATTGAAAAAGAAGGCAATTAGTGCCTCGAACAAGTTCAGGAATTCTTTGACAAAGAGAGGCCGGAGACACAGTAGAGTAATGTCTATTGCAATTGAAGATAACCTTAATGCTGAGGAATTACAGGCAGTGGATGCGTTTCGCCAAGCACTTATTTTGGATGAACTACTACCCTCTAAGCATGATGATCACCATATGATGCTAAGGTTACTTTTCATTTTTCTGTCGTTAATGTTTAGAATGGCATGCTCAGCTTTCATGAAAAATACTTCTCTGACTTGATCTAACTGCTTGGGTCGATCACATGTTGTCTCATGATACAGATTTTTAAGGGCCAGGAAATTTGATATTGAGAAAGCAAAGCAAATGTGGTCTGATATGCTCAGTTGGAGGAAGGAATTCGGTGCTGACACAATCATGGAGGTAACCTACTTATTTACATAAAAGATTAAGAATGTGTCATCACGCAGTACGGTAGTAAATGAATTTCTGTGCTTTTGGGTTCTTTCAGGACTTTGAGTTCAAGGAAATCGATGAAGTCTTGAAACACTATCCACAAGGATATCATGGAATTGACAAGGAAGGAAGACCAGTTTACATTGAAAGACTGGGTGAGATTGATGCCAACAAGCTTATACAGGTCACGACATTGGATCGGTATATGAAATACCATGTACAGGAGTTTGAGAAAACCTTCAATGTCAAGTTTCCGGCCTGTTCAATCGCAGCAAAGAAACACATTGATCAGAGCACCACTATTTTGGATGTGCAAGGAGTGGTGAGTGAGGACTGCTGCTGCTAGTAAATAGACAGACATAAGATATTGAATTGCATTATGTTTGCTTGTTACACTATTTGAAGAACGCTGACAAAAAAGTTCATGGTCAGGGGCTTAAGCAATTCACCAAAACTGCAAGGGAACTTATTGGCCGCATTTCAAAGATCGATGGTGACAATTACCCTGAGGTAATCAGTTTAATCATTTTAAATTTATTTTCTGCTTGCTGTCTTTCCTTGGATGAATAAATGGTCTCGTTTCAGCTAATGCTGTTCGAATTTCCTGATTATTGCAGACCTTAAATCGGATGTTCATCATCAATGGTGGTCCTGGATTCAGGCTTTTGTGGAGCACTGTTAAACAGTTCATTGACCCCAAGACTGCCCAAAAAATCCATGTAAGCATTCACCTATTGATCTCAAATATTAAAAAAAAAACAACCAAATTCTATAAATCTCCAAACTAATCCATCGTTGTAGTGTCACTGATTTGTTGCAACTATTTTTTAATCAGTTTCTGGGTTACAAATACCAGAGCAAGTTGCTTGAAGCAATTGATGCTAGGTAAGTTCATTGTTGATGACATGAAACTTCACTTTTCCAATGCCTTTCGCACTCCACCTCTGAAACTCAAGGTGCCCTCTTTTTTCTGGACTTTAACCAGTGAGTTGCCGGAGATTTTTGGCGGTACCTGCACCTGTGCCGACAAGGGTGGTTGTATGCGTTCTGATAAGGGTCCATGGAATGATCCCGACATCTTAAAGGTACAATTGTTGCAACTTATGATTTTTCTGTTGACTACCAATTCTTCGCTTGCCGAGCATTTTATAATACAAAGGATAAATCACGTAATTTTCTTTCTTTTTGATGACCCAGATGGTTCACAATGGTGAAGCCAAATGCCACAGGAAAACATTTTCAGGAATTCATGAGAAAGGAATCTCCGAGGATGATCAGCCATGCATAAAGGTATTCATAATCTTGTGACCTCTACTCGCATCATAGACACCAAGTTTTAAGCCATCGATAGATTGCTTAACATTCTCTTTGTTTTCTGGCAACACGAAGAAAAACATTTCTTTCAGCAAAGAAGTAGCTGCTGATGCTGCTGATTATGGCCATCCAAAGAATCATGTAGAACATGCAATTCTTTCTCCAGTTCCTGAAGTAAGCTATAAGGATTTGAGTCCGATCGTTGGGATTCCTTGTTGGTATCATATCTTCATTTCTGATGTTCTCTTTATATTGCAGTCTCCCCTGAGCAAGAGGTGCGGTAGCGACCAAGACTATGAGAACTCCATTCCAATGGTGAAAAGGACCATCGATACTTCTTGGCCTACACCATTGAATAACAGAGATGAGCTCTCTAAAGGTATTCATAATCCGTCCATATGTAGCATACCTCTCGTAAAATGGTGATTCTCATCAAAGTTTAGCCTTGTCAAAACCACAGGAATCCTTCGTTTGGAAATCTTATGATCTTAACACTTCTTTTAAGTCGTTCATATTTTGAAATAGAGAAGGGAATGTTTTAGGGCAGTGCCAAACTTTTGGATTATTTCTAGAACTCATGTGAACAGACTTTTGCTGCCTATCAATGCCACAGAACGCCCCCCAGTGCATGGTGCTTGCAAGGCTCAAGGAGGGAGCACTCAGATAGTAAATGGGATACTGACTGTTGTGATGGGAATTGTCACCATGGTTCGCATATCACGCAACATGCCTAGGAAACTTGCTGAGGTTGCTGCTTATGGCAGTCAAGTCTACTACGCTGATGAGATGGCTAAAAGCCACGTGTCGGCAGCACCATCCATCTCTTCTTCTGAATACAAGAACATCATGTTGCGCATGGCTGAGATGGAAGAGAAGCTGAGTGTTCTCAGTTCAAAACCTCAAGCCATGGCCGCTGAGAAAGAGGAAATGCTGAAAGCTGCGATCAAGCGAGCAGATTCCCTAGAGCAAGAGCTATCAATGGTCAAGACGGTACCTACTCGATTTTCTTCCATTTTATCCGGAGCTGTTGTCTGTAAGAAAATATCAGCCTTGTGTAATGTTCGAGAGCTGATTTCTTTCGTTATGTTTTTTCTTGCACAGGCACTTGAGGATGCCGTTGCAAAACAGCAGGAACTCCTAGCCTACATCGAAAAGAAAAAGAAGAAAAAGAGTGTAAGTCTACACATCTCTGATATTGCTTAGCAAAGCTGATTCATGCATGCATTTTTCTAATTTAATGTCTGTTCATACTTCCAGATTTTTGGATTTTGAATCAAGAGTCCATGCTTAAGAGGCAATAGATAGACACTGTGCACTTACAATGGCGGCCGCAGAGATTTTTAGCCCCGTAATACCTGAGTGTTTTCAGACATTGTTTGCTTTTTATAACACCAACTCAAAGTCCATGTATATTATATGGTTATTATAAAATCATCCTCGTGATTCTGTAAATTATACAAACACCGACCCTTTCAGTGTGATGAGAGCATTCTGTGATTGTATTGATATACATTTTACCTCATTACCACACGGATGTTTAGGGCAATGCAAGGGTTGAGATTAATTAAGTTTTAACTTTAAATGAAATCAAAATAAATTCTATATTTCTGTCGTTATACCAAAATTCACCTTTAGAGTCGCAGACCAATAAAAATAATTCTACTTCTTTGAAAAAAATAGGAGTTAACTTTAACTTCAAGCCTGGTTTGTCTTGACAGAAATATATGATAATAAAGATAAAACATGAATGAAGATTAAATGTCACATCTAATATGTAGTATTGTCTTCGGAGATCGAGATTGGAAAAAGATACGTTTAAGACAATGACTATATCACACACAGGTCCCAAACATGATTTTAGAAGACAAAATGCTCATGCAAACTTCCTCGCAACAAGGTCTGTATTTTCTACACTCGGCGACAGAAAATTACATTAATTTTGAAAGCATATCCCAGAGAGGCAACATTTGCGATCGTATGTCAGACACTAGTATAGAAATAACAGATTTAAGTACCGGACAAGAGCGCAATCATGATCTCTCATTCTCCCTTGGCAAAAAAGCTTACCAGCAGAACTTCTTTTTCTGATATGCAGGAAGAACAAAGTTAGCCACGTAGTTAAGTAAAAAATGTATTTCCCATATAGAAATAAAACAGAGATCTGTCTCCTTACCCGGTGGAACTTGGCCTCCTCCTGACTGTCTATGTATGCTAGCAATTCTTCCTGCCTCATTAAAGCTTCATATAGAGCCTGCTCAGAAAGCAGATGACACCCAATGATAATGTGGATTAGATGTGAAACAGAAGCATGAGTTAAAACAAGCTAAATGCATGTAGACGGAAATTAAACTTTGGCCACGAAAGACCGCTGACATTACGTAAACTATTCAAAGAAGCTAATTAGCTATTAGAGTTTGCATGTCATAGATAAACTGGCGTCAACAATATATATTGCCCAAGCCATACAGAGGTAAGGCACTGAATGGTATACAGTGAGATCGTGGAGATGTGCATATGCATGTGAAAACAACTTAAACAATACTCTTCAAAGCAACAAACAGAAAACGAGTGGAATTGCTTCTGATTTTACGCTAAGAGAATCATCACTGTGGCAGAAGATGCCAAAAAACAAAAAATTACCAAAACACCATCACATGCTACATGCAAAAGTTTCTTGAATGCAAGCTCACAGATTTGGTATTAAACAACATGATTGCCTGATGGAAAAAGAGCAGTAATGAAATCAATGTTTCTGCTAGTAAAAATGAAATTCTGGCCTAAAGAGCGATCAAACCTTTTTAGTTGCAATTAGCTCTGCTTCCAAAGCATCCACACGACAAACAGCAGCATTCAGTAATTCCTCTTTCTCGTAAGGCATCACTG
This sequence comes from Populus tomentosa, assembly GCA_018804465.1. Taxonomy (NCBI): domain Eukaryota; kingdom Viridiplantae; phylum Streptophyta; class Magnoliopsida; order Malpighiales; family Salicaceae; genus Populus; species Populus tomentosa. The sequence continues at coordinate 14,453,786 of CM031975.1, forward strand.
ATGGCTTTGCTTGAAGTGTATCAACTTTCTCCTCAAGCTCACCTAGCCTTTTCAATACAGAGGAGAGGAGGTCTGTCTCAGTGAAAGCAGCAGTAGGTGAAGGGGGATGGCACTCCTCTTTTTGAGTTGCATCAAGGGCAAGTTCAGGAGAACTCTGATCACAATCAGATAAGGTGCGGGGAAGCCTTTTGGTTACTTGGAATGCCAGTGAGCGAAAGAGAGTGAGAAGTGTCACAAAGAAAGCCATAACTGCTATGAAAATTCGAACACGAACACCTTCTGGAGTCTTTTCAGTGTTGGGCAGGGTGATTGTTGCTGCATCAGAAATTTCAAATTTCACGATCTACTAAATAAGAGATATGGATAAAAGATAATGCATTAAATCAAATAAATGTGTTATATGGAGCACATTAAACATGGGAAAGACTAAAATCAAAACTACACAACAGAAAAGGCTGAAATCAAAACATCACAAAAGTTGTTTCACGGCATCTGTTGCATCAGTAGGAGACATTTACGAGGCACAAATGGGAAAGCATTAAATCAAATAAACATACATGGAGAAAATTAAACAAAGCAACGACTAAACTAAAAAAACTACACTTGAGTTGATTCCTTGCATCGGTTGCATCACTGAAACATTTACTAAGCACAGATGGATTTATTTTTTTTACTTCTGCTTGAACAAAGAACAGAAAACTCCAATATTAGGTGGCAGATGCAAAACGTTTCCAGCAACCACAACTAACGAGGTCAAATGCCTAAGGCATAAAGCAGAAACCTAAATCAAAATGGCCATTCTATGATGCCATCTAAGCCCTTCTTTAAATGGGTGGTTGATTCAACCTTGTTCTTTCTAAAAAACATGCAACAATTTTAAGAAACCCTAATGACCTATTTCAAATCACATGTACTTTAAGCCGGTGCTAAACTATCAAAATGTAAAAAGGGAGAGGATTGTAAATTGTACTCGTGTCAAAATCCATAAGTAAATGATCCACGGGTGTCCTGCTCTCATACAATTAGATGAGGTGACAGCATTGTAAGCAACATACTTAGCAGAGGCTGCAGACAAGAACATAGCAAAGAGAAATAAACATGATACAGTGAACAATAGAATATAATTGCTGACCTTTGGAAACAGGCCTCTGGATGGCTGCTGGATTTTTCCATCCAGCATCAACAGCTTTGTCAACCATAGGTACGTATTCATCATACCCTGGGAAGCTACCACCATATCCTGCCTTTCCGACTACCTTAGCCTGACAATTCAACAAAGAAAATTAACATAAATAAATAAGAGAAGATCAAGCCTCAACACTTCATCAATTTGGTAGATACCACACTCGGTTACTTACTTTAGATGGTATAAGCGAAAATTGTCACTACATCCAGGTCTCATTTTGAGCACATGCGTTTTCACTTTGTAACTAACCAAAGCAGAAATATTTAAGAGAGTGCAGGGGATGTTCCCAGGGAAATATAGAGAGAAATTACTAGAATAAATACGAAAAACAACATTTTAAAACAGAATTCAACCCCCATGCCCATGCCACTTCATCATTTGTTTTGACCATGCAAAATACCTATCATTAAAAACAATATTCCAATAGCAGCACCTCAAAATAGCACATAACAAATTCCAGAATAATAAACCTACCTCTTCACGAACCGGAGTCAGTCGAAGATGGGAGTAACTTTTCAATGTTTTAGGGGATGCGATATCTTCAGCTTCAGATCCCGATTCCGCAGTGGATGTATCACTACCTTTAAACTGCTTCATGATACAAAGCAACGTGCTAAAGTTAGGTAAAACAAGATACACATGCATCAGTATCAAAGATGAAGATAGAGAAAATCTTACCATTGGATACCGTGGCTTAGCATAAGCAATAACCTTGCCTTCGCTGTTTAGTACTTTTACAACCTGCCTGGCTCGACGAGGTTCACCATTAAGAACCATCTGCAACAACATAAAAGTGATCAATTTTTTTTTATTTTTTTTTGTGTTCATTTAACACAAATTAGTATATACACCCCCATGGGTGGCAGAACGATCTAAAAACTATAGCAGCTTGCACATCACATATAATAAAGTCCAGTAAATGACCTTCAATATTTCAGGGTTTTTCCATGGTCCCTTATCAGACTGAAGGCAACCCCCCTGATCAGCACACGTGCAAGTACCACCCAGAAATTCCGGCAATTCACTGCAAAAATTGCAAAGTTCTGGTAAGTGAGAACACAAACATTTGTTTTATAAAATATTGAGAATTTCAAAATAAAAGGTTGAATGAGAATCATGCAGAGAAGTTACAAAACAGATATGTATTATACAGCTAATTCCCAACTCATTTTACCTGGCATCAATTATCTCAAGCAATTTGGTCTGGTACTTGTTTCCAAGAACCTACAGGTTCCAAAAAACAAAAACACATGGGAATTAAAAAATTATAGCAAGCAGATATCAGGAAAGTACAATATATAGGAGCTAGAAATCTTAACATACGTGAATCTTGGATGTCGTTTTGGGATCTAGAAAAGTCTTTACAGTGTTCCACAACAGCCTAAATCCAGGACCAGCGTTGATAATGAACATTTGATGGAGTGTCTGCATCAATAAATGAAATGCAAGAAATCCAGCTTCAAGTACCCAATAAAGATAACATGTCACACGAGGAATTAATCAAAACAAAAACTATATTACAGACCTCAGGGTAATTGTCACCATCAATCTTCTGGAGGCGCATAATGAGATCCCGTGCTGACTTATTAAAGTTCTTGAGTCCCTAAATGATTTACAATGAAAAGAAGAAATTAATGGTTGAAATCTTGATAAACATGCTCTGCAATTACAAGTGACATACCACGCCATGAACATCTAAAATAGTTGTGCTTGAATCTATATGCCTCTTTGCAGCAATAGTACAAGCTGGAAACTTAATTGCAAAACTTTTCTCAAACTCCCGCACATGGTACCTCACGTACCGGTCCATAGTTGTAACATGCATAAGTTTGTTAGGCTCAACTTTTCCCAATCTTTCTATATAAATAGGTCTCCCTTCTTTATCCACACCATGATTACCATGAGGATAATACTTCAAAACTTCATCCAACTCTTTAAATTCAAAATCCTGAGACATGCATGGAAAATTTTGGTGAAAAGGGAAAAATGTCAAATAGCAAAGCCATTTCAAGCAAATTGTCAAATAACATGGTTACCTCCATAATGGTGTCAGTACCAAAATCCTTTCTCCATTGAAGCATATCAGCCCACATGTGCTTCGCCTTTTCAATGTCAAATTTCCTTGCTTTCAAGAACCTGAAGGGCATAAATCATGTAAGGTTATCAGCCTTTATCATTTATCAACCATAGAAACAACATAAGAGACTCGAAAAAGCACAGAATTCATTACGGGTAGGATCGCAACAGATTACCTCAACATCATATGATAATCATCATGTTTTTCTGGCAATAACTCATCCATCACCAAAGCCTGTCTAAATTGATCGACGGCCTGTAATTCCTCAACATCTCGGACATCCTCAATCGAAACAGAGCTAACCCTTCCATCACTCTTTCTCCTATTGCTTTTCTTCTTCAGAGAATGCTTGAACTTAGTAGATGCATTAAGGGCTTTCTTTTTCAGCGACCCAATTCTCGTTCTCCTCTCATCCTCAGAGTTCTCAAAATCAGATTTCCTCTCTCTCCGCTCATCATTTCCAGAAAACCCCTCAAAACCTATCACACAAATATAAAGAAAAAGATATTTTTTATGCCATATCAAAATCGATGGCGTCAATTTTAATTCCAGTACAGTAAAGTAATAAACTCAAATAAAAAAAATAAAAACTACAAAAAATTAATGTTTACCAGTAAAAAAATTACAACTTAAAGCCAAAGAAAAATATAAAAAATTAAGCTGAAGTGACAAAAAACGAAAAACCATAATTAAAACCATTTGAATTAAAAACATAAACAATGAAAATTAAGCTAAATTGTTATATTTAAAAGCGATCAACACAAAAAAAAATGTAATGAAAAAAAAAAACTTAACGGTAAGAAACTTCAAGAGAAACCCTAAAACCAGTCAACAAAATCAAAATGAAAAAAAAAAAAAAACTTACAAGGTCTGGCGAATCGATCCAGTGGACCCGACATCTCAGTATACGGAAATTGATTCAAACAAATGAATTTCACTCGATCAAATCAAACTGATCACCGCGTCAACAACTTTGCCTACAGTTAGTCACAACTGATAAAAACCTTCGCATTTCAATAAAAACATCAGAAAGCCTAGAAAATAAAATCACGAGAGCGGATTCGACTGAAATTAGGGAGAAAAAATGGAATGCGGTATAATGTATGGACTAAGCAAGTACCTGTTAGTTAGAGGTTAATTTTTTCGTTGACACGGATCACGATGTAGATCGGGTGGATATAATAAATGCATTAACCTCGCGGAAGATGAATTAAAATATGTAACGGATAGGTTGGTTAAAAATAAATAATAAATAGGGGAATAAATTAATTTCGCCGAATATGTCGACGGCGAAACGCGAGCGTTTTTTTGGAGGTGGTGTTTGTTAGGGTAGGTTTGTAGGAGAGAGCGAATTGTTGGGGGTTGATAGTGGGGCCTACTAGTATTTTTTTTTTGGGAATGCCATGTGGCAGATGGTGAGACGGGTGGCCATTGAGTTTACAATGAGCCGGCGGTGATGGTGTTGTTTTTTGGGTTTTAATAACGTGACATGTACCGAAGCCCATGAACATCTCGGGTGTAATAATTATTATTTTTTTGTATTTTTTTAAAGTGTATTTGGTGTCAAAAAATATTAAATTATTTTTTTTAGATTTTTATTATACTGATGATAAAATTTTTTAAAAATTATTTTATTATATTTTTAAATAAAAAATACATTTAAAAAATATTTTGCATTAACAATTAGAGGCACATTTACAATTCAAAAACCAATCATAAGACAATATGTTTAAAATAAAAGTGATTGAGTTATATTGGATTTATATTAAATTCGTAAAAATAATTAAAATAATGTAATAGTAAAATAAATTTTGAATTTTTTCATTGAATTGACATCATCCAAGTTCTATAATCAACTTATTAGATGAGACCAGATTTCAAACCTATATCTAAAAATAACGGTTTTAATTATAGCTTATTTGCACATTTCATGTAATATTTATGAAAAAAAAAATACATTAAATCTTAAGATATAAAAATAAATATAATTAAACAATTAGTGTAATAAGTATGTAAAATCCAAATAACTTAAATCTAGTGGGATGTAAAACTTAAAAGCCTTGAATCTAGTTAAAATGCCGGACCTGGATTAATAATAATAATAATAATTTTATTATTCAAATTAAATATATAGTTGTTTTTCAATAATAATAATATTTTCAAATTTAATAATAATAATTTTACTCCTTAAATAAAACCTATGGTTTTTTTACAATAGTAATAATATTTTTTAAAAACATTTATTAATAATATTAATAATGATGAAAATAATATTATTTATAATATTAATAATAATATTAAACACATTTAACCCAAGTTCTTATATTTTTAAATTTTACACTTTAAATCAAATTTATGATTTTTTTTCAATGGTAATAATATTTTTTAAAAACTTTAATGCTAAGAACAAGAATAAGAATCATAATTATAACAATAACAACAATAATAATAATACTCACATTTCTTGTGTATGACATCATCTTAAAGACTTAAATAACTTGGGCCATACATCCCTGCTAAACCTTAATTCATGGGTATAGCCGTGCCCAACCTAGATGTGATCTTATTACTATTTTTTTTCAATCGTAATAATATTTTTTTATATTTATTAATAATTGTATAAGTAATATTAAAAGTAATAGTAATAATAATAATAATTAATTTTACCCTTAAAATTAAATCCATGGTTGTTTTTTAATAATAATAATATTGTTTTACAAAAAATTAATAATTATATTAATAAAAATAATTTTTATAATTTTTATTTTTACCCTTCAAATAAAATCTGTGTTTTTTTTACAACAGTAGTAATTATTTTTTAAAATTTAATAATAATAATAACAAGACTCACATTCTTTTGATATGACATTTCTTTACATACCCAAGTTATTTGGGTCTAACGCCCGTACCAGACTCTAGTTTATGGGATGTGGTTGTGACCAATCTAAGTGTGACCTTATTATTGTTTTTTTTCTAATAGTAATAATATTTTTTAAAAAAATTTATTAATAATTATATAAATAATATTAACAATAATGAAAAAGAATAATAAAAAAAAAAAAAATAATTTTTAATTTTACCATTCAAATAAAATCTATGGGTTTTTTTACAATAGTAAAAATATTTTCAAATCGACTACTACTACTACTATTAATAATAATAATAAAACCATCTAGGTGGTGGCCTAGCGGTAAAAGCTTGGGACCAAGAGGTTTGCTCCCTCTGTGGTCTCAGGTTCAATCCCTAGGTTGCTCATATGATGGCCACTGGAGGCTTACATGGTCGTTAATTTCAGGGCCCGTGGGATTAGTCGAGGTGCGCACAAGCTGGCCCGGACACCCACGTTAATAATAATAATAATAATAATAATAATAAGCACACATAACCCAAGTTTTTATAATTTTTAATTTCACCATTTAAATTAAATATGTGGTTTTTCTTTAATAATAATAATATATTTTTAAAAATTTAACAACAACAATATTAAAAATAAAAATATTACTAATAATCATTACAACAACAACAATAATAATAAAACTTATATTCCTTAGGTATAGTATCTCCTTACTGTTGGTTGCAAAAAAACAATATTCCATAAAAAGAAATTGAGGGATGGAGAGAGGAAGGTCAATAATAAGATAATAAATTAAATATTATTGATAACAATACTGGTGGAATTAGCATGTCAGTAACTTTGTCAGTTATTTTACCAATAAAAATATTAGTATAATTTGTTATTTTGAATCTCATTACAATATTCTTCGTCATCCTCTCAGCATATATGAATAAAAAAAATTGTCGATAAAGATTATTATAATATATTGATATAATTTTTTATTATTAATAATTTTATTTATATTTATTAATTTTCTACGAGCGATTTTTTTTTCTCCCATCAATACCAGCCAATTTCACCAACAAATTTAGGCACCTCCCACACCTTTTACGACAACAATAAACACCACTCTCATCTATTCCAACCACGGCCACCAACAAAATTTTGCAATTCCTCACGCTTTTTCCAATAACAACAGACATCACATTTCCCTTTATGCTTTTTAACTACAAGAAATGCCAATTGTCGACCATTTCCTCGTCAAATTCCAACCCCTTCCATCATTATTTCCAGCCACACTTATAACATTTCAACCTAACATTTCATTTTGCAATTCCAGCCTTTTTTCTAGGAGTAATTATTTTTGATTTAGTTTGGTTTTTATTAAAAAAAAATTAATCAAATTAATTGTTTTTTTTTTAAATTAAAACTGGTTCACAAACCAACCAGTTTTGGTTTGGTTTTATTTTTTTTGGACAAAAACCGGTTCAACCCGGTTTTGCTTGGTTTTTTTTCAGGTTTTTTTCGGTTTGGGTTTGGTTCGGTTTGGTTTTTTCAGTCTCAGACTTATAAAATTAAAACCAAATCAAACTGGTTAATTTTTTTAAAATTTTAATTGATTTAATTGGTTTTTTTTTACTGTTCAATTTTTTCGGTTATTTTTTTTTATAGTTTTCTCGGTTTTTCGAGTTTTTAGTTTTTCTCTCACCCCTGCATTTCTCTCTAATCACAACAATAAAATCTACACATTTCCCATAACTTGGATTTCATTAACTTGCTATGTGTGTTATACATATTCTCCTGCTAACTCAAACAAAATAGAAGAAATGTTAGAAAGGCTGCAAGAATGTAGAATTGACGCTGCCAATTTAAATTAGGTCCGACTTTAATAGCAAATCATAAATCACATGGAGTTTCAATGTAGTTATATACCATAATCAGGGGCAAAATATTTAATATACTTGTTTTCAACAAGAAAATTGGACAATTAAAACATGTTTTATACATAAATTAGAAGTCTATCAAAAGCCCACAAAAGCTCAAAAACCAACATAGATTTTTTTTTATTTTTAACATAAATTAATCAAACAAAATAAAAAATTAATAGTTTGAAGTTTTTATTATTTTTTAAAAATAATTTGGTTATTTATTTTAGGTATAAATCAAATCGAAATAAAACTAATCACCCCTACTTGACAGCTTTTGGGTTTTTTTTTTTTTCTGTCATTCGGCCTCATGTTTTATTTTCTTTTTAGCTAGTGTTTTCATATTCATGCCCTGAGACTTTATTGCGCATGTTAAATTTGGGTATATAAACTTTTTTATTTCTTGGATTTTTATCTCGTGTGAACCTTTGTTTGTCTTAGGTTTTTGTTCTTCTTTTCGTTTTCTATTTTTCTTATTTTCAATGCCTTCGTTGCTGGTATAGGCTTTGATTATGTTATTTTTGTTTTCTAGGTCACCTTTTCTTCTACTTTGTACATCCAATCATTCTCATCTTTTCTTGTATTTAATGGATTGTGCAAGCTTTTCTAGGGTTCTTAATTTGTTTTTGTGGTATCTGTGAGAGAGTTCTTTGGATGTGGTTTGCTCTCTACTTAATTGGTTTCTTCACAAGGTTTGTTTCCTTTTTTTGTTTGGCTGCCCTCTTCATGTTTGCTTTTTTTTCCTTTTTGAATTGCCTATAATCTTGCTAAAATGCTAAATTGTGTAAAATGGAGGTGCAAAACATTTTACTATTTATTCTTGACCACCCTTTACTTTTCTTAATTAACACTTTGATTATGGTAATGGTAGACTTTGACTCTAGATTAATAAATTTTAGGACTTGAAATAGAAAAGATCTAAAGTTATAAATCTTTCAAACTAGTTACATGATTTTTAGGTTGACAATGATGCAAAAAATCAAAGGGAATATTCTGAATGAATTATTTCTTGAGATTCTTGTATATCATTCACAATGTATTCTACAACCTTCACTGCTAAGCTGCATTGACTTTTTTTTTAATGGATTTTTGCAGGGGGTGTGAATCTTTTCTTGAATAAAAAACTGCACAAAGTCTCTTAGAGACCCCTGGGGGTGTTAATGAGGGATCCTCCAAAGATCAAGCTAGTACGAGGTATTTTTATGTGGCAAAAGACATTAATAAAGGTATAAATGAACTTTTATGAAGATAAAGAGGAATACAGAGAAGAAAATATAGAAGTTAGAAAAGAAGAAAAAGGATTGTGTTTATGTCTCATAATATAAAGTTTCGAACCTTTTTCATATTTACGCATGTTTCCTTTTATATTACATTGCTTGACCTGCTTCATACAACGTAGGAAGGGTAGAGATGTAATCTCGTAACAGTAAAATAATATTATTTAAATTGTTCATGCCTTCACATCTAATTAATATAAGCATGAACCACTTATTCGTATTTAATGGGATGTGATGAGTATCATAATTATTAGCACATGCCCGGGTATGGGAAGCTTGGTGTAGAGTTACTTTTTATCTATACACTAAACTTAAAAAGAAGATGAGTTAAACTCACATACTGAACCTAAGAGGAATTTGGCTAGCTTGTGACTGCACCTAATAATGGTCAGGGATGGGCGAACCATAGCCCAACGTGGAGTTGGGCACGGACGCACCATAACCCAACATAGGCACGAACACGCCATCGTTAAATGTTGGGTTGAGGGCGGACACGTCCTGGCACAACGTGTGATTGGGTGTGAACGCGTCTCTGACCCAACATATGTTTGGGTGCGGACACTTCTTGCTCCAACATGAAGGTAGGCGCGGACGTGTCCTGGCCCAGCTTGGAGCTGGACGCGGGCATGCCATGGCCCAACATGAAGTTGGACGCTTAGAAAGACATAACTCTATTTTAAATAGTGACTTTTGTGTAATGGTTTTTATATGGAAAAGGCTTGGTAGAAAACCATGACCATAGAGATCATATAGGGTTCGCAATTCCAAGATAAACATAATTAAATCAAATCTTATCATTCTAATTTAAGAGAAACAAGACGCACAAAACTAACATCGGAACAATTTTTTTTTAATGTTAAATGATTTTTTTTCCTCTTATAGCATGAATGACTATAAGATCTAAAAATATGATAATTTATATTGCCTAACATGTCACAAGGAAAGTTAACTAAGTTGAAAAAAGGGTAAATAACCATCTTTACTTGGATTTGGCGGGAGATGCCTTACCCACCAAGTAATTTGGATATGACAGGATGCTAAACTTAAGTTATTTAGTTATTTAGGTATGAAAAAAGATGTTATTTTGACTATTGTTAATTTTAATTTTATTATTATTATTATTATTAATAAATTTGAAAAAAAATATTATTAAGAAAAATTATAAATTTGATTTAAAAAGTAAAATTAAAAATTATAAGAACTTGGGTTAGACATATTTAATATTATTATTTTTCATTATTATTAATATAATTATTAATAAATTTTAAAAATAATATTATTACTATTAAAAAAATCATAAATTTAATTAAAAAAATAAAACTAATAATAATTATTATAATTAGATCTAGTTTGCTTAATTCTAGCATGATTATCAAACGCACGATACTTATATATGGTGTGGTTGCTTGAATCTAACATTATATTTATAAATCTAACTTTCAATTGTTAGCACTATAATAATTTATATGGTTAATAAATCAACTCGCATTAATTTATGAGCTATTTATCTTTAAAAAATGCTAATTTTTCATGAATATGAATAATGGCAATGTGGTGCATGCAATCTGAATAAGCAAAAAGAAAAATGTCAGTGTGAAAAATAATATTCTCAAAATAGTTAATTGATTACACATGGCTGGGTTTTACTGGACCCTTAAAACAATTTATGAAAGAAAAAGAAAAGAAATTTAAATGACAGATCAGTCGAAACAAGGACACAATCAGGAGGAGTCTATTAACCCTATTAGATTTTTCGCATCTCCTTTTTATTTCCCTCCCTGTCTTTCTATCTGTTCCACAGTATCCATGACCGACAAAGCCTTACCTATTTCGACAGCCTTTCTCTGCTCACTAGATTCGAACTTGTCCCGCTAGATGTCTTTGGGCTACACTCACACACTGTGATTGGTGACTTTGTTTTTTCCTTTTATTCTCCTTTTTCCTGTCTTTGCGTTTCTTTTTTTACTGATTTAAGCTGTTGTTTGATCAATTATGTGTGCTTTATAAGTTGCTAATTTGTTTTTATAGGGTTTCTGAGGCTTTATCCCCGCTATTGGTGTAATTCTTTATGATTTCTTGGTTTGCTTCTCCACTTTTATTTCTAGGCTTCTTATAAATGTATTTTATTCTTTGCATTTTTCTCATTGCTTCTTCTCTCTGCTTTGGTTTTCTGGTTGGTGGCATGTGCCTTAGTATTTGTTTTATTGTTGTGGTTGTTGTATTTTCTTGAAACTCTTTACCATCTCTTTGTTGTAAGATTGGTTTCCAGTTGTTTCTCTTGCTTCTGGTCTGGGTGTTTGGTGTTTGCTGTCTCTTTGTTACTGCATGTATGTGTTGGGTTATGCAACTTCTTTTTTTTAAATGGACTTAGCAGCCAGCACCATCGTTAGTGAATTTTAGCCTGTTAGGAAAAAAAATCAACAAGCCTAAAAGTTAGTTTTCAATTTAGTGTGTTGATATCATATTTTCCCACGTGGGAAATTAGAATTGAATTTTGAGCATGCTATTCAGACAAAATTAAGAATCTTTTCGATTGACAAAATAATAAGAAGGTAACTGAGAATTTAGAAGGGGGAAAAAGTTTATCTACCAATTATATATATGCTCTAGAGAAGTTTTTTGTGATTTTTTAAATGCTAGAAATATATAAAATTAAACGAGTTTGTATCACCAGAGGCTGAGGTAGACTTAACATTAAGAAGGAAAGGAAGAAAGAAAGAAAGAAGATGAAGCTAGGGTAGACTCTCAGTGCTTACCTTCTTTCCTTAATTTTCTAGGCCACTATTTCTTCAATGAAGCTTCTTTTGTTATGGCCCTTTCAAACCTTTAAAAACTTGGACAACCTATGTCTGACTCATCTTATTGCTTTACTGCAATGCTTTTATGTTTTGGAACTTGGTTTTAGGTCTGGATGTGGTCCTTCTCTAATGTTAATTTCATCAATGAGCTTTTCAGTTTTTGTAGTTACGTGGATGCTGCTCTGCTCCTTTTTTATATATATAGCTCAATGTTGTTGCTTGCTATGCGTGTAGTTTTAGCTTGCCTTTTGATTGACATTTGATTTATTTTTTCATATCTTGTCTTGAACTGGTTTTGCATGGTTGAATAACCTCAGTTTTGTGGTGCTTTTCCAGATTCAGTTGCTGTAAGGATTAGGAGGGTTATTGCTATCTTTGAATTGTTCTTTCCAGGACTTTAGCCTACATCATCTTGGTACGAGTTCGATCCTTTTTTCATAAAATCTATACTTGCTAGATGAACGTTAGAAAGATTGTCCATTTTGAAAGCCTTATACTGTAATGGGTTAATGACGCTCCTGTCATCGCTATTCTGCGCTGGAATTTATAAAAAAAAAAGTTTTTATGTTTTGTTCATCTATGTCATTTCTTTTCACCTGCATGCACAACCCTTTTTAAAAAAAAAAAATTGGAGAGGTCTGCACCTTATATGTGTAGAATCCAATGGTTTTGATTTTCTGTTTTTCTTGAAACAAAGAGTTGCCTCTGTGTTAAGTATAGAAAAAAAGAAGCAACAGTAGTTAGGAGCCTGCTATTTCCCATTATGTTATATCAGGAAAAAAAAAGTCAAAAAACAGACAGAAAATTATTTCAAATACATACAAAGAAAAAGTAAAAAACAATAGTAAGAGCAATGAAACCACTAACTTTCATATCATAGATAGACAGAAAATCCACACTCATACAATTAATCATCAAAATGCACCCTTTGAGATATTCAAAGTTGCTTTTCTCACAAAAAGAACAAAACTATACTCCATAAAAATTGATTAATTCATTGACGAGCACAAAAAAATTCAATAAAATACATTGATTTTCCACAAATGAGAAACAATAAATGAAATATAACAAAACCTATTTTCTCAAAACTTCACATACAAATGGAAAGATGAAAGCAAAACCGTACCAAAATAAAAAACAATGGGTGATTACAACAAAAAATAAAGCAGAAAAACAACAAAAACCCAGTAAAAAAACACCAAAAGTAAAACATATTTAAAGGTACAAAAAGATGGTACCTGAAGTTGGTGTATAGGCTCCTGGAGAGTCGTGGAGGGAGAAAAGTGGAGAGGTTTTAGAGAGAGATGGGTGGCTCTACTCTCTCTGGCATCAACTGGTGAGTTGTTTTTCCAAGCAACCTGGGAAGAGCGTGAGGTATTTAACATTTTGACATACATTATATCAAGGTTTTCAAAAATATTTTTTTTGACATGTAAATTTTTTAACTAATTATATAGACAATTTCAGCCATGTAGTAAATAATAATATGATACAATTAAGACAAAAGTTAAATAAACAATACAAAAGTTTAAATATCTTAAAACTAATAGTTCAAATTAGTTTAAATTAAAAATCTCTTACAATACAATTCTATCCATAGAATTTCATTATCTAACAATCATCAAGCCTAAAACAAACAAAGTTTAAAATGTTTAATGAATGTACAAAATAATTAACTGTTTATTCTAAAAATTATTTTTACAGTCATCAAGCATAAAAAGCTAACTATTAAGCTTAGATTTTGTCTTTTAAAAATCTATTAAAAAAACCAGATTGGGCTTGGGTGCCAGCCCAGTGGAAAAAGTCCATCGGACCTAACCCGACCAGGTTGAAGGATGGTGGTGGATTTTGATGTTTTGGGGCGGTGTCAAGTGGAACAATATTGCTCCCGACCCGATCTATTGCCATCCCCACAGTACCCTGCAACCCTCTCTCTCAGCTGTTTTGCACTTTTGCTTGACTTGACTAGGGCTTAATTATATTGTGGAAACAGGGACGGGAAGAAACAGAGAGAGAATGGAGGAATCAACAATAGCAAAACAGAATAAGAATGTGCCAGTGTTGCCATGGATGAGAAGCCCGGTTGATGTAAGCAAATTTGAAGAGTACCCGCTTGATATCCTCCCTTGCCTTGACCCCAGGTCTCTCTCTCTCTCTCTCTCTATATATATATATATATATATATATATATTCAAATATTTTTTTTTCGAGATTATTTTGTTTAAATCAAAATCTTTGTTCATCATTTTAGGTTGAAGATGGCTTTGCAGAATATGGGTTTCAAGACACTTTTTCCAGTTCAAATTGCGGTCTGGCAAGAGACTATAGGGCCAGGTGCCTTTGAGAGGGACCTTTGCATTAATTCACCAACAGGAAGTGGCAAAACTTTAGCCTATGCTTTGCCAATTGTGCAAATGCTTTCGACTCGCGCTGTCAAATGTCTCCGTGCATTGGTTGTTTTGCCCACTCGTGATTTAGCCTTGCAGGTTAAACAAGTTTTTGCTGCCATAGCACCTGCTATGGGCTTATCTGTTGGTTTGGCTGTGGGCCAATCTTCAATTGCTGATGAAATTTCAGAACTTATTAAGAAACCCGAGCATGAGGCTGGGATTTGTTATGACCCCCAAGATGTTTTGCAAGAATTACAGAGTTCAGTGGATATATTGGTGGCAACCCCAGGAAGGCTCATGGACCATATCACTACCACTAAGGGATTTACACTCGAGCACCTCTGTTATCTTGTAAGCATCGAATTGTGCTATCTCCAACTTACATTTGCCACATTTTAGTTCTGAAACTCTAATTTATTTCATGTTTATTGACACCAAGTTCCTTTGTTCTCTGTGAAAGTTTATATGGGACTGAATTCTTGTTGCCTTTTTTAACAAATAGATGAGTGTTACCTTTTCTTTTTGAAATGCTATTACTTTGGTTAAATTTTATTATAAATTGATTCTCAGAGGAATTTGCTTTAATTTCATCTTGACAATCCATTCTAATACGCAGGCTAGCTGCTAGCTACTGGTTTTCCATGCTAATATATTTTTCAGTTGCTGTTTAATTAATTAAATGTGATCGTATATAAGAATAAAAATCTTGATGAAGAACTCCAAATTAGTTTTAGTAATTCCAACGTATCATAGGCTTAAAATTTTAATTTTTTTTTTTTTATATCACTGCATCCCATCGATGGCCAACAGCTGTCATGATTGATACTTTACTCTACCTTTTTGTTTTCCTCTTCGTGTTTCTTCAACATGATTGGTTCTAGGACATCATGTTTGAAAGAAACAAATAAAAATTTTAGATTTTGGTTGTATGAATGCACGGGCCACAAGGTGTTGCCTTAACATATTTTCATTTCTGTCATTTTTTAAGTGGTAATGTTATTCTAATAAACCAAACTGTTATTTTAGGTTGTTGATGAAACAGACCGCTTGCTCAGGGAATCATACCAATCTTGGCTTCCGACTGTGCTCAAATTGACCTGCCCTTATGATGAAAGCCTCGTGCCTGGTGTTAATAATTTTCTTCCTTATGCATCTGGTTCCTTAAAAACCATAAGGAGATGGTGAGTTCTATATTTGTTTATCTCCCTCCACAATAACTGCCATGAGCTTCTTCTTGTCTCAGCAACAAGTTATTTTCATGCATTAACCCATACATCAGTATTATGTCACTGCATATATTTCTGGCCAAGAGAGTCTCACGTAAGTCACACATGCTGCTAGTAGGAGAATTATTGTGATGCTTGAATTGATGCTCAATGTGATTGTTGGGGTTAATGGAGCAGCTCCTGCATCTATGAGATGATATACAACATCTTTAAGAGTATCCATGTTACTATTGTATGAAAAGATAAGTAAATTATATCCTTTGATACATTCAGTCTTGGTTGTGCTTGTTATTTGAAATATTTTGCAGTGGTGTCGAAAGGGGGTTCAAGGGTAAATCTTACCCTAGGCTTGCGAAGATGGTTTTGTCTGCCACATTAACCCAAGATCCAAGCAAGCTTGCTCAACTTAATCTGCATCATCCTTTATTCTTGACAACTGGTCAAAGACGTTATCAACTCCCTGAAAAATTAGAATCCTACAAACTGGTATGCTATCACTATTGTATTGCCAGCCTGTGCTTGGTAACTGTGGTTTATGGCTTAATTTTGAACTTTTTGTAGCTGTTGATTCAACCTCAGTTTGATCAAAGTTTCAATTGGGAATATGAAAAGATACATTAAACAGATTTTGATATGATTTTACTTTGTACAACTTGCTTAATACAATAATGTTATCTTGGTGCAGATTTGCTCTTTTCCTATTATACTAGTTAATTTAGACGTTATTTCTCCATGACGTAGGGAGTCCATTTTTGGCAGGGTAAAGGGTAGAAGTTCTGAGTATTGATTTTCCAGAATGTTCTTAGAATTGCAATGGGAAGAACTTTGAAAATTTAGAGAATTTGTGTCAATCTTTGCGGTTTAGATGTGGTAAAACATAACTTCAGTTCCTTACTTTCATACTCTCTGTCCTAAAATGAGTATTATGTGTGAAAAAATGACAATTTATTTTCAAATTGGAGAAAAATGAAAGATTATGTTCAATTTGTGGAAAAATAAATTAGGTGAAGTAAATTTTGAATTTAAAGAAAAAAATTTAAATTTTATTGTTTTTTGAACATGATGTTCATTTTGGGACTGATCTAGTATGATATTTTTATATGATATATTGGAGGCCAATGTTTTCTTTTTAAAGTTCTCCATATAGGGTTTAAATTTACATTTATATTGCTATTGACTCAAAAGTCAAAATGTTTTGGATTTGGATTCTGCTCATTAAACTAATTATAGTAACTTGATCTCCAATCATATAGTTACATTTTCTTGAAGCATGACAATGACAGGGAGCTTAGCTCTCCCTAAGAAATTAATCGTGTTTTCTCTACTAAAATGAGCTTTCTACATGTTTTGAATAGATCTGCGTGTCCAACCTGAAACCACTTTACTTGGTTGCGGTTCTACAACATTTAGGAGGGGAGAAATGTATTGTTTTCACATCATCTGTGGAGTCAACTCATCGACTTTGCACCTTACTGAACTTTTTTGGTGATTTGAAAGTCAAGATCAAGGAGTATTCGGGTCTTCAACGTCAATCAGTAAGAAGGTAATATTATGATGAATTTACATTATTGAATGGGTACTAGGTAGAGGTGGGACTGATGAAAAGGCTTTTACATATATGACATTGGATGACCTAAAATAAACAGCAAATTAGTTGGACCATGCCTTAAACCATTCTTATGATCATCTCTTCCACCGTGTAGGAGCTACCATGATCATGAGAAGACCATCTATTCAATATAGCTAAAGGAAAGATTTTAATATTACATGAAAATATCTTTAAAAAATCACAAGAATGGAACTATAATAGAGATATGAAAAGGTAAGTTTGAACTAGTTCATATCTAACGAGATGGAAATGGGATTTGTAATGACAAAATTGATGGGTTGCTATAATATTCATCTTTTCATAACTATTAAGATCCAAGAAAACTGTCCTAACTCTAGCAAAAATGAATAGATCC
Organism: Populus tomentosa; assembly: GCA_018804465.1. Taxonomy (NCBI): domain Eukaryota; kingdom Viridiplantae; phylum Streptophyta; class Magnoliopsida; order Malpighiales; family Salicaceae; genus Populus; species Populus tomentosa. Next base: position 14,471,465 of record CM031975.1, read on the forward strand.
TTGCATAGATGAGATTTGCTTGATGATGTAGAGGGGTTATGTATGGATTTGTTGGTTGTGTTTGGTGAGAGTGTTGTGTACCAAATAATGCCATGGGGACTAAATTTAGTGGCCAAGAATGAGTCTTTGGTGACTTTTGAATGATGGGGAGTTGTATTCGGGTTTGACTTTGAATGAGGGCTTAAAATGGTGTTTTGGAGACCGAGGAAATACTTGGGGGAAGAGGTGAGGACAGTCTCAAAATTTGAGGATGATGCGTCGTGAGATATTTTTCCATATGAGCCATAATCATCATGAAGTCTTCCCATTAAACGTTGATCCAAATCCATACAAGAAAACCAAAAAAAGCATGATTAATCAAGTCAGTAGTTATCACTATAATGATATATAATTAATGGGATAATTACATTGAACCTCCTATAGTTTGATTGTTTTTTTTCTTTGCCTTCGCATTTTGAAAAATTACATTTTACATTTATAAGTTGCATAATACTTTATATCCGCTAAAAAAAATCAACAAAAAAGTTGGAATGATGTACAAAGTTCCATTTTATTTCAATTAATGATTAAAAAACACATGCTATGTTAAAATAACAATATTGCCACTCTCCCCTCTCCCTCGTTTTCCCAAGCATAAAACCCGAGCCACCACCAATCTCCACCATACTTGCTGGAATCCTGGCACAACTAGAATCCATAACAATCCCTTGACAACAACCTGTCTTCAATTGCTCAGCTATTTCTGCTATTTATCATGCCCAAAGGGGCACCTTGTTTTAAACAAAGATGTAACTGCTCCAAATTACAACATTTCTGCTGTTCAACCTTCATGAAAACACTTAATCTTTCTTTCAACCTTCTATTAAAAACTGAAAGTTTGTGTATCTTGTGTAAAAATCCTGCCATGATGCCATATAACCCCAGGTTTGTTGCACCTGTGTGAGAAAATGGGGAACATATGCAGAATTGAACTGACCCTTCATCATCACATTACCTACTAATTCTTCATGTGTTCATCTCGCCCATAAGGGGCTTTTCATTAGATCCAACAACCATGTTCTTGTTTGGTTCATACTATTTGTCATTCATAGTATGCAAGATCTTGCCTAGAGTTTAAAGATAGAGAACATAAAACTTTTTTGCAAAAATTAAATCAACTTGCTGCTTTCGAATTATTCTAGGATCACCTCAACTCATTAACTCTTCCTTCATATAAAGAAAGTTGATTATGCCTCCCTTTTCTCCCACTAAAATACCTAAAATCTAAGCTAAGATCAGCCTGAAACCAGTCCTAAAAACAACCCAGAATTCATAGCTTCAAACCAACCTAAAAGCCGTTGTTTATCTATGGTTCTTTTATAGGTTCTTTTCTCTAATATGGACAAAGAAAATTGGGTTTTTTCATGAGAATGTTGTGGAGAGAAAGAAAAAAACAATGCACACAAGAGTGAGAGTGAGTGTTCTGTCGTTTCTTTTAGTTTGCAATATATTATATATGAGGGTAGGAGCGTCATTTCACACGAGAAATTTTAGTTTGACTGGGGATGTAAAGTATAATTTTTCAAAACACGGAGACAGAGAAAAAATGATCAAACTATAGAAGACTGTAATTATCCCATAATTAATTCATGATCATCACGTGAGACCATCTCCAAATGAAATTAGTGAGAGCAAATTAAGCATCTACAATTGACATTTGGAGTATGGGGAAAGGGAGATAAAATGTAGTTTTCCTAAGATGCTTCTAGCTTAGAATGGAATCCTTGTCCTATTTGTAACATAAACATATAATCCCTGTGACTTACTTCTAGTCCACTGTAACTTCAATTTTTAAAATAAAACATTTACTTCATGTTGCTTGAAGTCTTTGTTCTCAGGGAATATTTTTGAATAAACTTTAGGTTAAAATCATTTAAATACTACATTTGTGAAGATTATGGAAGCAGTAGGTGCAACTTCCATCCTTGAGAGAAGACTGCCTAAGATGTTTTAGCCCTACATAGGATGCTAGAGGCCCCAGTTTGGAGAAGTAATAAATTAGCAAGTAGTATTGGAGAAAAAGGAAGGGGGGCGTAAACTAATGTGAATGAAGTGGTGTCAAAATTTTATATCGCATGATATTGAGGCAGTTTTGGACTATGATTAAGCAGAATGGCGCAAAAGAATCTATAACCCAACTAGTTTAGGATTGCGGTTTCATTGTAATTGTTGTATTTGTTAAGATGATGTCAAAGAATCATGGGGATTTTGAAAATTGCAAAATGCTTTCTACGGTTCCTAGCCAAAGGCTGTAATTTACTGTAATAGAAGGTTTATGGATTATATCTGACTTATTTAATAAAAAAATGAATGTAACAAAACTAAATTAAATGTTGCAGCAAGACCCTGAAGGCCTTCCGAGAAGGGGAGATACAAGTACTTGTTTCCTCCGATGCGATGACTCGTGGAATGGATATTGAAGGAGTGAGAAATATCATTAATTATGATATGCCTGCGTATGTAAAGACATATGTTCATCGAGCTGGTCGAACAGCAAGAGCTGGCCAGACTGGGCGTTGCATCACATTGTTGCGCACGCATGAGGTATATTCTTTTTAATTTCTTCTCAAGACATATTTTGTGGTAATGCATCAATGAGATTACTTCAGTCCAAATTCATTGCTGACACACTCACATACATGGTTAAACATTCAGGCTCAATGTTGTGGGCACACACATGTAGAGGGAACATTGTTATCATCCATGGTTGATCATAAAGGTTTGATGTTGTGAATTGTCGGTCACCATTAACAACTGCCTGAGCTCATATAAGAGAGCAGACTCTTAGATCAGTATATCGTCAGCTTGATTTTGACCTATTTTTATATACTTGTTCAGACCATTTGTGGGATGGGATTTTTATTTTGGGTTATTGATGTCAAAACATTTATTCTAAAGGAAAAGTTGTGCTTTTTGCTTGAAGCTGGTTTGAAACTAAGAAGTTGGAAGTATCTAACATTAGCATGATCTAACAAAGCTGGATTCACAATATATGGAATATAATAAAAATTACTTATATCAAGGGGGAACTAAATTCTGGATGAACCATGGCCATCATCACATCAGATGAAAGCTGAATGTATTCATTTGATTCAGTACTGACCATCTAATGCATGTCAGTGCAATTTTTTTGCATGTCTGCTCAAAACAAATTGGTTGTCTGTCTGGTGTATTTGTTATTGTTGCCCCAAAAGCGCTCAATTGCAGCAACCTGGAGGCTCAACTGGAATCATTCTTAACATATTTTTAGCAGATTGAAATAGTTAAATAATCTACTATTTAATTTGTTTCAGGTAAAACGTTTCAAGAAACTGTTACAGAAAGCTGATAATGATTCTTGTCCAATTTACTCCATCCCTTCCAGCTCTGTTAAGTCACTTCACCCCTTCTATTTATCTGGTAATTTCTTGGCTTTTCTTTCCTATGGAGAAACTCGTAATTGCTTTGGCAGATACGTACTCTGCATTTGCTCATGAGTGAAAGTAAAAATTACTGTTGTTTTTCTTTAGGATTCACTTATTGTTGCAATTTGTCTTGAATTTAGACTACAGATTCAATTAATTTTGAGATAATAATGTTAAATCACTTTTCTATATCATTTTTTTTGGTCCTGGTAGCAAAGATATTGGACAGTCATGATGATTTGGGCAGAGTCTTCTTTCTTTCTTCATCAATTGCTGTTCACCATTACTTTTGGAAAGGAAGAGACTGTAAAGATGATATGTGATGAATAAGATCTTTGTGATGACATCATGTTTAAAATGCTGGCTGTATCCTCGCTGGACGAGGAAACCATGAAAATTCTGACTTCTAAATAGAATGTCTTTAGATGGTGGTACAAGTAACACTGAGCTTTTTGTTGCTTTTTATGCGCAGCACTGGAGAAACTTAAAGAAACAGTTCAATCAGAAACATCAAGAAAGGGAAAAGTTGGTCTTAAATTTTCTAGAGTGAGTAAAGGAGAGAAGAAATCCTTGGAGGAATAGCTTAATCAATCAAGCTGGCAGCATCTTTTCCAATGTCTAGTCCAACTTTGGTGTTCACAGGTTCGTGGAAGTTTTCCGAAACATAAAACTGCACCATGATGATGAAATCCATATATATATAGAGATGCAATTTTGCAAGTAACACTGAGCTTTTCGTTGCTTTTTATGCGCAGCACTGGAGAAACTTAAAGAAACAGTGCAATCAGAAACATCAAGAAAGGGAAAAGTTGGTCTTAAATTTTCTGGAGTGAGTAAAGGAGAGAAGAAATCCTTGGAGGAATAGCTTAATCAATCAAGCTGGCAGCATCTTTTCCAATGTCTAGTCTAACTTTGGTGTTCACAGGTTCGTGGAAGTTCTCTGAAACATAAAACTGCACCATGATGATGAAATCCATATATATATATATATATATATATATATATATGGATGCAATTTTGCAACTCCCCTATTTTACATTTGGGTTCACACTTTGTCCATCACCCGAAAGTAATATTCAGGCCATCTTTTGAGAAGCTACAATTAAACTCGATTAAGGGTTCCTAACTAGTTGTTCTTGGATCCTTTAACGACCAACTTCTGTGACATGTGGTGATGCTAAACCATCTAGGTTGCTTATAGGAAAAAGTTTTAGCTAAGCAAAATGTACTCCTCCACTTCCAAGGGATTTCAAATGAAGCTTTATATCAGCAAACATGGAAGCTTTGATTTGAGATGCAGATGAAAAATACAAAACCAGGCCCATGACATTGAGCACCATCTTTGAGATGAAGCCAAAAATAAAAAGAACAGGTAAAGGAGGACCTTGGGAATCCCATTTCACTCGATGCTCAGCTAGTGCAGACTTCAATGTGTAGAAGACACTAACTATACTATAACCCGAATTAAGCTGACTTGGTACTAAACTTCCAAAAAAAAAAACAAAAAGTTATGTGATTTATTCACCTTTCACTTTCAGACGAGCTTGACCCTTAATGGGTGCAGACGCTCCTCCTTTTTATATTTTAACTTGACGTGATGACGTGTTTTTCCAGGAAAAAGTTGTTGTATCGTTGATAAATCAGTCCCAAATTGCTGAATCCCCTAAAATGCATGACATCAAGTATGTCAGCTGAAACTTCTAATGTTAGACAAGCACAAAACACTTGGCAGGGAACATGTCAAGAACTCTTCAATTCGCGAACATGGTAAATTGGATTAAATAAATTCATGAATTTACCTAGGATTTCTAATCTTCTCTCTTCCCCATCTCAAATTATATGTTCTCGGGGGAGAAGAATCATCAAGTTTACAATTAAAGAAATTCCTTGGAACAAGGTAGGGCATATATATCGTGTTGGAGGTGATTTAATTTATCATTATTTTAATATTTTTTAAAAAATATTGTTATTTTAAAGTTTTTTAAAAAACTAACTTGTTTTTATTAGTTATTTAAATTATTTTTAAACTTATTATATTAATCAATTTAAGTCGGGTTAGGGGATTTTAAGATTGATTTACTTGGTGAAATTTAATGACATTATCTTTGTATTTTTTATTTTTTTTATTTTTTTAAAAAAAAATTATTTAACATGCGGATAATGACCCAATAAATATGATACTTTTACCTTTAATAACTAAAATGCCATTTAATTTCAATACATAATTCAGCAAAGAGAGGCCGGCTCTAAAACATTGTGAGGCGTCACCCTATCATCATCTCTGGGATTTAATTGGGCGGAGGTTATGAAAAGCATAGGTTTTAAACCCAAAGGGGTGATCTGATGCAATAGTAGGGTTATAAATAAGATAATGAGTCCAGTTTACTCGAGTCAAAAAAATATAACTTTCAATTCAACATTGATATAAAACACCATTCAAGTACCAGAGCTTCCGGTTTATAAAACAACACAATTCCAGTAAAATACAACAATTTGAATCACTTGTAATAAATTATGTTATTTAGAAGATTCAGAGAAAAGTTTTGTTCTCTTCAAAAATTCAGCAATGTTCTTGTAAGAGAGAAGGCAACTAAAGTTCATCAAAAACTTCCCGGTATTCTTAACTCAAGTTTCAAACTTTCAAGATTTTCACACTAACTGATAATTAATGAAAAAAATCTTTAAGATTTTACCCTGAATCTTGATTGTGAGTGTATTTTACTTGGTTTGTGTTTGTAATGTTCGTGTATCTATTTGGTATCTGTTATTTGTTGAGTTCATATATATATATATATATATATATATATATATATATATATATATATATATATATATATATATATGATACCTAGAATAACAACAAAAAAAATGCAATGGATATGTAGAGAAGAAGAAATGACAAATTAATAACTAGCATATTAGTTTACGCTCCATAGAAGATCAACAATAATATTTTTTTAAATATATATAAAAAAATTATAGAGAATCTTTTAAGTATATTAGGTCTAGAAGCCGGACCCAAATTTATTGAGTCCAGCTGAGCAGCAAAACCCAAAGCTATTGGGTCATACTAGATAGTCGAATCCAATGCATGCAACTTTTAATGAAAAAAGTTATTTTTCACATAATTTTTGTACAATATAAAAAAAAATCCATCAATCTCTTTTCTCTTTACTGTATTAAAAAAATTATATAAGAGAGAAGAAAAAAAATTCAAAGGGAAAAAAATAAAAATATTAATTTGAAGTAAAGAAAAAAAAATAAAAAATCTCAATTTTTTTTAAAAAACAATTTAGAAACGTTTTTCAAACATGCTTTAATAAGAAAATTCAACTTAACCTCAAATAATACAAAATTATCATCACCCAACTTGTATATCATATAAAAAAATCTTATCAATTTATTTTCTCTTTACCATATGAAAAAAAATTAAATAAGAGAAAAAAAAATTAAAATTGATTTTTATATCATTACATCAAAATAATACAAAAATATCAAAAAATATTAATTCGAATTAAAGAAAAAAATAAAAATTCAAATTCAAATATTTTAAAAGCATTTTTGAAACGCAAAAACAAATATACTTTAATAAGAAAATTCAACTCAACCTCATATAAAAAAAATTTATCATCACCCAATTTTTGTATAATATAAAAAACTCTCATCAATTTATTTTCTCTTTACCGTATGGAAAAAAAATAAAAAAAAATAAAGTATTAGGTTTTCTTGGGCTAGGACCTAACTTTGATGGGTCCAACTAGCGGCATAACCCAACACTGATGGATCTTGTTAGGGTCAGGACACAAAGTTGTCTAATGAGTCCTGCTGACCGCAAGACCCAACATTGATTGGCCCAGCAGCACCCAATAGTATTAGATCTTATTGGACAAAAGAACATAATGAATCAACATCTTTTGACTAAAAATAGAATAGACAACACTCCCACAGATGTTATAGTGTCATTCACAATGTAAATACTCTAGATAATTTATAGTATTGTTTATAATACAATGAGTTTTTATCCAAAATAAATGCATAGTATTTTTCCCATATGTTTTAAAGTATATAGTATAATTTGTGTGTGGGCTAGAATGAAAAGTGGAGGAAGATAAGGACCAGGGATTTTTCTCTTGTGCCTCGCTAAGCTTTTTCGGTTTTTCTTTTACGTGTGTATGTTTGTGGCTACTGTTACGTGAATTGAGGATTTTTATATATATTTAAAAAACCCAATCTTGTTTAAACCAAAAATAAGTTAAATTTAACTCGGGTTTTGTCGGTCGCCGGATTTTAGGTCAAGCAGGTTAGCAATATTGGGGACTAGACGAGAAGAAGAAAGGCAAGTGATTGTTTCAAGTTAACTAGGTATGAAAATGCTGGATTGGATTAATCTTTTTGGGCCAAACATGGGCTTCAGCTTATACTAATTCTTGTTCCCGCTCTATGCGCTAGTGGGCATTCATAAACGGAACAGCCTACCAGGGAAACACTGTTCGAAAATAGAAAGGTGTCATCCTTTCAAGTTCCAATACAGCACAACGTCCCTTCTCTTCCATCTCTCGAGATCAGTAGCTTCTACGACGGCGCAAGTATACAAATCCGATGACTCGTGACAATAACTCGTGTTCAAGTCGCCGTTGGGTGTGAGGTCCGATGTGCATGAAGTACAAGAATTTTTAGGAATAACTCATCCCAGAAGACTCCATGTGATCTTTGTATGTTCATCAAAATGCTTCTATAACTAGGTGAGAAATCTCAGATAAATGGGTGGCCAAGTTTTGCGTTCAAAACCTAGAGGCTGGACAGATACTTGAGAGATTGGTGAAGGAGCAGGACTACCCTTTTGGGAGACTAAATTCTGTCTCTGTTTTCAAACACACAGCTGCCTCTGAATCTCGAGTTTTAACCTCTGATTTGGTTTTTTCATTTTCGAAAAAGAAACAGAGAGCCCTCTGCCTTTCCTTTATTCGAAGATAATCACCGAATGCCTTTTGCACCCAGGCAAAGATGCACAGGCAAAAAGGTGGAGAAAGTATGATCCATATCTTTGGTGACCCTACTGAAACAGCAACTTTGGATATTTTGGTACCATGCCCTCGTTTTCCAAACGCGTGCCCACTTCTACTTTTCTTCGTCGTGAAGGCACAGTCCAGATCCCAGAGTTCATAACAACATTTATTACGTTGTGCCAGATGCAGCAGAGGCGGAGCAGAGCAGCGGTTTCTGTTGACAGTGTTGACGGTGCTCGGAAGTTAAATGTTTGCTGGGTAACCCTTTGTCCCGAGTCGTCCGATTTGACTTGATATAAAAATAAAATAAAAAATACACACACACACTCACAACCCTTCGTTCTTAGTTAATGTTGGTTGTAAGAACGGATGTGGATGGGCTGCTCCAAACTTTCATGGTGCAATGTTACGCACGCAGCTTTCTTTTTAAGTTCTACCATTACATGTATTAAAAATGTTAAAAGTAAATATTGGTTAGATTTTAAATTTAATTTTTAAAAATTATTAATTTAAATTTTATAAATCTTAAGATCACCGAATATTTACATGATTATTAATTTTAGAGCCCGTAAAATTAATCAAGGCATGCATAAATTAACCTAAATATCTATATTCATAAAAAAAAAATGTTAAAAATTCATTATTTAAAAGAAATCACTAAGTTACAATTTAAAAGGTCAACACTTGATAAAGAAATAGAGGAGGAAGCAATTTTTTTAATGCAAAAAAGGCTCTTGTATTTTTAACATTTTTTTCTACCAAAAAAAATTGTAAATGAAAAGGTTAGTATGTATATTTAATAAAAAAATATAAAAAAAATTATATGTACTAATAAATTGATAAAAAAACACAAAATCAAAGCCAGAATTAAAATTCTCTTTCAAACTTAATCTCTTATTTTTTTTTACAGAAAATGGAGGGAAAAAAAGCATTATCATTAAATTTTTATCGGTGAATGAAACTCTTTGACTATTTTTTCTTTTCTCTCTCTAATCTATGAAATAGAAAAGGAATAAAATAAATTTTTATATCAAAATAAAAATTCATGTGGATTTAGAGTTAGCCATATAATTTTTTCTTTTTTATTTTTAGGTACAATATCTTTTTAATTTGGTATTTTTATCTTAATTTCAAACATGATTTTATCTAATGAGACCGTAAAAATATTATAAAAAGTAAAAAATAAAGTCAAGTGCTTTATTATCCATGTAAACACCATTAGATTTTCCAAGTCTTCTAGAAGTATTGGGTTATGAAATTCCCTTGTATCTTTATTACAACAAGAATAAAGACCGCACATGAAGTTAATCGAATTTTGTTATTAATTCACGAGTAATCTTTTCCTTAAAACAATTATTAGTTATTGATTGATAAACATGGAATTTAAACTTGAGATTTCACCTCTTTTTTTTCTTCTGATTTGTTTTTGTATTTTAAAAGAGTTTTTTAAAAAATATTTTGAATTTTTTTATTTTTTTACTTCAAATTAATATTTTTTAGTATTTTTATATTATTTTAATGTATTGATGTCAAAAATAATTTTTAAAAAATATAAAAAATATTATTTTAATATATTTCTAAATAAAAAATATTCTAAAAAATAATTACAATTAAACTCTCAAATACGCTATAGCTAATTGGTCTGACTTCCATATGAGAATTGAAATAGTTCTATCCGAATTCAATTTTAAGAATTTAAAACGTAGGAGAAAGTGCAGGCCGTCGTTAGGTATTGCCGAGTTGGTAAATTTTTTTAAAAAAATTGTTTAAAATTAATAATTTTTATATTGTTTTCATGTGATATTAAAAATAATTTAAAAAAATTTAAAAATATATAGATTAAGAAAACCATCACTATATTTTGAAAGAAGCAAGGAGATAGATAGACTATTCTGGCTGCTAAACTTTTGGATGTACTCGGATGGAAAACGAAAGAGTATAATTAAATCCTTTGACGTCAAGTGATGCCTATCCTTAAAGCGGGGCTAGTGTTTTGTTGCATCAGAATCATTAACCCAACCTTTGACTTAAAATATCTTCCAATTTTCCTCTATGGTACAGCAATTTCTTCAACTTGGCTATTATCCAGCTGCTGTAGTTAAGTGGCTGGTGGTATTTTCCTCCATAATGACATCGATGATATCGTTTATCCCTAATAATCAACTATTAAAAAACTCGCACGAATCAGGCCATTAGCATAGAAAATAAATAAAAAATAGTGCATTGACATAGGATAAAAAAGATTTTGTGAAACAAAGACATCTAATCAAACTATGTTATTTTTTACTTAACTGATTAACTGGTTCATAATAGTCGGTGAAACCAGTTGACCGCTTCTGAAAATAACAAGAACTCTAAACTTTCAAAACCAGAGAGATTTTTCATATCTAAAGATCCAACGATCCATATAGCAACACAGCCTTCACTTTAGAAAAAACAATCTTTGAAAACTCCTATAAAAATTAGAGCGCGATCCAACGATCGAATAAAAATTATAGTCCTTTTGAACTGTTATTATGGTCTGGCGCAACCTGATCTTTTATTGAGCCTAAACCTGTTTCACTTATCCATAATATATATTTGCTACGTCATCTACATAATCTATTTAGAGCAGATCATCATTAAATGAATGCTCTAAATCATCCACTATTATGTGAATAATATTTTAAAAAAAATTTAACTAAAGTTTATTTTTTAGTCAACAAATTAGAAAAAAAAATTATATATTTTAACTCATAAAATATATTTGAAAGAAAAACTTCTAAAATCATGATTTTTATCTGAAACGATCAACCAATTAATAGAATTTGATCTAATCAATCAACCGGTTTAGGCAGAAGATTGAGGTTTGACCATGCCGTGCTTTAGAAGCGTGATATTTATTAAAAATTGTTATTCCGAAGCTTTGCTCCTAATAGACCTCTAGAGTTAGGTTTTAAAACTATAATGATACCCGTTTTTATTTTTACATGTTTGAATTGGATAATTTTAGAATTAAAATTTTTTTTATAATGATATTTTAGGAGTAAAAGTCAATGAATATTATCTCAAGAGATATGTCTCGTATGTACTTTGTGTTTTGAAAATACAAAAATTCACAATAAAATTTTCACAAAAATAAATTTATTTTTAAGTCCATATTTCTTTAACAAAACATATTTTTACCTTTATTTTCCATGTCTTTTTTATCTCATGGCAATAACCAAATACTATCTAGTAATATTATTACATTATTTGGGCTGGGGATAAGCTGTGATGTAGGCATTGACCAACATAATGTTTGTTTTTGTAATCACAATGTGATTTTGAAAAATATTAATTATTATTATTTTAAAATATTTTTTTTTGTTTTTTTTTAAATTTATTTATTGGTTTCAATAAATATCTCATCAAGTATCGATGCATACTACATAGAAGCAGTTGGTTAGACTGATCAAATTGACTTGTATAATTCATGATTTAGAAATTTGACTTGAACTGAAATTTTGTTTGACTAAAATAATATTAACCTACTTGATCGAACTTAGTGCTATGATGAATTGGTCAGTGCCACAAGAAGAATTTTTTTTTTTTAAAAAAAGTGAAATGCCACAATTTTAATAAAAAAAATAATGAGGTCTTGTCAAGGATTGTAAAAACTCATCCTTCCTCGTATGAGTTGAAGAATGTATTTGGCGAGTCGGGTTGAGTCATGATCCGAGAAGTTAAGGAAATCCTACCATAACTGAGCGATTCAAGGCTAATCTGGGGATTTCCTATTTTTAAAAATAATCAAATGGCTCAGAACCCAAGGTGTAGTAAACACCCTACATCCCTAGATTTGCTTTTCTCTATGTGATTCGTGTCAGGAAATCATCAGTGGACCCTGTACACACATAAACAACCAAAAAGCTCAAATCTAGTTTTTTTTTTTTTTTTTGAAAATAAGGCAGCATTCGGGAATGCGTCTCTATGCACCAATTTTTATGAGTTTTTTGTTTTTTTCTAGCATAATAATAAAGTAATACAATATAAAAAATAGTATATTTTAGAGTATAGTAGATAACATTTATAGTCCGTGAGAATTGTCATGTACGACTCTTTCAAATTGTAAAACTATTAAATACAAATTCAATAGAGAGAGAAGAGACAGGAGAGAGTGAGAGGAAAAGGAAAGAAAAAGACATTGTAAGTATATTAAAATTCCAATGATAATATTATTAATATTATTATAAATATATCCCTAAGATGAATTCAATAATATTAAAAAAAATTATTAATTCTAATTTGGGTGGGTCACATATATGGCCTAAAAACAAATTAGCCCCAATATATTTGGACAACTCGTGCGGCCTACGTATTTATTGTTGATGATATGTTTTAGTGTCGTTAGATTTGTTTAATCGATATCTTTCAAATGGTGCTGGTGATGTTATCATTGAAATTTCGGTATGTCTCTGTGATTAATTTTTTCTCTTTCTCCTTAAAATTTATTAAGAGAGAGAAAAAAAAAAAAGACCTCAAAGATAGACTGAAACTCTAATGATGATATCACTTGTACCATAAAAAAAGTTTCGACAAGATAAATTCAATAACATAAAAATAAATCACAAACAGTAAACAGAGTGAGCAACACCATCTATCTAAAGCCCTTTTTTTTTTTTTTTTTTTTTCTTTTTCTTGTGTGTAACTTTTTTTTTTACCTTTCTTTCTCCTTCCTCTCTCATCTTTTTTTATTGAATCTTGAGTGTATCCATTGGGATTGTACATATGATCTGAGACTTTATAATATGTGGTGTTTTTCTTAATATTTTTTACACATTGTTATTTTATCAAATTTCTTTTTTACCATGGTAAGTAAAAAAAAAAAACTCCAATTTCCATGCTGCACCCTTCCGAAACCCAACGTCGTTTACAGGCAACCAATCTGTTGATTTTGCCTTGGGTAGTCTCAATGTGAGAGAGAAAAGATGATTAAAAGGAAAAGGGTTTACTTTGCAAGGTGAGCATGGCACGGACACTCAACTTGCACTCTTCAGTCGTGGAACTAATAAAAAATGCTATAAACGTGCAAGTATGCTCGATGCTTGCAAGTAGAAGAAAACTTTTCTTAAAATTAATCCGTGGGTTGATAAAAATGAGATGTTAGGCTGTGTTTGTTTGTTCAGCTGGATTACGCTTTTTAACTCTCTCTTTTTTTTTTTCCCCTTTAAATTATTAGTTTTTACTTTTAAATTTTTTAAATAATTTTTTATTAATATAACATTTAAAAATATGGGTCAACCCGTGTTTTTTAAAAAATTAAATTTTTATTTTTGCTAAAAATTATTTTTTTTTTGCATGTTTTGGATTGTTTTGATACGCTAATCTCAAAAATAATTTTTTATAAATAAAAAAAATATTATTTTAATATATTTTAATAAAAAAACACTTTAAAAAAAACCACAATAATACTTTAAAAATAAAAAGTGAGACTATGTTCTTTGATCAGTGTATTTAGAAAGAGGTTTCTTAAATGACGAGTTCCGGGAGGGGATCATGCACATAGAAGGAAGAAAACTTTTCTTAAAATTGAGTTTATAAATTGATTGAGATTATAATAGTAGTTATCTTTTAAAGTATTTTTTTATTCATAAATATATATATATATATATATATATATTTAAAAAAATATTTTTGATATTAATACATCAAAATAATATAAAAATAAAAGTTATAATTAAATTTTTTTATATAAAAAAAACAAGATATAAACAAACACACCCTAAAATTCAATTTCAGATCTGCAACCACATGCTTTGCCCAATTTGAAGAAGAAGATTGGTTCTAGGATTAACATTTTGCTGTGATTTAAACAAAAAATAAGATTATATTTTTGTATAAAATAATTTACAAGATCCATTTTTTTTCCTAATCGAAAACATTTGCATCGATTATGGTAATGGCGAAATTCTTATATATCTAAATTAAGTCTACCACATCATTGAGAATTAATAAACAAAGAGATATATATATGAAATACATGGAATGCTGTATTTTCTGCCTTAATTTATGGATGATGTGATGAATTTTATCATATATCTTATATTTATCTAGCAATTATTTTTCAGGAATCAAATGTTAATATATCTCTAGATGCAAAGACAGACTCTCAATTTCATCCTAGCTAGTAGAAAATCCATGTTTATTGCTTATTCTTTTTCCCCTTTGGAATACTTTAAGTGTTTCTTATCTATATATCACTAGAAAGATTTGATTGTAATTACCATCGCCAACGGAGGTTAAAGTTGGTCGATCCCAGCTGTGGATCTGGACACTTTTGGAGGTCCCCTCCCATCTCTCCTCCCTTTCCTCACATGTCCCATCAACTTTTTTCCAGCAACTTTTTTTCTCTGATGAGATTCCACCAAATTCTTTAATTTCTCTTCATTTTTATTTTATTTTTAATTGTTTTTCCCATCAACTTGTTAGTCTCTTTTGCTCTATAAATGGAGCTCCTCTCTTTCGTTTGAAGCCCCCTTCCTCCTTCCTTTCACCCTTTCGGCATCTTTCTGGCACCTTTCCTTCTGAATGTTTTGCTTACATGTTCCTGGCTCTCAAAGCGTCTTGTTTTGTCATTGAACTGTAGCTATATTTTTCCATTTCTATTCTCCAGTCTTGATCTTGGATCTCAGTTTCTTGAATCCAAAACCCATTCATATTCTCCATCTTGGTACAATTCTTCTGTGTTGGGCTGGCGTTTTGAGGCTGTTTCAAGCATCAAGTCACAATCCTTTTCTTTTGGGTTTCTAGTGGGGTTTTTTAAAGTCTTATCTTGATGATAAATATTTTGTTCTTGATGTTTGAGATTCATGTCTCCAATTCTCAGTGAAATCTTCATTACTGGGTGCATGATAAATTCTACCTTCAGGCGCAGGACCCATTTAGTTCAATCATTCTCAGTTGTTTTCCTTTACTGGTTGTATTACGTTTCATGATTTTTGCTCAAAATCTGATCTTTAGACTATAATATACTATACATAAATATAAGCTAGTACTGTTACTACTACTATTATCTGCATTAATTTTGAGTTTGTTGCTATTTGGGTCCTGCCATAACTCTCTCTTTGTTGCCGTTCTTGTTTGAAAGTTGCAAACCTGTTTTGTGGGTCTCTCATGGCTTCCTCTAGTGGAACATCTTCAGGATCATCTTTGATTCAAAACTCAGGTTCGGAGGAGGATTTGCAGGCATTGATGGATCAGAGGAAGAGAAAGAGAATGATATCAAATCGCGAATCGGCGAGGAGGTCTAGAATGAGAAAACAGAAGCATTTGGATGATCTAATGTCTCAAGTGTCTCAATTGAGGAAGGAGAATCACCAGATTATTACAGGCATCAATATCACAACTCAGCGTTACTTGAGTGTTGAGGCTGCTAACTCAATCCTAAGAGTTCAAATAAGCGAGCTCAGCAATAGACTGGAGTCTTTGAATGAGATCATCGGTTTCTTGAATTCAAACAATGGTGTTTTGGGAGATTCAAGCACCTTCAATGAACCAGCAGCTGACAGCTTCTTGAACCCATGGAACATGGCCTACCTGAATCAGCCTATAATGGCATCTGCAGAGATTTTTCATTACTGATCTGTTCTCCACTGTAGGCTTGAACTTCGAGCAGAAGAGAGATCTATTTAGTAATAATCAAGCTTAAGAAATTATCACTCGAGAGCTGATTATAATTTAAGTAGTTTGAAATAAGGCAACATATGTAGTAGTCATGGGGTGGGGAGTAGATGGACATGTAAGAAAGAACAGAAGGGTTGTGGCTAGTTTGGTTCTTGGTCTGTAAATGGGCTTGCGAGTTTTACAGTTTGATGTCGCTATTATAGTAAATGTAATGGTATTATTTTTAACGAGTTCTTCTTGTTCTTCTTCTGTTTGTTCCAAGTTGTGTGGATGGCCTTCACAGTGAAATCAGCTCTTTGTTTCTGGCATCAAATTTTTTTACGAAAAAATATCTGTAAAGCCATGTATGGGGCTTTTCTTACGTCTGACAAATTGAAATAAGTGAGTGCAAACACAATACTTGTTTATAAAGTGTATAAAAACAAAGCAGCAGTCTTCCTCCTTCCTTCGAGTGTGAGTTGTTCCTCTTTTTTTCCTTATTTGAAGCTTGAGCTGTGCATTTTGACTAATGGTCCAGGGAGCTCTGAAGTAGTGGCTGCTGATTATATATATGCGGTGGCCTGTGAATTTCCGAGCTATAAAATGATTTTTTGATCCACTTGGAGATGTTTCAGAGAACCACCACTTGTGTGATTTCTTCTTTAGAAACTACTGGACAAAGGCATGCTGCAATGCATCTTTTGCCAATATTGTCTCGCATGAAGTGAGAGAAGAGGACCTTCAACGAGAATCAAGTATCCGATCCGATCTTGCATTATTTAGCACCTCTCGTTTGCAGATTTATTGAATGACAAGAACCCAGAGGATTGGACAGCGGCCCCCCAGCATCTTTTTCAGTGTCAGACTCGGAGTTGCCGTTAAATATCAAGAACACCAGGAGAATATTTGTTTTTGGATCTTAAAAATGCATGATTGGAAATGAATTGAAATAAATTTTAAAAAATAATCATTATGAAAACAACAAACGGAGTCCATTAAAGCTGCTTCCAAGCAGGTTTATTACATCAGGGTAATGTTTTCGGATCATTTTTTCACACGTTAAGAGTAATCAAATTACTGCTTCCAAGCAGATTAACCCCTAAAATCTCATTTGTCTGAAGTAATAAAGCAATTGCTAGGAATGATCTCAATTCACGAAAATAAACTTCTTGACTGCAGCAAATCAATAAACATGGTTCACTCAATATGAAGGAGCAATGGAAAGCAAATTAAACTTGACTGAACAATTGGAACATGGTTGAAGACACAGAACAGCAGTAATGGGACTTATTAGGTAGTGTTTGGCTGTGCGTTTCAACCTGCGTTTCGTCAAATTTTGAATATTTTTTTTTGTTAAAATTGAGTGCGGTTTGTACTTTTTGGATCGTTTTGATATGCTGATGTTAAAAATAATTTTTTAAAAATAAAAAAATATCATTGGCATGTATTTCGGTACGAAAAACTATTTGAAAAGCAACCACTACCATACTATCATCCTAGCTCAAAAGACAGCATGGTTTTACAAATAGTTATGGTGGGAGGTGTTCATGTAAATCCTGTTTTGAATTGGGGTTACTTTTTAAAATTCTTTTTATTTTAAAATATATTTAAATAATAATTTTTTATTTTTAAAATTAGTGTACGGTTTAAAATATATAGAAAATTAATTTTAATTAAAAAATTTTAAATTTTAATTTTTTTAAAAATATAATCTAGCTTGTGTTTCCAAACGCTCATGTGACTCGTGGAACAGATCCCACGTGCAGGAAACAATACTATCAGTAGCCATGGTTATGGAAAAAGCATAACTATTCATGGTTCTCTTCTCTCCACTCGAAAGTTTTTTTTTTTTTTTTTTGTCTGAGTAAAAAGCCAATAGGGAAAAGGACGAATGGGCTCCAACTTGGTTTTGTTGGGGGAGGCTGTGAGGCATTTATTTTTATAGGTTTCGATCACACTAAATACAAAAACATTGCAAGGGGACATATGTTGTCATGCCTTGGTCGCAATCCATTGTCTCAATCATGGTTCCGTAAGCAGTAGAACAACTTTCTTTGGTTTTCTTTTCCTATTGGCCTTCTTGTGTATCATTATGAAAATTCTAATTTAATTTAATTATTGAGGTTTTAAATTTTTTTTTAAAAAATTATTAGTTTAAGTTTTATAAATTTCAAAGTTATAGAATGTTTATTTAAAATCTATAAAATTAGTTAAAATGTAAATAAACTGATCTAGAAATCAATGTTAATAAAAATTAAAAAATATAAGTCCTGAAAAAAAACAAGAGGGAGCATCAAAGTCACTGAAGGTTTTTTTAAAAATTATCGGTGTATATTTTATAAATTTTAAGATTATTAAAAATAATTATTAATTTTAAAATATATAAAATTAGATAAAATATAAATAAACTGATATGAAAATTAATAAAATATAAAAAAGTAAATCTTTAAAATAAAAAAGAGAGAGAGAGAGCATCAAGGAAATCGATAAATGGCAAAGCAAGCACCAAAGCACGTCAATCAAAATCGTCTTATTGTCTTTTTAATTGCTTGATGACATGTGTGAATTAAAGTGGTATTTGGAGATTGAATGCTGGAGAAAAATAGTCAACATCGTCGCTAGTTCTTCCAAGCATCTGTCTGCTAATTTAGAGATTAGCGGTATTAGATTCTTGAGCTACTGAACTTTGGAGTGGTAGAATTTTTAAAGCAGTCCAGAAAAAAAAATACACATATTATAACTCCAAATACCAAGGCCCCAGTCGATTCTTGAATTAAATTTGAGAAGGTTGGTCGATTTTTTTTTAAAAAAACTATTATTAGCAATAAATCCTGGGGTGCATAGGTTTTTGGTAAGCAATTTTCCGCAAGAACACCTGAGAAGAGTTGAACCTGAAATCTTGAATAGAAAAATATTATGGTTGATGATTGAGATGCTCGGTATCTTAGTAAAATTCAAACCTCTTGACATTTCAGTAGATATATATAAACTAGCTAGATATTATGTTTCTAAAAAAAACAAATTTATAAAAATTATTTTCCTCACTTTTCTATATTTATAAACATATAAAAACTTAGTTAAAAGAAAGTGAATTCCGATCAAAAATTCATAACAGAAAAATATTTTTTTTAATAAAAAAAACACTTGTTTTTCTTTACCAAAAAAAACATAACATTATCTCAAATCTTTCTCTCTCTCTCTCTGATCTCTTTATAGGAATAATTAAATCAGAAATAATTAAAGCATATCTCTTAAACAGGAACAATTGAAGCATATTTCTCTTATTTCAGATAAGTTTTTTTCCTTAAATATCTCTCTATTAAATATATTATATTTATTGACTCTATATATCTGTGGGTGAGAGAGAGAGAGACAATAAATATATTTAATAAAAAAATCAATATCTAGTTCCTAAAACTTTTTTTTATGAATTATTACTACTATTATTATTTAAAGATTTGCTTATACTTAACTTTTTGAAATATCTTAACTTAAAGAACTGGATATTTAAAAACGCTTACATGAATCAACTTTTAGAGAAATTTTTTAATTTGTGCTTTTTTCCCCTTTTTCATAAATATATAAACAGATTCGAACTTAGAGAAGTAACTAAAATCAAATTAATCTTTATATGTAACTAAATGAATAGGGTCGCCAATATTCCAGCAAAAAGATGAGGTCAAATTTGAAATTTAAAAGGAAAAAAAAAAGAGGAGAAATTTAATTTTTGTTGTCCACTAGGACCCAGCAGCCTGTCTCGCCATATTACCCGTACACTGATCGAATGGGTCATTTCCAAGGTTGCTCAATTGCCCTATTCCAAGTTAATTTTTAAACATGATTAGTATTAAGTTAAAGTCAATAAAGATAGCCTAATCCAAACTTTTGGACTATTTTAGGCACTATTCCCTTAATTTTTTTTTAAAAAAATATTTTTTTATATAAAATTAATATTTTTATAAAAAATTTAAATCGTTTTGATGTGCTATAAAAAATAATTTTTAAAAAATAAAAAATATTATTTTAATATATTTTTAAATAAAACATACTTTAAAAAACAACTATAAATGCCTTATCAAATACTCTCTAACAAAACCTAAATCCTATGGCCAAACTACTAAGCAATTGACACCTTAACTACCGTGAATTATAATAGTGAATTTATGTTTTTTACCCTTAAAAAAACTCATTGAACTAGCATGCGGGAGTATATTTGTATTTTCATTGGATTTATTTGTTATTTTTGAATTGTCGATGGGCACCTCAAACCTTTTCTAGATTTTTTGCACAATAGATTTACATTAATACATTTAAAAGCAAAATATCACTTAACTATGGCAGGAGAATTCTTTGTTTTTCACTTTTTTAAGAACGTTGTAATGATTCTATTACTATTAAAATAAAAATTCTCAAATCATATTTAAAGAGCTATATCATCATTGCATATCACTGATTATTTAGTCAGAGGGATAATGTTATCTTTTGATACATAAAAATAAAAATATAAAAAGTTACATGTATGCATCAGCCACTCTATCATCTTAAAGAGATATGTATGGCTGATTTTGGTGATAGAAAAAGATATCCTAATGTGTCATTTGATGTGTCACGATATTCTTTTCCTACATGATCAATGCATGTATGGCGATTATGTTTGGTTTGTTGTCAGTTCAATTTTCTTACCCCTTTTTATTTCTTTTTTTTCTACCTCAATTTGCATATTGTGCGTGAATAAAATCACAACAACCCTTTAATTTTTTTTCCTTGAGGTTTTTACCATATTTTTTGAATTGCAATTATTTTATTTTATAAAAATCATTTTAAATTGGAAAAAAATCAATTTTATCCTCCTTCAATTTATCATCTTTCAAATTTAATTTCTATTATTTTGATTTTTTTATTGGTATGGTTTATGAATTTTATTTATTTCTTGCGATTTCATCCTCATTCTTTGTTTCTTTCATGTTTGTTTCTTATTTATTTTATTGCTATTTTTTTAAATTCTATTCTTCAAAATTAAATTAGTTGGAAATTAAGTTTTGCATTTGAGCCCAAATATGAGATTTTATGAGTTGTGATTTTGAAAAATTAACCCTAATTTAAAAAATTTATTCGGGTTTGCTTGGATTTTTATGTTTTTTAATTGAGGTTGTTTATATATATTAACCAAACTTATTAAATTTAATCAACTCAATCTAAAGAGTATTGGATTTCTTTTGCTTATTTGGAAGTCCTAGCCTCGCATTGACTATTTTCTTAGGTTGAAAAAATTATCTTACCCTAAAACATTGCACCGATCACTGATATAGGTTTACTCAAGTCAATTTTTTTATTTTTATTTTTAAATTAGATTATTTTTTTTTGCACTTTTAGCCTTCAATATTTGGTTTGTTATAATTGAGCTTTCTATTTTATCTTGCTATTGGTTCCATGCTTTTATAATTATCTGATATCTATATTATAGGTTTCACATGGTAATCATAGTTAATATAAGTTAATTCAGTTTGTTGTTGTTTTAATACATCTTTTAGATTATACATTGTGCAATTTTTCTCATTTAAGTATTTAAAAATTGTTTCAGCCAGTATAAATTATTATTTCTGACTTTCTAATATTTTTATTTTATTTAGGTAGAAAAAAAATAATTTGACCCGTTCGTACGTAACACTGGCTAAAAAAAAAAAGATCTTACTGACCAATTATGGGCGGTACATGCTTAAAGTCTTAGTGCTAAAACTTGTTTTTTATTATGGTTATTTAAAACCCTTTTTCTATTGAAAAGATTTATCTCTTTTAACTTGTTATTATATAAGAAAAATTACCCTAGCGGTCACTATGCATCGTGCAAACTAGCCAGCAATCAGTCACACCATTCTCTCATGTAAAATTCATTTATGTTTTTTTACATTTACAAATAAACAAACTTATTTATTACTCTAAC
Organism: Populus tomentosa; assembly: GCA_018804465.1. Lineage (NCBI taxonomy): Eukaryota > Viridiplantae > Streptophyta > Magnoliopsida > Malpighiales > Salicaceae > Populus > Populus tomentosa. The sequence goes on from CM031975.1 coordinate 14,493,478, forward strand.
TAATTTAGATTTAAAATCTGTTTGTTTGTGAGTTTTTTTTTGGTTAAAATCAAGGCTAAATGTCCAATTAAAATAAAAACGATAGAGTTGATTTAATCAAATTATAATACAAATTAAAGTAAAGATTTACATGAGGGTCATTAAGGAAAATAAATTAAAGATTTACATGAGGATCATTAAGGAAAATAAAAAATCTAACAAAATAACTCCTGGTTAAACTATAATTAGTTAGGCAATCTACAACTAAATTTGTTTTTTTTGTAAACATGGATCACCTGAATATTTTAACCTTTTGCTAATAAATCTCACGCTTGCATGATTAAATTATTATTTTTGTTAATTTGTGACTTAAACATAGGATCCACGGCATGAATAAATACATATTTTATGTCTGTTTTGTATTATATTTTTATTTTTATTATGATAGATTTTAAAAATATTATTAATTTGAAAAAAATATTAAATTAATATATTTTTAAATTTTTTTTAATAATTTTAATATATATATAAAAAAAACCTTCCACGACAACACAAAACACGCGAGTGCTTTCACATGCCTTTGGTTCAAAGAAGTGTCCATGCCTTTTCTTCAATCGTTCTCCCCTGACGTTTAACTTGCATTATTTTATGTCCATATATTTTTTTGAAGCCAAGAAAGCAACATTTATTTTTTCCTTTTAAAGTATGCAAAGCAGCTTGATGAGACCACTGAACTGTATATTTAATGATGTAGTTCTAAGGAAGCTACAAATACAGGTTTGGATTGAATTTAACACCCATTATGATCTCCTCCTACAAACAGAAAACTGGGGCAGGGCTTCGAGTACAAAGCAGAAGGATCATCTGGATATAGTATGATTTCTCCCTTAAATTAAAGACTAGATTGGACATTTACCATACTTAAATCACTAAATTATTGCAAATTGCTGTTTTGTATGGATGCTAACTTTGGCTGGACAAGCACAGGGAAAAGAAAGAAAGTCGTGATGATCAGCCAAAGAAATTATAGCAGCTAGGAAAAAGAGGGAACATGGATGATGAAATCTTCTCTCGTGTCTTTTCCTCTTTGGATTTGGTTCCATGCTAGGAAAATAAAAGGAATCTTACGAGCGTTGGCGTCAGCCAGGAGATGGCGACGGCGTGTGGCCGGCCATGCTATTCCATGGCTCACATGAGCTGAAGAAAAGGCATCTGGTGTGTATCTTGGCGTGGCCAAGAGGGAAGATTATATGCTTCTAGATGGGATTTATTTGATTAAGTTAAGTAATTAGTGATCGATGATGTCTGGCATATTGGAGCGAATATCCAACTCTCAAGGAATGATTAAATTAGTGAAAAGAGAGCAGAGGGAGGCTTTAATTAGTCTTGTTAGTTGAACACAGACAAAAGTTGGGTCCTAATGACGTTTAACTAAGTAATTAAGCATCATCATTGATTGAGAGTGAGGGAGACGCCATGCTTGTTTGAGGGGTAAAAGAGAATGGAGATGAACCCTAGCTCTGCTGACATCAACAGTCCCGCCCAATGATTTGAATACACGTATGAATACAACAATCAACGCATGCAGTAGAGCTAGCTAATGTAAACCCCCCCAGATCAAGCAGCAAGATTTATACACCAGAACTGTTGTTTCCCTACCAAAACTTTGAGAAAAAGAAATTGTGTAGCATGGCTTTTTCGATGCCCCCACCATATTCTTTGGCTTAAATATGCTTTTTAATCAGGGAATTCTTATTCTTTTTGACTATATACAGTACTGATCCATTATCTTAATTTCAATTTATTTATTTTTTTTATTATAAAGAAGAGGTTCGAAGACGAAACATCTTGGAAGGATCTTGTAATATTCTTTTTAATCTTTCCGAACTTGTAAAAGCAGTATTGCCGAACAAAATTTTCCACTAGTTTTAAAGCAAGTTTTTGCATCTTAAAAAAATTATTTGCTTTCATTTTTTTGGTATTTTTAAATTTTTTTGATGTTATTAATATAAAAATAATAAAAAAATATTTTAATATATTTCTAAATAAAAATATTTTAAAAACAATTATTATATAAGTACAAAAAAAAAATACTAAATTAAAAGCCTTTTTGTTGATAATTAAAAAAGAAAGTAAAAGAGAACTTTGCTTCCCTGTACGCGACTCCTTGTAACATGGATGTGCCTGGTCCATAATTGTTTGACAGACAGAGTAAATAATCTTGTAGCGTTGCCTAGTTTAAATCTCAGCCTTTTGTAATTTTTTTAATTTTTTTTAAATTAACTTTTTTTAATGTGTTTTTGATATGATTGTATTAAAAATAATTTTAAAAAAATAAATAAATAATAATATTTTTTTATAATTTTAAATAAAAAATAACTGTTAATATATTTTTAAACAATACCTTAACATTATTTGTTTTTTTTTTCCCTTTCAAGAAATAATATTTTGGCTTGATGGTGAGGGTAAGATGGTCTTTTTCTTCTTCTTTTTTTTACCTTAAGAAGGTCACGTGCTATTAAAAAAAAACCTGCTACAATAATAATAATAAAAAAAACTATACATTTTAGAGTATTTGTTAATTAACTTTTTCCTGTGTAGAAGTAAAAGAACATACTGTAGTTTATGACTTTACGCAGCTGAGTTTCATTGGTTACAAACTGTCCTTTCAACATTAATGAAGTGTCGGTCTGTTAAGGTATTATTATAAAAATAAGGATATACGTTTCATCCTCAAAAAACTCACTTGTTAGAGTATCAATTACCAATCCAAACAAGACTAATTTTATCCTTAATAAAAAAAAAAAAAAAGTAAAATACCAGATTAGCACATAAAAAAAAACATGCCCTTTTAAGTTTTAACCTTCTATCTTTTTTTCGGGCGATATTTTCAACTTTTTCTCTTTTGTTTTTTTATCTTTTCCACGAAGTAAGGCCTTCAACTTTGGAAAAAGTGTTGAACTTTAGCTTCCTTTAGTAAAGTCAAGTCAAGCATGGACGGAAGGGTTATACACAAGTACGAAACCGGCCTTGACAGCCCGTCTGGAATCCTGGCTTGTAGTTAGGAAGGCCCATCTTATTTAGCTAAAATAAAATAGGCCCAATCAGAAACTATCTTACAAACCTTGCTGTCAAGGCTATCATGCTTAAGCCCAATGCCTTTTTTTTCCTTCTTTAAAACAGGTTTGGGCCTATTGCTTATCAGTAGTAGAAATATCACCCTTCATGTCCCCCCTAGTTATATAATTCAAACTTTGTCTGATGTGAATCTTTTTGAATAATTATTTTATTCGAGAGATAATAAATAAAATATAAATATTTTTAAACTCGATTCAAAACTCACTTGAACCTGAAATATATATTTATATTATATTGATATATTTATAAAACAATTAGATTTTTTAAATATAATATATACATATCGAGACATACAGGAAAGGGAATTGGTGGACTGTGAGGCCCAACTTGAATTAAAGAATATTGGTATTCATCAGGAGGCCCATCTAAGATTTTATTCTAAAGAAAGGGAAAAGGCCCATTTAGAAAATTTTGATGGTCAAAGGCTACTATACCGAAAGAAGATAAATAATTTAGAAAATTTTGATAATCAAAGGCTACTATCTGAGATTTTATCAAATTTTATTTCATTTTTCTTTCCTTTTTTTATTTTTTAAGCAGCTGAACTCAACCCCTAATATTTTTTTTTTTTGTAACCTCTCCTAATTTTAATTGAATGTAATTGTATATCACTTGGTATTATGCAAGAATATCATAATCCAATTAGCATCTAAAATTGAGATAAACATTAATAAGGACCGGTTTATTTAATGGAAAATGGTTTTTGAAAGATATTTTTTAAATTTTTTTTATATTTATTTGTTATTAAAAATTTGATTAATAAAAAAAAATCATTTTTCGATAAAAACAAATATAGCTTGACTTCTTGAAAAAGTTATTTGTTGTTTATATCAAATTTAATTATTTATTTTTTAATTGTTAAATATTTTATTTTAAATTTTATTTATTTATTTATTTTTAATTTTATTTTTTTAATTTTGATTTGATTTTTATATCAATTTTGTTCCTCATTTTTTATCGTTATTTATTTTTTTCTTATATTTTTTTAAATTAAAATTTTTTTATCTATTAAATTTGGTTCTTATTATTTTGATTGTTACTTGTTTTATTTGAAATAATTTATTAATTTAAAATATATTTTTTTCAATTTCATCATCTTTTAAATTTTTAATTTTTCATATTTGGTCCATGTCTTTTTATTGATATTTGTTTTATTTGAAAGAATTTATAAAATTGATTTTTTTTTTCAATTTCATGCACTTTTAAACCTTTTCACCTATTAATTTTGGCCCCTATTATTTTAATATACTATAAAAAAATAAAAATTTATTTTTTAGTTTATTTTTCATGACATAGCTATACACTAAAAAGTATTTTTCAAGTTTATTTTCTAAGATATTACCAACCATACAAATATTTATTTATAAAAAATCCACTTTCCATCAAAACCACTTAAAAAATATTTTTTAACAATTAAATAGTACTCAAAGCTTTCTCTTTTTTCCTTTCACTGTTTATGTTGAGATGATATTTTTTTCATTAGCTTTGCAAGTTTATGTATTAAAATAGGAATTAGTAGAGTTAGTTTTAAAAAATAAAATTAGACAAAAAAAAAAGAAAATATAACTAAGCTCTTTTTTTTCCAGCATGATTACTATTCACGATCTCATAAATCACTAAGAATTGGAATACTTATTTTCTTAAAATCAATTTGATCCTTAAACTTTTATTTTGCTTGATTGAGTTTTTTTAGCTCAAATTAGCACTCCATTGTTTTTTTTTTTTTTAAGAGAATGTTGAATTGAAAAATAGTAAACTAAAGTGAAAAGACAAGTGAAATAGGTGGTGATTGAGAAATTTATCTTAAAATTTTATTTCCATCCCCTATAGTTTTTGGTTTTTAGGTAACCAATCCCTTTAATTTCTCAAAATTCAATTTTGATACAAAATTTTATTTTTTTTATTTTTTATTTTTTATTTTTTTTATGAGAGAGAAGGACTTACTAGATTCAAGTGTAGAGAGAAAGTTATTGTCGGTGATGATACTGACTACTAAAACGATCAATTTTTATGTCAAATTGTTTCATATAATTAAAGAATGAGCTATGTGTTTTTCTTACTTTGAAAATGCCTAAAAATATAGGTGTAACTTAACAAGATTTTTTTATTTTGAGTTTTGAGGTGTTTGTTTTTGCATATTTTGAGGTCATGGATAAGGTTTTTATGATGTTTTCTATGTGTTTTGTGTAAAAAATGGGTTAAAAATGATCTTTTGGATAGAAAAAATAAAACTTGAACTCTGTTTTCCGGCCACCACAATAGCCGTATCTGGGGATCTAGACAACATGTCATCTATTTATTTTTCAAAATAAATTAGGGCAGATGGCATGTAAGTTGCCCAATTAACTTAAAAATAAATAAAAGGCGTGTGTTTGGGTTTGACTTTACAGGCCATCGCCCGAGCTATTTCTTGATGTGCCAGACACCTGCCCTGACTTATGAAGCCCATCAACGCCTAACCTCGTACTTTTTTCTCTCTTGATTTTTCCTGTTAATACCTTTATATATATATATATATATATATTTTACATAATTTTTAAGTTTATATTTTAATTAATACTAATTTTCTATTTTCTATTTTGGCTTATTTAGCATTTTAAAAAGGTCGATAATTTTTTAATTCTATTAGGTGTATTTAATTTTTGAGGATGTTAGCATGATTCATTTGTGATTTTTTTTTTATATATATTTTATATAAATTGATTTTTTTAAAAAAACATTAAAAATATTTGATTTTTTCATAATACTTTTAATATGTGTAGTCTTACATATTATTTTTTTCAATAAATTTTATGTGTGTGCTAATTAATGTTACAAATTGATTTTAATAAATAAATTCATTAAACACAACCGGTTAAACGATTAATTGTGTGATATTAAATATCTTGATATACATTTATTTTTAAATTTTTCTATTAAATTATCCTGATCTGATTTAAGATGCACGATAAATATATAATATCAACACATTTCATGTTCAAGTCAAGAATTTCACGTGTTATCCTAGTTTGGTTTAAAAAATATATATTTTTTAATTTGTTGTTATTACTTTATATTTTATTATATTATTAAATTAATCAAAATTTAACATGTTATTATTTCTTTTATTTTTTTTAAAACATAGTCGTCTTCTAATTCCTAATTCTTACATGTTAATTCAGTCTAAGTACTCTCGAAAGTCCATCCCAAGATTTTGGACCTTAAAAACAAAAAATAAAATATAGCCGCAATGTTTTGAGCTTGCAACATAAAAATCAAATCGGAAGTAGCTTCTGCTACCAGTCAAGAGTGCCAACCGTTCGTTAATGATCGACACGTCTTCCCTCTCTTACCACGAAGCTTCTTCAGTTCTAGAAAACGATACCATCTCTTCTATTCCTTAGCATAGTTACAGTTTCATTTCTATTTATTGACCATTTAAAAACGTTCTCGAAAGTTTAAAAGCCTTATCCGTAGCTGACCGACACGATAAAATCTCCATTCTGTTAGATTCTTTCTCGCTTCCTTTGATCTTCAGTACTTCTTCTCTGCAAGAAACTAGCAAGTCTCCCTGTCTTTGCAATCCCATCTCAAATGTCTCTTCGTGAGTTCTAGAATCTTGATCTTGTTTCTTTATTATAGTTTTTTTTTTTTAGTTTGTGAAAAATACATGCCTGTTTTTGGAAGTATTAGCTAAGATCTAGGCTCGGCAAAATGGTAAAAACTTCATTGTTTTCATCAAAAGTTCGATCTGGTTATTTTTTTTATCCCATTCTATTATTTGGAAGTAACCCATCTTGTTTTTCTTGGAAGGATGGATTCTTTTGATGTTTATAAGTGAATACAGTTTGTCTTCCATTATTGTTGTTCCGTGTGCTTAACTTACTGAATTGAATTTACTTTATTTGTTTGTTAATGAGGCTGATTCTCAGTTTTCGTTTCTCTGATCCTATCATGTGGTTCTCCTAAAGCAAGATTAAAAGCAAAACCAATGGTCAAAGATACAGCCTTTTATGACCTTCTGGGCGTTAAGGTCGAGGCGACACCGGCAGAGATCAAGAAGGCTTACTATCTCAAGGTGAGCTTTCAATGGAAGTTGTTCTAAAAGCTGTGGGCTAGCCACAAGGTTTATAGCTTCAATCCCATGGGAAAAGAATTTAGTAGTGCACTGAAGTGGTTCTATTGAAGGGTTGTGAATTTTGAAATAAGGCTCTTAAATTGCAGATGCAATCTTTTGTTTTTATCACGAACATGTGGAAGCACTGATTTTTTCTGCTCATGTTTTCCCTACTTGTGGGATCGTTATTGAGTGTAGTTTCTGGTGCTTTGAACAGGCAAGGATAGTTCATCCAGATAAAAATCCTGGAGATCCAAAAGCTGCAGAAAATTTTCAGGTTAGCTCATAATATGATTGTCATTGAAGATTATACCTTGGTTATTATGCAAAGTTACTATTCCGTTTTTTAGTGCTTTCAGTTGCGTGTTATTTCTTCATTTTGAACAAGCAATCCTGTGGTTGAGTTAAGTTGTATATTCAACTGCACTGCACTGCATAAATGAGGAAAATCTATGTCTTAATATGCTCTATTAATTGTCTTTTGCTAGAAAATTTCTCTTTTATTCGGACATAGGGTGCCCTTTCCTTGGAAATTGGAATGTATTGCGTTTCCCTTTCATTTCTTGATGGTTTACGAAAAGCCAGAGCATATACATAATGGAAGAACACATTTATTTGTCAACTTGCATCTGTTGTTGAGCTTATTTATTTGTTATATGTTTGTAGATGCTCAGTGAAGCATACCAGATCTTAAGTGATCCCCAGAAGCGTGAAAAATATGACATGTATGGAAAGGAATCAATAACACAGTAAGTTTAAACAACTATAAATTGCTTTCTATTATGCTTCAGCTTAAACTCCTTTGGGGACTCACTGGAATTTAACTTAGAGAAAATACACTCTTATAGTATAAAAAAACTTTTCTCTTTCCTAAGATGCTGATTCCCTTAGTCCGTATTGGGAAATTGATGCTACAAGATTGAATGTATAGTCATGTAAAAGCCTTTAGTTGTGGGAAAATGGAAGTCAGGATGTCGTTTCATCATAAAACAGCTTCAAATATGCCTACATTTTTGTTAATTCATCCTGCTGGAATTATATTTGTTAACAACTGAAAAAAGGGAGATGGAGCCTAAATCCATGAGGAAGTGGTTGATGAAGAAAGTGACAATCTTTTTTCTCATGAGGAAGAAACACTGTTGGACAAAGCCAGATTTGAGACTTGCACGCCGACAAGAAGACCACATTAATCCATTCAATATACTTGGCCACTGACTTGTCCATTTTCAGGGCTCTAACCAATTTGCAGATCATTAACTTTACCAGGGAATGATTTGCCCTTTGTCTCACTGTAATATTGTCTTGTGATGGGTTCCTCTTTTAATCTTTGTTTCATTTCCCACATATTTTTTAATCCAGAAGAATTCATGAAAGATACTCTCTTTGCCAGGGAATCCATGGTGGATCCTTCAGCTGTCTTTGGAATGATGTTTGGGAGTGAATTATTTGAAGATTACGTTGGCCAACTTGCATTGGCGACAATAGCATCTCTTGAAAATGAAGGAGGCATGCAGGATATGGAAATGAAGATGAAGGTATTTTATTTACTGATGTTTTTCTATGTCATTGTTTGGTGCACTTGAATAAAATCCCCTGGCTATTTTTTAATCCACAGGTGCTGCAGAGAGAGAGAGAAGAAAAGCTTATAACCATTCTCAAAAATTGCCTTGAAAAATTTGTTGAGGGCCGGGAAAATGAGTTTACAAATTGGGCAAAGTCAGAAGCATGTCGCCTCTCTGCAGCTGGTATATTCTGTTCCTCAATTAACATTTTATATCACTTAATAAAGTAATCAACTCTGAAAACTATTGACTATGGAAAACCTGCTGCAAGAAGGAATTCTTTTGTCCTCTCATTTTGATGGTTGTTTCTGGTGATTTCTTCTTGACCATACAAGTGCAACGAAAGGATTCTGGAGAATAACTGTTTTGGTGTAGAAATAGGTTCTGCTCTCAGCCACTGTGTCATGCACTATAACTTCATTTCTTTTTCCTTTTCTGAACCTTGTCTATAACCTTTTTACATAACTCAGGACTCCATGGCAATGCCTATGTGATGCTAAAATTGTCCATGCTGGAGTTATTTTTCAAATATTACTCTTAAAAGTTTTAGCTACATAGCAACATGAAAAGACTATGATTTGGGTAACTGTGCACATGCAAATGCTGTTCACGTTGTTTTATTAACTTCTTGTTTTTAAAAGAAAATTTATCCGAATTTCTAACTCAACTCATAACCACTATAATCATCAGCATTTGGCGAGGCTATGCTGCACACCATAGGCTATATCTACACAAGGAAAGCTTCTAAGGAGCTTGGAAAGGACAAACGGTATATGAAGGTACCATTTTTCGCAGAATGGGTACGAGATAAAGGACACCTGATAAAATCACAAGTAATGGCAGCTTCAGGTGCAGTTTTCTGAAACTAAAGCTTCAATATCTTGAAACAGGCTTCAAGGTCATTCATGTTAGTTTATAATTTAAACAACACCTAACAATATTATTTTCTCTTGAATTTGCAGGTGCTGTTTCCTTAATTCAAATACAGGAGGAGTTGAAGAAGTTGGATGGAGTAGAAAACCGAGAAGAGAGCATGCAGAAAATCCTTGAAGATAAGAAGGATGCTATGCTTCAATCACTTTGGCAGATCAACGTGGTTGATATTGAACGTACCTTATCACGTGTTTGCCTGGAAGTAAGTCGTTCTCTTTTCCTTTTTTATTCTCATGACAGCTAACTTCATTCTGCAAGCCTGCGAGTTCTGATGTTATGAAAGAGTAGCGGCCAAATGGGTTTATCCCTTAGATAGTTGACATTCTCATGACATTAAATCTCAGTTTCAAGTCTTTTATGACTCAAAGACAATCAAGTAGATAATTGCTGATTTAAAACATTTCACTTCTTATTGGAAGTTCAAATAGATGAGGAGGAACTAGAATTCAGCTTCATCTGTAATTAGCAAACTGAAGTAGCTGTTTACCTTCTAAAACAACAGCCCTGGTTTTTGATGGATGCCCACATTCCAATTTTACTTGGTGACTTCCTGGTGATTTCTTTCTACCACTACACAAAGTTCTAGGCTGACATTCCTGTAAATTATGAGGTGACAATTGAGTTCTTTGGAAAAATGCCTAATGTGCTTTCATCCTCCTCTTCCAGCCTACATGCTGACCATACCACATGCCCTTGTCTTGCTATATGTCGAAGCTTGGCACAAGCATGCACCCTGGATTCAGCTTGTGTGAAGCATTTTGTCTTGCAATATTTCCTTTTATGCTATCTAAAATTTGATTTAGTTATCGAGATGCATTATTGTACGAGTGCCTGTTCTGAATGTTAGGTCGAGGTTGGGGGGTTACTGAATGATTTAAAACTGTTTTAAAACTCGGCAGACATGTTATATGAATTGGTCTCTACTAAGGAATTGCAAGAAAAAATGATGATGCACGTAGTCAAAAGAAGAATGATTCGTTAATTATGTTTTCTGTTTCAGGTACTTACAGACCCTAGCGTGTCTCGTGATGTTCTGAAATCACGAGCTAAAGGATTGAAAAAACTTGGAACAATCTTCCAAGTGAGTACTGCTTACCTTCTTCTGTATCCATGTAACGTATGATATTTCGTTGTCTCATCAATTCAATCGTCTTCTCAGGGTGCCAAAGCTGCATACAGTCGGGAAAACAGTTTGCGCCATGAAAAAGACCAGGCAGTGAACGCCGGTTCATCATCATAGTTATATTGATTGATACTTGGCGGTTCCCATTTTGTTGTCTCTATAAATAAACGTGTAGTATGCTGTGTTTGGTTTTGTATCTGCTGTCATACCTGTCTGCTGTGCTTCAAACACCGAGTTCACTACCTGCAGCATTTTGTTATATAGGATGGTCTTGATTCATGTTAGTCACTGTAGAATCTGATTGAGCCTTTGCATTATCATGTACGATCCAAATATTTCTAATTTAATGCGCATTTCCTGTTCCATCTACCTGTAATTCCTCAAAATCCTTGGATCTTGAGGCAGTTGCTAGTGTGTATCATCACTCTCTAGTGCAGCGCGGCTTTTCAAAACGCTTTTTCCATAGTTCACTGTTAAGGATCGAGTTATTCTTGATCACCTAGTTCTCTCTGGATCTCTGATTCTGAGGTCAAGTCAAGGTTGTGTTTTCTGAGAGTCTTCGGTTGGCTGTCTGGGCCCATAGCGCCTAGCCATGAGTAGACCGAAAGGGTCTCGCGAAGCCGGTGCTGGCTCCTTACTATTGAAGCTCGATCAACCTTTCTTATATCAAGTAAGTAGATGGAAGTCACTGTCCTCGATTGAGTTGAGGAAGGAAACTTCTCTTCTAGTTCTAGACTAGGAATCCGGAAACCTAGGAAGAGAAAAGTAAAAGGTCCGTTATTTAGGCAGGATATCTTGGTTTGGGAAAACTGGTTAAAAAGAGCAAGACTCCTCCCTCGGTGGTTTGTGCTTTTGGATTCTATAATGACCCGCCTTGTCACAAGCGGTCAATATTAGCAATGTTGAAGGATTGCTTGCTGTATTTCTTTTGGTGGAAGTAGGGACGGAATGTCTTGGTGCTCATCAAGTAAACTAATGATATTTTACTAGTGTTTATTTTGAATAATAATAATAAAAAAAAGACATAAAAAGAAAGGATAATATAAAATTTACAATTTACGTAATAAAAACATCATCACTCATTAAACCTTAAAAATAAGTAATAAGGATATAAACATTGCCAGGATGATTTGTTACTCCATGGCACCAAGGATATATAGAGGAAGAACTAATTACATTTATGATCACATAGATCTATTCTAATAATACTTGTTAATTAGGCACTTTCGTTCAAACTTCATACATTTTAAGACGTGTTCATAACAGATGGACCAGTTATTGGATCAGCAGCAGTAGTAGGAGTGCTTCTCCTAACACCATTTTATCAGAAAAGAGAAGAAAGATAATGCCATTTTTTTATTGTTTATCAGTGTTATTTTATGTGTATTTAATGATGAGATGTCCTTGTCGTTAAGAACAATTGGAAATTAACACCAGTACTCATATACAAAAACTAAACTGTGCAACTTGATTCATGTTTAGAACACAACCAGACGACAGACAACACTCGAATCGACAAGAGCTCCTGACCTGGTTTTCACTATGCTAACAAGAAATTTAAGGGAATTTTTGATCACTCTAACTCCTTTTCTTATTATGTTCGGAATCTGTAGCACGTAACAGGAAAAGCTAGCTCACCATTAACGCACACCTTCAAAAGCTTGCAGGTCGACTGTCCAAGTTCGTGAACAAGTTGGCTGAGCAAGAAGTGCCACTCATGGGGTTTGATAATTTTCTTCTGTTATACTCATGATGGGCATCGATTTTCGTTATCATTGCTGCTGATGGTTCAAGATTTATAACAAGTACGAGAGCTTAATCCTTGAACCACAGACAGAGAAGTGTAGCTAACACGTCCAGATCATAGAATCAGATTCACAGTAATTAGTTAAATTACAATTTTCATGTATCTCTCTGCTTAATTTCTTCGAGTTCTGTCCGATTATTCATCTCATAATTCTTACTGTGCTGGTAGGAGATATATACCAAGCAATCCATCACACTACAATGAAGGCGCAACCATCCATGAAAGGATCTTCTAAGAGTTAACACCAAAGACTATGGAAACTATAATCCAGCACCAGCTCTTGTTAGGCCTCCTTTCAAGTTCATACCAAACTGATGGTTGGTTCAGTTCTCGTGCATGTTGAAGAGGACGCGATCAGCTGTCCGAGCAGTAGTATATTTGAATAAATAAATAAATATTTTTTAGGGATCAAGATTCAAATTTTACCTTGCCAGCGTTCCTAAACTATAAAGCTATTTTCATATAATTATAAAGTTACATGTACGAGTTGTTTAATTTGCGTGGTAATTAAACTTTTTTTTTTAATTAATGTGGGTGTTTGGGCTAGTTTGTGCGTAACTCGATTAATTTTATAGACATGAAGTTTATAAAACTCAAGTTAATAATTTTTTTTTAAAAAAATTTAGAATTTAATGGTGTTTTAATTCGTTTATATTTGCTTCACTAGTATTTATATTTGGAGGGATTTTAATCTGGACATTCTAACGTGAAGAGATTAATAGTTAAACATTTCTGCAAAGCATATATTAATTCATTAATATTCTTGAAGAATGTCATAAAGCTGCTTGAATTATTAGCAAATACTATAAGGAAATAAAAGGTAAAGATTAATTAAATAATATAAATTCCTTCCCTATAGATTTATATAAATCTATGTTATTTCCTCCATTTCAATTTTGAAAACGAGGGGAAATTATTTTTTTTAAAAAAACCAAATCGTGAAAAAAAATTAATTAAATTAATTAAAATTTTAAAAAAATTAATCGATTTTATAAGTCTGAAAAAAAACCAAATCAAACCGAATTCAAATAAAAAAACCTGAAAAAAACCAAGTCAAACCGAAAAACCCAAATCAAACCGGTTTGAATCGGTTTTTATTCTAAAAAATTAAACCGAACCAAAACCGGTCGGTTTGACCTGGTTTCAATTTGGTTTTGATATTTTTTTAAAAAACATTCGGTTTGATTATTTTTTTTATTTATAAAAACCAAACAAAAAATAATTATTTCTAAACCAAATTATTGAATTAATATATGCAATATGTTTTTCTTTATGCAAGTATGACTATTTGTTATTGGGCAACGCTTACCGGAGCCATGTTTGGGCCTCCATACTTGTTTGTTCTGTATTCGAGACTTGTTTATTTTTGTGACTAAAAAATAATTTTATAAAAAATATTTTTTTAATTTTAAATTAGATTTTTTTTAGATGTTTTTATAATGCAAAACGGGCACTTAACATGAAAGCTATTTAGAGCCTACTACTCTGTATCATATAATAAACCTCTATGAGGCTTTTGCTTGTAATTATTGTACTAAGATTAATTCTACCTTGTTAATTAATAAAAAATTCTCTTAATTCGTGTATTAATATGAAAATGACAATTGGGTGGTTAAAATGTTGTCGTCTTCAAATTTCATTCACATCTCTGTCCCAAACTTGCCAACTAATTGATTTTAAATGTTTATATATATATATATATATATATATATAATTTATGGAAATGAAATATGAAAAATGGATCATTTTGATGATTTAATATCAAAAGTAATTTTTTAAAAAATTAAAAAAATATTATTTTAATATATATTTTTAAAAAATATTATAAAAAACAACTGTTAGAATATTTTCCCCAAATTCTCCTATCTAATGATATGCAGGAAGCATTACCAAAATCTAACTACACCCATTTTTTTACGTTCTTTCCATGATATATATATATATATATATATATATATATAAAATTGTTGTTTTTAAATTTTTTTCTTTATAAATTTATTAAAATGATATTATTTTAAAATTATTTTTGATATTAAAACTTTAAAACAATGTGGAATAAAAAAAATATTAATTTAAAATAAATAAATAAATAAAAAAACTAAAAACAAAAAAACAAAATCTTTCTCGTGACCATACGTGAACGATCGATCTACACAGTCCATCAAAGTTTCATGCTTTACGTTCTTCCTAAATAAAGGGCTCATGATCACAAAACAAGGGACTTATAACCTAAACACTTTGGTGACTCACCTAATCTCCCTTCATTTGGTCTATAATATTTGATTATGTGATGATTTAGCGTCTCTACGCAGTACACGCCGCCACCTTCTCAAAGACCCCAGCCCCCTTTCCATGCCCCGATTCAAAACCCTAGCAAGGGGTCGATAATGCCACTTTTACCCTTGCGCACTGGGCAAGTCTGGACAAATTCGGAGGATATATTTGGTAGCCCGACCACAACTTTATCACAAGGTCGTCCACTTGTTTTTTTGACTCTCAACAAATGGAGCGCAACCACATCATCGACTTTCGCATGCGGCGGCAGCCACAGCATCTCTTTCGCCGTTTACGTGCACTTCTCAAAGTGCTTCTCGGATTGTTGGCGCCGTCCATCTGTAACCACCTACTGAAAATCGTCGCCGACTCGAGCAGAGCTAGCTATGTACATATAAGATATATTTTTAAAGTCGATAAAAAACCCTTTTCATCCATATTTAAATTAAAGTTACTTTTCCATTGATTCTTTTTTAGATTTTTTTGTTATTCTTCACTGTAATATATTAATTTAATATTTTAAAATAAAAAATACTTTAAAAAATAACTATATATTCAAACAGGCTAATTAAATCAATTTTGATGTTGAAAGGTGGCATGAAAACGTTTTTATTTTTAAAAATTTAAAAACGTTTTCCTAGCACTAGGAAAACGTTATTCGCGTATTTTTCTTTAATAGTTATTGAAAAATATCTCGAAAATCTCCGCATTTTGATACAATGGAGTTTTATTCTAAAAGATAAAAAGAAAGCCTATTTATCAAAGAGCATAAGAACCAAGAACCCCCCAAAAGAAAGCAATGACTCGGAAGAACATGAAGGCCAAAAAAGAAGAAAAAGAAAGTTACAATCTGTGAGGAGAACAAGGAGACGGACATTTTTCAAAGAATCTTTGTTGAGACTAACCCCACCATTTATACTTTCTCCCTTGGACGTGAAAAGAATCGAATGCGTATTGCGCACTCCGCGTACAGTAGAAGGCATCGCCGATAAGTGGTGGTTAACTACTTCAACCCCGATGTAAAAAAAGGAGGTCGTTTAAATTATTTTTTTTAAAATTATTTGGATATGTTTATGTGAAAAGTAAATTTTAAAAATTAATAATAAAATATTATTTTAATATATTTATAAATAAAAAACACTTAAAAACACAACTAATATCGTAGAATCAATTACTATCCATTATTCTGAAGTCTATTCCTCCATTTTCTTCTTTTTCTTTGACAACCTTCCCTCGTTTTTTATGCTTTAATAAATGCTTCAGGCATCCAAAAAATAACTCAAGATTCTATTCCTCTGTATACTCAGGGATGAGAAAAAAACAAAATTTTTTTTAAAAAAAATTACTAAAAAAATCTAACCATGAAAAAAATCCTATTATAATTTTTTAAAAATAAACTTATTTAGTTTTATAAGTCTGAAATAAAAAAAACCGAATTGAACTCAAACAAAAAAAACCAAGCCAAATAAAAAAAATAAATCAAACAACAAAATCGAGCCAAACTATAACTGGTCGGTTTGAATAGGTTTTGTTCTAAAAAACTGAACCGAACCAAACCAAAACCGGTCGGTTTAAACCGATTTTGAATTTTTAAATAAACTAGTTTTGTTATTTTTTTTAATAAAAACCAAAACAAATAGAAAATAATCACTCTCAATACAATAACAATAAATATTAAGAAAAAAAATGCAATTAATTTTTAAATTTCGAATGAAAAAAAATTGTGATATGTGCATAATGATTTTGAAAGAAAAAAAATCAGAATCCATCAATCATTAAAGTAATTTTCAAGTAATAACTATTAAATACCCATAGCACAAGAAAAAGATAAAAAATAAAATTATATTCAGTATCATAAAAAATTTGATAAAGATTATATCTTCTTAAAAAAAAATATTATTTTTATTTTTCTCTCTCTTATATAAAATTCACCTCGAATAAGAAAAAGAACAATTATGCTAACGTGGCAATAACGTCCAAAAAAACCATACGTCACCTACCAACTCCGTTAATATATGAACCGTCGACTACCGTCAACAAATCCTAACGTCGTCAACGTTAAACCCGTCAAAAACGACCTTCCCTCTCTCCCTGTACCTAAAAGAACCAGCGGCCTCACTCTCTTCATATTCTTTCATTTTCTCTCTCTAAAAACCGCTCTCCGTCTCGCGCTCTCTCTCGAATTTTTTCTTTCGCTTTGAAAACGCAGTCGTCTTGGCTCTGAGAAAGGTACGGGCAGTCTCTCGATCACGTAGGTTTCGGTTTTTTCATTACTTACGATTTTGACTATTTAGTGCTGTTTTTGAGGACCTAAAATCGGATCTTTTACTTAGAAAAATTATCACGAGTGATTTTTTTTTTTGGTTTCTATTTTTGGAATTTTTTTAAAACTCTTATGGATTTAGAGTGGAGACTCCTTAGTTTCCTAATTTGTTTGCTGGTTTAATTTATGTTCTCCTATAAATTTCCTTGATTGTTTTTATTTTTATTTTTTATATATATATTTTTCGAAAATCAGCTAGTGTGAACTGAATTATTGGAAATTAGTTCACTATTGACTACTGCTTTTTTAAAAAAGTTAACTTGACTTGGAATTCTCTTAATTGCTGTCTCAAGACCCTTAAATCTTGTCCTTGTTTTATTGTTATTTTTTATTGAATTAGTTTTATTTTTCTCGTGTGTGCTGAAAATTATCTTGTTTTTGCATATTTGGTGGTGGAAATGAGTTGGAAACCCAATTCTGAGGTACAGCAAGTTCGCGGTTAAGACTAGCTTGAGATCATCAAATTAGTGATAAATATTGGTTCTTTTTCTTAATTGCAGCGGAAGAAATGTATTTGTACCTGGGGATTTTCCATTGGTAGTGAAATTTGAGTTGTGTTTGGACGGTGGAGCATGTGAGTGGAGATTTTGGGTTTGTGTTAGAATCTGGAGGCACTTTGTGTTTGAGCATGGGGAGTGCTTGTTGTGTTGCTGCGAGAGATAAAAATATAGTGAGTGGACCAGGTGGTGAAATCTTGCATAGAAATATTCGGTATTCACCAACTTGGAGCTTTAGATGGGATAATCGAGGGCGAGTAGCAGGGGAAGATACATCGATAAGTTGGTTTTCTGATGGAATTAGCAGAAATGATGGATCAGATATTAAATATGAATCAACCTATACATCGGAGGATGGAAGCCCAACGGAGAGCTTCCAGAGACATACGTGGCAGAAGTCCCCAACATCTGAAGGAACTGCAGCTCATGCGAGGACTTCTGCTTCAGGTAAACTATTGGTGGATATGGTTCTTCACATTAGTATCTAATGACCTATTTCACATGATTTTTCAGCTCATTCTGAAATTTTCCTCTATATTTAAGATACTGTTGCAGTTAGCTTTGTATTGCATTTAGATGCATGGATTGAAAAGTAGAAGCAATACCCTTACTGGACATTTGCATGTCTTTAAGAGCTTAAACCATCATGGTTGCTTGTTGTTATAGAAGGTGAGGATAAACAATTTGTTTGATTTGGCAGTGGAACCTTATTCATTATCATTAATGAGTGAGAAGCAGAACTCAATGAAATATACTCCAATATAACTGAAAACTGGTGGCGAGGAACAATAAATACCCAAAGCAGAAAGATTCATGCAGTGCTTAGGATTTTGAAAATGTATGCAAAGACAACATCCATGAGCTCTAAACTAAGCTCATTGCATAGTTATGATTTTAGATTGAAGAAAACATGTATATAGAATAGATTGTGTGCTTACTGGGCTTGTTTGTCCTCACACTTAAATTCTTCTCATATTACATGCAAGGTGCATGATACCAAGAAAGATGCTTAGCTCAAAAGGGAAATGTTGAATGCATATTTTAGGAACACAGATCTTTTACAATTATTGCACCAATTTACAGGATTTTACTTTGTCATGGAGCAACCAATTATTGCAATTATCTGCTTAAAGAACAAATTTGTAATCCCTCACAAACTAGTACTCTGTGCTATTTATTATCCTGACCTTTCTTATTCCTTTTTCCCTTCCTTTATTCCGTTGTCATACTTTCTTCTTCTTCTTATGCATCTTCAATTATCTTCTGTAAGATGCAATCCAGAATAATTACTTGAATCTTTTTACATGGGAGAATAATGACTGTAATCATGACTAGAGCTTGATTTGTTTTTTCTGTACATTTCTTTGGACGGCTAGATTCTTCTGTGTACTACATGGTTCCCTTCCTGTTCTTCTTTTGGCAACTGGTTTTCTTAGTTTCAAGTTTTGATGGGGAAAAATGAAACATAAGCTACGTTCATCCCTTTCTTAAGATTCTTATTACTTTGGACATTTGATCGAATACTCGTAAGAAATCTATTCATCTTGTGGGTTTTTGACCTCCCATGAGCCCACATGTTCATCTGTGATCATTTACACTTCTATTGCAGATCAATCCCTCCCAAGGAATATCTCAATGGACACGAGTCTGGAACAGGTAGAGCTTTCTTCTCATTGAAGGAACTTTATATATTTGTACTATGATTGACTCACCTCTTCTCCTTCAAATGGCATACATTACCAAATCTGTTCGTCTTGCAGGTGAAGGAGTCAACAGAATCCATGGCGGTTCTGAATCCATCTCCTGAGAAAATCTCTGTGTCATTGCCCTCTACTTCATCCTTATCAACATCTCCGCTTCCCCCCCAAAGTCATTTACATCCTGCCAGCCCAACAACATCAAGGTGGCTACAGCACTCTCCAAGACATCAGCTAACAAAGCCAGTATCTGATGCCCAAATCCCAGGATTGAGGTCATCAAAGAGCATCCCAGGTTCTGAAGAGAGGCCTCCTGTTTCTTCATGGAGCAATGAATCAACTCAGGGATGCCATGGCGAGTCTTCAGATGGCTGGTCTATGCATGCATTTTCTGAGCTCATGGCTACTTCTAATAGAGAAAGGTGGTCTTTAGATAACGAGTGCTTGGGGTTTAATCATGAGAAGACCAGATCCAGTGGTCGAAGCTCAGCTTTTACTTCTGTTGATCTTCAAACATGTGGGATCTGCTCAAAGCTATTGACTGATAAATCTTTGTGGGGCAGCCAGAAGCTCATTGCTACTAATGAGCTCTCTGTTGTCGCAGTTTTAATTTGTGGTCACACTTATCATGCTGAGTGTTTGGAAGCTCTGACTCCTGAAATTGACAAGTATGATCCTGCATGCCCATTTTGTACCTTGGGAGAGAAGCAGGCCTTTAAGCTGTCTCAAAAAGCTTTAAAAACAGAAATGGACTTGAAGGCTAGAAACAAGAAATTGAGGAGCCGAGTGGTAGATAGTGATCTTGATGGTGATTCGGCAATGTTTGATCGCTTTAAAGATGGTGGAAATGAAGGAAAGGGTCCAAAGATGGGCTTAAGTTCCAGCATGAAAAGTTCCTTGGCAAAGCCTTTCTTGAGGCGGCATTTTTCATTTGCCTCCAAAGCGAGTAGATCCTCTACTGAGAATCACTCAACCAGAAAGAAAGGTTTCTTCTGGACAAGATCTCTGAGGGGTTGATGTTCTTCTCAGCTCTGAAGTGGTGAGTACTTCAAGTCTTCAACTCATGTATATGCTGCTTTTGTCCATACAAATCACTGGAAATTGTCACGGCGAGAGCCTTGTGGCTTCCAAACGATAATGCATGATAGCATGATCCGTATAGCAGATGTATTAGTGAAGATTTTGATTGACCGGAAACTTTCTAAAATAAGCATAGGTGTTTTTATTAACCATCAAATTCTTGGAACTCAACATGACTGCTCTACTTTTATGGGTGCAGATTCCAGTGCTGACCATCTCTGCGTTGTCAAAAAAAGATTTTTGGGGCAGCGGGACTTCTTCCTCCAAGAATTCGCTTTGGAACATCGCCATCTCCATCTGCGTACACATTTACACATTTTCAAACTGGCCCACAGGATTAGTTTGTGGAGCGATACTGTAAAGAAGTAAATGAACTTATAGAATTCCTATATGATCATGAAAAGATTAGTAGAATTAAAATGTATCACGAGATTGGTGATCCTATTGGTGTTTTGTACAGATCAATTTGTTTCTTGCTTGGACTCAGTTCATGAACTGATTCAAATCAATGAGGTATGGATAAAGGACCCCTCATACATGAATAATCAACCTCATTTCTTGTGGGATCTGGTGCGGTGTTGTGGTTTCGCAATACTGGTTCTCTAGGAAATTATGTGCAGCTTGTCTTTTGGTTTCTGTTATAGACTGCTGCATCATGTCCTTGAAGGCCAATTTTAAGAGTAATGCGTTTATTTTGAATTATCAGTATAAATTAGTTTTCCAGAAAATAAAAATTATACTTAGTGAATGATAATAATTATTGGATGGATGTAATTTTTCGGGGTATTTTGAGGAATGGAATTACTCTTCGTACTTCCTGAAACCTTACATGGCCAGATGAGTGACACGTCTCCTGTCATGGCTAGCGTGGCAACAATCCTTCAAGGCTCTTTTGGACTGTCTAACACCAGGTGTAGAAACCTGGTTACATGAATGAGCCACGTCTGTGCTCCTCCGCCACTTTATTTACCTTTTATTAGGCCAGCCTAGCAAGCCAAGCTTAAACTCTATCCTTCACTGTCAAAATCGAAATTCATCACTGTTGCTAAAAAAAGATGGCTGCCACAATAAGAGATGGGCAAGGCAATCCAATTCAACTCACAGATGAATATGGCAACCCAGTTCAGTTAACAGATGAACATGGTAGCCCTGTACAGATCACTGGCATAGCCACCACCAAACAACCTCCGACGCTTGGCATTGTAAGTAGTGATCAGGTACCTGGTACTGGACTTTTGTCTAGTACTGCCATGAGCGAAGATGCAACGAAGGGCACTGACATTCATGAGACGGGACAGCATGGTGGGTTTGCTGCTGGTCAAGGTGGACATAAGAAAGAGGAGCAGGAAGAGATTTCATCTACTTCAAGCTCTGGCACGGTCAGACATATTTGACCGACATAACTATATAACTAAGACACGAAATGATGATTACAAAATGATCGCCCCTCGAATCCTTATTTTGAACAGAACTGTCGAAATTTTTTACGAGTTTTATCAGGTAAAGCTCCAGGTTATATGTAGTGAACAATGACGCATATATAGAATCCTACAATGGCGCCGTGCCATGAGACTCACGACGCTCGTTGCCAAATTCTCTAAGAAATGTTGGGAGTTGTTTGACATCTTTCCTGCAAATAAATTTGATCGCTAATTATCTCTTTTAACTGTAGTCTGAGGACGATGGGCGAGGAGGGAGAAAAGGGCTGAAGGAGAAAATAAAGGAGAAATTAACTTGCGGGAAGCACCAGGAAGAGCATGGACAGACCGCTGAGGTACACACCACAACCACCGGTCCAGCTGGAGAACAGTACCAGGAACATCAGAAGAAGAGTGTGATGGAAAAAATCAAAGAGAAGTTGCCTGGCCACCATAGCCATCCTTAAAGAAGTCTGCTATGGCAGTCCAATATTGTTTTGTGGTGTTAATATGTTATTAGTGATTTCGTGTGGACAGGGTTGGTTGAATTGTGTGTGAATTAGCAGTTAAGGTTCGTTACTGTAATAATTTTAATAGGCTGTCTGTGTATTAAGCATGTAATCATGTTTTGGGTTGCATAAATAGTTTTCAGTTTGTCCTAGAAAAAAATATTAAATCTTGATATTAACTCGCATGCAAAAAGTTATCAAGAAAAGGATCTTAAAGAACTCTTTTCATAGAAGAACATGTTCCCGCTGTGCGCGCGCGTTTCCTTGTTGCTGAGCACTTCCGGTCTTGATTAACAGAACAAAAAAGATTCTATTCGTAGAAGATTAGATCCGACTGATTACATAATTACACAACCGCATGGTGCACCTCCATGGTGAAAAGTAGCTGGCGGCCGCTTTAGCAAGGGAAGTGCACCTCCATCATTTCTGCCTGTTCCAGGCACACAAGGCCTTGTGGGCCATATGAATTAAGCAAACTCATTACTTGTTTCATGTTTTTGTGCTTGCTCTTTACTGGCATATTCAAAGGAGTCTTCAAGCCCTTTTGAGCTTGTGGGACCGAGCGTCTGGAGCCCTGAGTCCAAGGATCAGCAGCTCTGATACCAATTGGAGCGAGCTTAATGGAAATGGTACCAACTTGGATTTCTTCGAAGTTTCTCTGTAATTCTGGAAGAGTGTTTATCAATGCCATCAATGCTCAACTGTGGAAGATACAGAGAAGAAGAGGAAGAAGACGAGAGAGAACAGAGAGAGAGAGAGAGAGAGAGAGAGAGAGAGATACTGAATTTGTTATTTCATATCCTGTCCTTCACTCCCTGCCTAGTTAATTTACATGCAAGGCCAAAAGGAAGAACCAGCCTTCAACTAAGCCTCCCAAGAGAGTCCTAAAATAAAAGGTGTCATAAAATAATCGAAATATTCTATACTAATTTAAAAAATAAAATAAATTTTATTTCATTTTAAATCTTGATTCGTTTCGGATTTTTCAGCTAAATTCCACTCGAAATGTTCCGGTTTCATTCCACATGTTCCGTTCCGTTCTTGAAAAGCCATTAAATCTTACTCAATTTCATTAATTAAACTACCCGATTATAAAAATCTCTTTTTTATTACTATTTTCAATAGCAATGATATTAATAATAATATTAAAAATTATTATTACTATTTTCATTAACAATGATATTAATTTTTTAAAATTAGATTTATCACTAATATATATGGTTTATATTCATGTTTTTTTTTTTTTCATGTTTATACTTTGTAGGAATTTGAGAAAAAAAAAATGCTTTAGATTTCATTAGCCACTTAATAACGTTGACCTAACTTTATATTTAAAATATTTTTGTTAAAATATTTTACTTTTATAATATTTTGATATTTTGTTTAAGTTGAATTACTTTAAATTAAAGATTATATCTTAACTATTTAAAAATATTTTAAATTTTGGAATTATATTTATTTGACATTGTGTTTGTATTGCATAATTTATAATTAATTTATCTTGAATTTGAATTATTTTTGAATTTGTATGTGTGTGTATATATATATATGAACAGTACAACCCCGAAACGGCACGCCGAAACATTCCAAAACTGAAACATTCCATTCTAATTAAAAAAACAAAACACTTACCGAAACAGAATTGACAACCTTACCTAAAACTAAAAACATAAATAGAGCACTGCCTAACACATGATTTTGGCCTTCAAAGTTGTTTTTATGTTTTTAAAATATATATTTTTTAAATAATTTATTTTATTTTAAATTAATATATTTTAGTAATGTTAAAAATAATTTTTTATAATAAAAAAATATACCTTGGGTGCAATTGTTGTGTATCGGCCACCAAAAATGAAAATAGAAGTCAGAATTCCGTGTCAAAAATACCATTTTTATTTTCTAAGATACATCATGCTATCGATACATATTGAATGCATTGTCTACCTTATAATTAAAAATAATTAATACATAGTGTAACATTGCTATGCAAGGAGATTGCTCTCACCGTTTGATTGCCGGAGGGATATACCAATCAAATATAAGCATTCAGGTTGAGTAGAAAATGATCCAATTAAGCAAAAAAATAATAATAATTAAAAACACAAAACCATAGCTATATAATTAATACAGGAAGCAATTGATTGAATGAACGCAGCAATTCGCTTACTAGCAACATTAAGGTCAACTTGTCATGTGACAGTAGAAACCCCAAAGAGCAATGTTGCTTGCCAAGAGCCAAGAATGAAAACCATAATAGAATGGAATATCTCCTTGCTGGAACAATTGTTTTTCTGAAATATCCTTACAGCAATTCAACTGAAAGGAACAACAAATGGTACAAGATCTGAACTCCATTTCATTCAGTTTCTGGGCAGCCTGAGAAGTTACCGAAAAAACATCAAGCACGGGTTTCAATCCTTTCCAAAGTCAGCATTGTAGTGAGCACTAGATTCAAGCTTCTTAGCCTCATTTAGTTTCCTGACAGCCTGAAATGGAAGAAAGCCATAACATGTCAAACCATTCGAACACAGTAACAGGCACAACCAGAGTAGAGATGTCCAAGGAAACAGAGTTGTCTCGATGTCCATTGTCACAGTGAGCTGACTTAAAAATTAAACGTTTTCAATTTTCACTTCTTGCATGGCAGAAGTGTGGTCTGTTTTACTAAATGATTCTCCAAGGCTATGTTTGCTAGGAGAGATGGATTCCAATTTCTCCCGTGTCCACCCTTCCTCCAATCCCTCTTGACAAACAGAGTGTCAGTGACCGGACAGGAAAAATGAAGTGCTCTCTCAAAGACAGCATCACTGGCTGAGTGGTACAGGACTCAAGTGTCATGAGCAAACAGGCCCTGACATAAATAAAATCTCTTAACACCTAGTTTGATATGCATTTCTGAAAGGAAGAACACCTTACCTTCATGAAATCCTCATGGATGACATAATCACGTTCTGCACGGATTGCAGACATCCCAGCTTCAGTACAAACATTTCTAAGATCAGCACCATTAAAACCCTGCAACAAAGGTGCTTGATTTAACAGTCACATAAAAGATACTAACGATTTGTACAGATAGAAGCATCTCCAGCTTACCTCAGCAAGCTTTACAACTGCTTCATAGTCAATATCTCCATGTTTGGCAATTCCAGCAGCATGGATTTTGAGGATTTCCATTCTTGACTGCTCATTTGGCAAAGGAATTTCTATCTTCCTGTCTAGACGGCCCGGTCGAAGAAGTGCAGGGTCCAGAACATCAGGTCTGTTAGTTGCCATAATCATTTTAACCTAGAAACACAAACTAGAGTCAACAAATTTCTAGTAAAACAAGTGCTCCATGTCAAACTAGAACATATACAAATTGAGATATTGGGTTTGTTGGATGAAAACAAAAGTAAGTTACCTTCCCTAGCTGGTCAAATCCATCCAGCTGATTAAGCAACTCCATGAGTGTTCTTTGGATTTCACGGTCAGCACTTGTTCCCTCACTGAAACGGCGTCCACCAATGGCATCAATTTCATCCATAAATATAATACATGGCTGGCAAGCAGAAACTCGTTACGAAGTTACGATAAATATATCTTGGCAGATTTCTCACCAAAAGAAAAATATATTCTCTAATAATTTGAGCTCTTACTTGATGATCCCGTGCATACCCAAACATCTCTCTAATCAATCTAGCACTTTCACCAATATATTTATCAATTATGGCACTCGACACAACCTAAATCCAAAGTAAAAATCCAATTCTTGGTTAACAAAAATACCTGAGTACTCAAAACAAGGAATTTTGAAGCTGACATTCAAATTGCAAAAAACAATTTCTAACCTTCAAAAAGTTGGCATCAATGTTGCTAGCTATTGCTCTGGCTAATAATGTCTTTCCTGTTCCAGGAGGTCCATAAAGAAGCACACCCTGGAAAAAGTTGAAATTCAGCCTCCTAAGTATTTTCAATTTTCTAGCCAACAGATGAAGCAACATACAACAGTATTATTACCTTGGGAGGCTTGATTCCCACCCTCAAGAAGAGCTCTGGATTCATGAGAGGCAGTTCTATAGATTCTCTTAATTCTCGAATCTGATCTGAGAGCCCTCCCACAGCAGAGTAGCTAACATTACCAGGATCCTCATGAAGCATGCTATATACAACTGGATCAACCTGTAAAACATAAATTTAACAACAATTTATGAGACAGGCACATTAAAAGAATATTACAGCACAATCAGTAGTTTAACCGACTAATAATCGCATCCAATAGTTTACAGCATCAATACTTACCTCACGAGGAAGAGCTCGCATGATTGTGAGAGTAGTCATATCAAGAACAACTCGGGTTCCAGCTGTTAGTTTTTCTTTGTCCACTTTACTACGACAACCAACCACATACCTAGGTCCACTGCTTGCTTTAACTATCACTAAACAGTATGATAATAAATATTAGTTCCCCAGCCTGTAATATACCTAACAGCCAATAGACAGCAACAAGAACAAGATGATGGAAAAAGATAAGAAAAGATGTAACTTCATGAAAAAGCATCTATTAATGAAAGGAGAATGCTGAGCTGAAATATGAAAATACTTTTTAACTCTAAAAAAATCAATATATTTAATCTACCCTCTATGCATGAAAGGAGGGGGGGAATGAGCAGCTTCTGTTTAGGATGTAGAAAACATAACAGTCTCAAAATTAAATTTCATGAGCAAAAGTAGATATTAGTACAGCGTTCATTGTCGAGAGGCCTGAGAACTTCGCCAATGATCTGTCCAACACTCTGAAGGGACTTCAAATCATCTTCAGTTTTGGCAAATTCCTTCTTGGCAGCCCGCGAATTCTCTCTCACTGAATCCTTCCAATTACAACAAATGTCAGTTACACAAAAGTAAAACCACAAGACTTTAAGGACAAAACAATATTTACTGCAAATATAAACATGGAAAATTGTCCACCAAAAACCAAATTCCTAAAGGTTAATTTCCTTCCCTTAGATTTTATCCACAAAATGGTATCTTAATTAGCAAGACAATGAATTGGAAAAAGAAAATTAAGCATTGGCATTCCCTCTTCCTTTAGAGTGATTTAATTAATAAGCAGTGAATATTTACATCTCAAACCCAAACAAACCTCAGTCCATTTTCCTAGTAATTCAACTCGCTCAAATCATCTAATCTATCCACCAGAAACCACCTCAAATTCGCACAAATTGCGTCAGAAACAAAGCATCACAGCATTTCAAAGAGTCATGTTTAGCTTGAATATAAACCCAAATCCAATCTGCCGAAGTTACTTTATTAAACCAAACTAATCAAACCGAACATGCAGCCGCTTTGAACTTTTCTCCCTTTCCACCCACTTTTCTACAAGCATCTATTTTAAATCCCCAAAAATCTAATGAATTATAACAAAAAAAAACCTACCCTTTGTCATGGCCACACAAAACCAAGAAACAGAATTCAATTATGAACTTAAACCCTGTCTCATTATTCACAAATCTAAGTCATTTCTTTAAAATAAATAATTAAAAATTAACGAAACAAAGACTGCTTTTTCACTAAGCAATAAATCCCTAAATGTGCTGTAATTAAAATTAGGGTTTTGTTGCGGTGACCTGCATGGACTCGGGATTCGAGCTCCTTATGATTCAGTAGCTTCTTGCGGTAATCGGCGATCGCTGTACGGCGACGTGCCGCCTCCTCTGCTTCGCTCGACATTCTTTGTTTTCTTTCACTGTTTTGATGACTAACAGAGACTGAGGTTTGTGTTTCGTTTATAAATTAACTCACTTGTTTTTCAAGAAACGAAGCTAACTCCTAAAAGGAAGTTCGAGACAGGTTCTTCTTCTGTTTTTTAAAATTGTTTTTAATTTAAAAAATATTAAATTAATATTTTTTTATTTTTAAAAAGCACACGACTTATTCGTTTTCTGCTCTTTATTTACGGGTTGAGTCTAGCCCTCTAATTACTACTAATATTTCAATCCAGTCCGTAATTTATCAGAAATCGCAAAATGAGGCGATGAGATCTTTTATTATTATTATTGATGCGGTGTTGATCCTCCATGACTCCTTCAATCTCTTCGATTCTTTAATTAAATCTCACGT
Source organism: Populus tomentosa (assembly GCA_018804465.1). Classification (NCBI taxonomy): domain Eukaryota; kingdom Viridiplantae; phylum Streptophyta; class Magnoliopsida; order Malpighiales; family Salicaceae; genus Populus; species Populus tomentosa. The sequence goes on from CM031975.1 coordinate 14,522,013, forward strand.
GGAATATTAGAAGAATATATTTTCATAATATTGGTGTGTTTAGGTTCATGTAAAAAGTTTATCCAATTTGATTAATTTTAAAATAAAACAAGTTATGGAGCTTTTTTCGTAATAAAATAAATTCTTGGGGCGGGAGGTGGATATACAGGAATGGATGGAATTCACTTTGCATGATACAGGTGGCTTAATTAGAATTTATGATAGTTTGGTAATGTAATTGAAATAATAATGATGGCCGGGTTAGTTTGCTCAATTTCTTTAAAGTTTGAATTTCATAAAGTACTCATTGCACCCGTACAGATTAGGTCCAACAACACGTCATCTATAAATATACTAGTTTTGGTACCCGCGCGATGCTGCGAGTGTTTAAAGTGAAATTTAATTTTAATTATTATTATAATTATTGATAAATTAATTAGAAATGTTATATAGCAAAACATATGACATTCATACATATCAAAAGACATGACATTCATAAAGCAAGTTGCAAAAGTTAAGTAAAAATAGTTAAATCCAAGTATAACAAAAGTATCTAAAGTTACATATTTTACACTTTATACATATAGATAGAGAAGTGGATGTCAATGAGCGGGAGGTTGTATTAACAAAACAGATGATAAAGACGTCGAATTAGCTTGCGATGTTTGATAAGAAAGCATTGATTAACTGAATGTTTTTTTTTTCCCTACAGCAAAAGATAAGTGCAACCGTAAGTTATAATTTTTTTATAAAGCAATAAATATCAAATATTCTTGACGATAAATTAGAAATGAGAAATAAAGATTTAATTGTTGCTGAGTATATGAGTTCATAAAGAAGGGAAGGCAATTCGAAAATAGATATAAACCTTTTCAGTTGATGAAATGGAGAGGCGTTGCTTTTTTTAAAGTCCTTGTCTAGGAGCATCATCATCTTCACAAAATTGTTCCTTTGATGAGTTTGCATAATCTTTCAAGGGTCTTGGTTGGAGAAGTTGGGAGCTGAATCATATATTAAAAGGAAGTAATTAAGTAATAGCAAGTGTAAACAATAGGAATGAAAGGCAAAACTATTTATTTATTAGTAGAACGCACAAGTAGTAAGCCCAACTTCTTGAAATTAGAAAATGACAATTAATATAGTTCAAAAAGGATTCCACATGATGATATTTGGATGCTGAATAAGATATTAAGAATGAAAGGGAAGACTATTTATAAATTCATAGAACAGTCAAGTAATAATTGTTAAAGGGATGTATTAGGAATTGACAAATAAAACTTTATCATGGTTGAAGTAGCGTCGCGCAGGATCATAAATTTATGGCAGAATACATGGATTATTTTTTATGTGTGAGCAAGCGAACCAAACCTGTCGTGCGGCCAAGCATCATCGAAGATTAATGCTCTTTTTGACTGGTGATGGCAACTGTCATGGAATGTGTCTTTTTGCGGAGAGGTGTGCTGCTGTGAAGCTGGAGTCTGAAGTTGAGACTGATCTATACTCAAGGGATCTGCAAGGTTTGGTGTTGGAGGGGTGAAAGGTACCGTCATGGTCTCACCTCTGCAAGTAAAATTCTTCCCCACGAAGAGAAGACTGAATTGCAAAAAACGTAAAGAAAAACACAGTGTAAATTTTCAAAGCATTTAATACAAAAACATGATGATGTCGAAACATGATGAAGTCGCTTTTGTAAGTTAAATATTCTTCAATCTGCTTTGAATTAGATAGTGATTTTTTCCGGGGCTTGGTTACGCGGCTTTCATCTGTGTTGTGGTGGAGATTTATTTTTTTCTACTTAAATCTATCTATTTTTTTAAAAAATTAATTACAAAAAATAACTAATGTAATATTATTAATTACTTGCTGAAACAAATTGCAACACATTTCGACCATTACGTTTTTCATTTTTTGAGAAAGTTGCATCATCTCATTCAGTTTTCTTTTTATAAATCCTCCATTCAATTTCTATCCAATTTCAGACCATTGGAGCATTCTCTTGGATCCACTTCTTGTTGTCAGGACAGCGCTACAGCTAGCTGAGATAATATCCAGTTCTGGTATAATTTGATGTACTTTAGAGAATCTACAGCTAGTAGGTAAGATGGTTGTTCTTTTGTTTTCTTAAATTAAAAAAAAAAAAAGAGGAGTTTTGTGAACAGGGAATGTTTGAAATGAAAATAAAGTTGATGAAGATAAAATAATTAAATTGCTGTATTGAAAACTAATTGCAGATACCGAAGCAGACCTGTAAAGGTTCTGCAACCTGAGCATGAGCGCATTAAGCTTTTTGGTTACGGTGTGCAGTCTTCAATAAAAATGAAAAGAAAATTGAGGGCCACGCACCGAAGAATCCAATAAAACCAGGAAGAAGAAGAAAAAATACTAACTTTAAAAACACCGAATGAAAAGAAAATCAAAGAGCAATGAAATAAGCAGGCAATTTCGATCAACAAATAACTGAATGAACAACCCATGCATATAAAAAAAGAAAACACACAACATTAAAAAGAGCTGCTGAAAAAAAAAGAGACAAAGAGCAATGAAATAACCTGCAAATTCTGACAGGAGTCAAACAAACAGCTGCTGAAACCAAATGTTCTCTTTAATGAAATGGAAGAAGCAAACCCTTCAAAGCAACTGGAAAGAGACCATCATCCTGTGAGCTACAATAAAATAAGAATAAGAAGCCATAAAAACCATAATAATTAAAAGAGAAATAATGAACACACACTAATTAGAGAAATTGCAGGAAAAGAAAACCAGAATTGAAAGCAACGAAGAGCGCAAGAAAAAGGAAAGACTGCAGAAAATTGTCAAAGGATTTAAGGCACCATCATGGTCTCACCTCTGCAAGTAAAATTCTTCCCCACGAAGAGAAGACTGAATTGCAAAAAACGTAAAGAAAAACACAGTGTAAATTTTCAAAGCATTTAATACAGAAACATGATGATGTCGAAACATGATGATGTCGAAACATAATGATGTCGCTTTTGTAAGTTAAATATTCTTCAATCTGCTTTGAATAAAATAATAATAAAAAAAGATTGTGGTAAATTGTTAAAGCATTTAAAATATTTAAAATAATATTTCATGCACTAAAAGAAGACTGAACGGGCTTTTCCTATTCAAATCATCATGGTCTCATCTTGTCACACAGCACTTCGAAAGAAAATTCTCATCTTGTCACACAGCACTTGAAAAGAAAATTATTTTGTAAATGTTGCAAGCAAAAGGGACTCGTTAAGGAGGACTCAGCTCATTGGCCCAAAAACACATGCAAGTATACAAAACACAGGGATAGTTTATAAAAATCCCAGCACTGGACGTGCTCATTTCACTTCTATTGTTAAATTCACGGATTAGGAGTGAAAAGCATTAAAAAAACAACGTACAAAGAAAAGGTGTTGTATTTTTGTCAATTGAAACAAACTTATATGGAAAAACATAGCACAGAGAAATAAGGATCATAAAATAAAAAAGAGCTAAAATAGAACAAAATGATAATTTCTTTGTTCTTTCTGAGTTACGACTAACTCAAAACCAAAGAGCCATAAAACAAATTAATTTCGGTCCTCTCTTTGTCATTTCCTCAGCTTTCTCGGAAACCAAACAATGCGAGAGTCGTGCAATAACAAATAAAAATTAGAAAAGTTAAAAATAATGGCCCAAATACCTGATAAATTCCAAAGTTTTGCCTTTACCTCGCCTCTCTGCTTCTGTCAGAGAAAAAATATACCCCAAAACATCAGAGCCCGGGAACACAAAATAAACCACAAATGCATTTACCATACACTTAGAGAGAGAGAGTGAGAGAGATGAAGCAGGAAATGAAATAAAAAATGAAAAAATAACAAAAAAAATCTCACGTTTTATTCTTCTGTTTAATACCCAAAAACAAAAATCATACATGGCAAAAAATAAAAACCCAGACAAAAATTTCCAGACTTCCATTCATATTCCCTCTCTTTCTCAGCAACCAAACACCTCAAAACAAAACACAAACAGTAAAAAATTTGAAAACTTTCACTCACTTTCCCTCTCTTTCTCAGCTCCCAAACCCAGAATGCATTTACATAGCAAGAAAATCTTGTCTCCCTCGCTCCACTTTCGACTTCAAAATTATGACCCGGAACCTAAAATTTAAACTCTTTAAAATGCAAAGAAAAGAAAGAGGCCAAATGGGTTTTGTAACATGAAGGGTCTCTCTCTCTCCCTCCCCCCCGCTCTCCCTGCCTTTGCTGTACTCTCTGTAAAAAATAATATTTCATGCACTACAGATAAAGAAGACTGCAATAATATTTCATGCACTACAGATAAAAAAGACTGCAACTTTTCCTATTCAAAGGAGCCACTTGGAAAGAAAATTATTTTGTGGGGGAAAGCACAACACTTTCCCCGATGCACACTTTTGTAAATAGTTAAAGCATTTACTGCAATAATATTTCATGCACTACTGCAGATTTTCCTATTAAAATGAGCCACTTGGAAAGAAAATTATTTCGTGGGGAAAGCACAGTACTTTCCCCACGCGTTTTAGAGTTCTGTTAATGATATTTCATTAGATGACGGTGCCTCTATAGAATTTGGGCGTGTGTCTTTTGCCTTGCCTTTTCTTTTTATTTTATTTTTATTTATATCAAATTTAAAAGGTTATTAAGACCTAATAATTTAAAAAAATAAAATTGTGAGACGATAAAAACAGCATTCCCTTGCACATATTACAATGTAGATGGGAATATTATTTTTACCATCTTGTCTTAAAAAAAAAAACAATAGGCTAATAATTATTTTCTTCTGATCTTTTCTCTCTTTCACTTGATGTTTGCTCTCCACCCTACAATTTCTCAAATTAGCTCCTTAACTTTTCTTTTCTATTTTTATTTAATTTCTAATTTTTTTTGTTAATAATTATCTTATTTAAAATAATTTATGAAATTAAAAATTTATTTTAATTTCATCCTTTTATTTGTCAAATTTTATTCTTATTTTTTAATTACTATTCATGCCATTTAAAATAATTTTTCTAATTGAATTTTTTTTTTCATTTCACTCTCCATCATTTTTATTTTTATCAGATTTTATCTTCATTCTTTTAATTATTATTTTCTTTTGCTTTGTCAAATATTTTAGGTTTTTTTACTTGATTTTATCATTCAATATTAAATTGGTTTGAATTTGAGTTTTTTAGTTAAGCTCGTTTAAGATTTCATGGATTGTAGTTTGAGAAATTCACCCAATTTCAAGAGGTTTGTTGAGGATTGCTTTAGGTTTTTTTTTTTTTTATCATTCTTTTAAACTAATGTTTTTTCAATTATTTCTTTCAATATTTATTTGATTGGGGATTGACCTTTATTTTTTATATATACTTTCTAAGTCCTTTGTTTTTTTATTTGATTGAGTTATCTCAGATCTTTTTATTTGCTGTTCTTTGTTAAATTTATTTTTTTAAAATAAATTTTATTTTTAAATTAAATAGAATTAATTGATTGAATAGAAATGAATACTCACTTTATTGTGTTTTGTTTGGTTTGCTTTTCTAGAGTGTTACTCTACCAACCCATGTGATTTTTTTTGATGTCATTGTCCATTCTTTTATAGTGAGATTTGAGCCGTCTCATCAAACTCTTTTGGTTGTAGACGATGTCGATGGTTAAGTGATGGTGGGTCTTCAATAATCTTTTCTTTATTCTCCTAGCAAATATGATATTGATGGTTTATTGTTTTAGTTAATTATTGTCAGATGCTTTTTTACAATTCAATTGCTATCATTGTTTTTAATATAAATTAAACTATTAAATTAATTGATTTTATTGAATACAATCAAGTTAATGATGCATGAGGTTTTTTTTATTTTTTTTAAATATTATTATTCTTGAATATATATTCTTTACGTTAAAAAAAAAAAGTGATTCGGCGAGCGGCGTTGTAAATAAATAAAGTTAGTGGTGTCTGAAGGGAGAAGTAACTATAGCACAATTAGACCAATGGTTTCCAAGAACTGCATCATAAAGTCTTGAAATGTAGAGAGGAAGAGAGGCAACAATGGTGTTTGACCATTTCAGATAAGATTAGCTATTTATGATCATTGTTCTGTTGCTAGTTGCAAAATTAGGAGGCAAAAGACAACTAAAATTTGCATGACAAGAATCTTCTCTCCATAAACATTGCCTCAGAATTGGCAAAGCTAGCAAAGTCCATCTCATCTCACCTGTCAATTTCTTTCTCTCCACTTGTAATCAAAAGAAAAAAAAGAGTAAGTTAGCCAACTAAAGCAGCCCCATGATAGGGAGATCGAAAACCTTCCTTCCTTTCAAGATCCTTCTCTCTTTCTAATTCTAACCATCCCACCCTCACCCCCAGGAGGGATGGAGGATGGAAAAAAATAAATTAAAAACATCAAAAATCAATCTTGTTCTGCCTTCCTTGTTGTCTCCGATAATGGCTTTCCTCCTTGTTCTCCTCCTTGCCTTGCTTTCGAGCCCCAGCATTGTATCCGCGGCTGGCAATGCCTTCAAGCCAGCTGATGAGTTCCTCATCAACTGTGGAGCCAAGAACCTGGCTTCTTTTCCTGATGGAAGAATCTTCATGACCGACAAGGAGGCCCAAGGTTACTTACAGACCAAGCAAGATATCCTAGTATCTATTCCGTCCGCCAATGTTTCTTCTCCTCTATATCTGTCAGCGAGGATTTTTAAAGAGGATGCGACTTACGCATTTACATTGAAGAGTGCGGGGTGGCATTGGGTGCGTCTGCATTTATTTCCATTGAATAACACAGAATTCGATCTGCGAACAGCAACCTTCTCTGTCAACACAGATAAGTATGCCCTCCTTCACAACTTCAATACGAATAACGATACTCAAGCTGTATTGAAGGAGTATCTAATTAACATGACCGACCCAAACTTTTCCATCAACTTTATACCTCTGAAGAATTCTGCAGCTTTCATCAATGCCATTGAGGTTGTTTCAGCTCCAGACATTCTTATATCTGATCAAGCCACCAACCTCTTCCCCGTTAACAACTTTGCCGGTTTGAACAACTTTGGGTACGAAGTAGTGTACAGGCTCAACATGGGGGGGCCTTTGATCACCTCAGAAAATGACACACTTTGGAGGAGATGGGTACCCGATAAGCCATACCTTAAGCACGAAGCCCTGGCCAAAAGTGCATCTGTCCCTACTTCCTCCATCAAATATGGTCCAGGAATCTCATCACTTATTGCGCCAGCAACGGTCTATGCATCTGCTGAGCAAATGGCTGATTCAGAAACAAGAATTCAAAATTTCAATTTAACATGGAATTTTGTGGCTGATGCAACATTCAGCTACGTTGTTCGGCTGCATTTTTGTGACATTGTGAGCAAATCCCTTAATGATCTCTACTTTAATGTGTATCTTAATGGGAAAATGGCAATTTCTGGATTGGATTTGTCATCCATCAAAGACGAATTGGCAGTATCATATTTCAAAGACTTTGTGGTGGATGCTTCCTTGATGTCTAATGGACTCGCAGTTGAGGTTGGTCCTATGGGTGACGAAACTGGTACGAGAAATGCTATTCTGAATGGCTTGGAGGTCTTCAAAATGAGCAGTAAAGTTAACAGTTTGGATGGAGTGTTTGGGGTTGATGGTAAGATGCTTGAGAATCACAAGGTAGTTGTTTACGTAGGATTCGGGTTGATGTTTGGTGCATTTGTTGGCCTTGGTGCAATGCTGTTGAAGTGGCACAAGAGACCTCAAGATTGGCAAAAGAGGAATAGCTTTTCTTCTTGGTTGCTTCCTGTCCATGCTGGTGACCATAGCTTCATGTCAAGTAAAACCTCACTGGGATCTCACAAGACCAACTTTTACTCATCAACTCTTAGTCTAGGCCGGTTTTTCTCTCTATCAGAGTTGCAGGAGGCTACCAAGAACTTCGATTCAAGCGAAATAATTGGTGTTGGTGGTTTTGGCAATGTCTATATTGGAATGATTGATGATAGTACCAAAGTTGCTGTCAAGAGAGGTAACCCGCAATCTGAACAAGGAATCACAGAGTTCCAGACAGAAATTCAGATGTTATCAAAGCTCAGGCATAGGCATTTGGTGTCCTTGATTGGCTATTGTGACGAGAACGATGAAATGATCCTGGTTTATGAATACATGTCAAATGGACCTTTTAGGGACCACCTCTATGGAAAGAATTTGCCCACATTGTCATGGAAGCAAAGGCTGGAGATCTCTATTGGAGCTGCTCGCGGACTTCATTACTTGCATACGGGAACTGCACAAGGTATCATTCACCGTGATGTGAAGACCACAAACATTTTGCTCGACGATGCCTTTGTCGCCAAGGTTGCTGATTTTGGGCTGTCCAAAGATACGCCTATGGGACAGGGTCATGTCAGTACTGCAGTGAAGGGAAGTTTTGGATACTTGGATCCTGAGTACTTCAGGAGGCAGCAACTGACTGATAAATCTGACGTATACTCATTTGGGGTGGTGCTGCTTGAGGTATTGTGTGCAAGGCCTGCCCTTAACCCTCAACTTCCAAGAGAGCAAGTTAATTTGGCTGAATGGGCAATGCAATGGAAGAGGAAGGGGTTGCTTGAAAAGATCATCGACCCTTGTCTTGTCGGTACCATCAATCCTGAATCATTGAAGAAGTTTGCCGAGGCTGCAGAGAAGTGCTTGGCTGAGCATGGTGTTGACAGGCCAACTATGGGAGATGTGCTGTGGAACTTGGAGTATGCTTTGCAGCTCCAAGAAGCTTTCTCTAAAGGAAAAGCTGAAGATGAAAATAAGTTATCAGCTGCCGTAGCCGACTCCCCTGTTGCTGTAGCTACTCCCAAAGCTATTTCCACCTCTGTCACCGAAGACAACAGAAGCCCTGCTGAAGTTCAGGTCATTGATGATCATTCAGGAACTGCAATGTTTTCTCAATTTTCTGGGCTAAACGGCAGGTAAATTCTATAAATTCGTTGTTCTAATTGAGCAGTCATCAAGAACAGAATAGTTTAAGCATCTCATGGAAGATCTTAAACTCGGGAGCATCAATGGTGTCTTTTGCTCTTGCCTCAGAATGAGAGCTTGATGAGCTTGCATCGCTCTTATAATTGCATATCATGGTGTATGTTACAGGTTTTCTTTTTAGACACTCTATTTATCCTCTTTCTTGTGTGTAGCATTTGATTCTTGGTTATAAAAATTGTAAGAAAAATAACTGATCAATGTACTGGTATTGATAGATGTGTACCTGCAGTAGTATCATGCCTCTATCCATCAACTCCTATATATATAACATGATGGGGATTTTGGACTAAATGTCTCAGCAGAATCTTTAAGTGGATTTTCAAGAATCGCTTCCTCCTGCAATTATATCCTTACTTGAATTTTTGTTGCCAGAAAATACAAAGCAGTTCCTAATGAGCTCATCTAGTCCAAGCGCAACTGTAGACAATTTAAACCTTGAATCCAAGCTTCGGTATTTAAGGCAGAAAGCATAGCTCAGAAACTTGTTCCTGAAAAAGTTTGTTTAATAATCAGCTTTGTGCAGATTTTGATCTTTCAGCTAAGCGAATGGAAAATTTTAATAAGAGTAGCCTCATAATAGGTCAAGATAGTATAAGGACAGAGCCATTAACTATCCTAGTGTAAAATGTGTGTTGCCATTGTCCCTGTTGTTTGATCTATAACTTCAGAGATCATGCACATGAAATGGCAGACAACTTGATTTAGCTGTTTACCTGAAAGGTCCAAAACCTTGCTATACATGAACTGAAAGATATCAAAAGTTGGAAAAGAAAATTCACTCGGTATGGTGTTTTTAAGAAGTCACAGCAAGCAAGCAAGCACAGTCACAGACAACCTTATTTTATTTTATTAGTTTAAACGAACCAGCTCACAGAGTTTTTTTCCCTTGCTGCCTCCATTTAACTTAAACATGATATATTTGAAGTGAAATAAAATTAGAGGCAGGCATTGTTCATGTTAACATGGGGAATTTGGAAAATATTAGGGCATGCCAGTACAAGTGGTAGATTTGGACAGGAAGTACCACACTAACACCAGCACAGCGAATGGCAATTTAATTACAGAATTCAGGTAGCTAGAATATCCCATCCTGGGCCATGCGAGCCGAGTGGTTAAAATGCTGAGTGATCAAAATTGACAACAAATCTTTAAAGGAGAATAGGGTGGGGCTAGAAAGTGGCATGCCTCAAAAAAGATGTCTGCCCTTTTGAAGAACAGGAGCAAGTGTAGATAAGGATGTGGATATGTGATTGAATAATAATTTCGAAACAAATAAATAAAAAAAAAACAATTTGGTGCATCTTTTATTTTATTTTAGAGGCTGCATGCAAATATCAAACCCCCTTGTTATGCATAACCACTCGCATACAACACCATCTTCTCATAGCCAGAACTCTATTCTCTCTCTCTCTCTCTTAAAATGGGGAATCAGACAGAACAAGTGACTCTTGCATGGATGCACTAAGAGCCAATCTTCCACAAAAGTGAGGATATATTTTCCTTCATCTTTCTCTAGTCTGGTTAGCAACTTGATATAAATTTTACGCAGTGGGGAATTGTTTTTGAATAGGAGGGGGTTGTCAAGGTATTACTCAGGGAAAGCAAGGTCATTTACATGCATAGCTGATGTTCGTTGTCTTGAAGATCCAAGGAAACCAGAACGTCCTGATCCCAAGAAAAGGAAGAAATATTCAGATAGGAAAGACTGCACGTTCCTCCATATCCATGTTGACGAGTTTCTTGCACGACCCAACGTGTCCCGCCCTGTGTTGGTGTGTGAAAACAACCAAACAAGCCTGTTGGGTTCCTCGAGCTATTTTGTGATGTTTTGCCGCTTTGCGCAAAGACGAGGAATTCTGGATAAACATTCGTAAATGATAATAAATTTTGTCGTTGATTATATCTAAATGAGCACCGTATGATGATTTAATTTCGAGAATGTCGCCATGCCAGTGCCCTCCATCACGATAGAATCACGCGAGTGATGCATGCGATCAATTGAAAAAGAGTTAAATATCGGTAATCATTTTCAGGCAATTTTGAATCTTGCTTGAAGCCTTCCCTCAACTGTTACAAGACCAGCAAAGCCATCTGCATTCACGAAAGGAAAATATGATGACACTCTTGAAGAAACCTATCCCAAACTTCTATTGCTAAAAGTTGGTCCCAAGATACTGTAGCAAAAATCTAGCAGATTTCACGAATCCATTTGTCAACAAATTCTGGTACTTGCTTGTTACAAATTCCACTCTGTTAATCTAGCTATGAAAAATGCACATTGTAGGTACAGTCATAGACCAGACTAAGGGGAATGGAGAATAGCCAGTAATACGTCATCTACTAGAGCAAAATACTAATGGATCGCAACCTAATAATAACAAATATGCGCACCAAAAGAATCACCATTTCTCCCTACTGGTACAAAATTAGGATGTATGAAGCTCTATGCAATCAAGTTGGAGTAGCAGCTAAGAACTATGGCGATCAGTGCTTCTTGCTCTTGTTGCTATCCCAGTGATCAAGCATAACAAGGTCATCGTCATCATCATGCTTTTGGGTTTTCTTGTTATTCCTAGTTACTTCAACATCACTTGACTGATCCACAGTGCTGCCATCAGAAAAATCTGATAGTTTTCTCTTCGTTCCTGGACTCACAGTCCCATCTGAAATTTCTTTGACCTCAATATCTATCTCGGTGATCCCCGGTTTTGTTGGTAATGATTTTGAAGTACTTGCACCATTTCCAATAGATGTTTTGCCATCCTTCTTCTCAGGAGGAGCTTGTGTCCATCCTGAAAGAACCATTCCATCAGGTTCTTTCTCTTCATCAAATTCTTCTCTGTGGGATCGAAGTATATGACAAATGTTAAGTAGCTCATCCAATATCAGAGCACATCATATCAAATCATCCCATGGCATCTTATATCAAAAGGAAAACCAAATATCCATTAAGTATCTAATTGACGACCAATAATTCCAAGAAGCATTATGTTTACTACCATTGAACTGGAAGGACACTAATCTTCAAAAAAGAAAAGAAAAACAAGATATCTTTGAATAAAAAGAACTTTTCCTGATCAGAACTCAAATAGATTTGAAGAACAGCATCATTGAAGTAAAGACAAACCTGTGCTTGATATGGATATTGCATGTGAACTCCTGTTGAAGATCCTCTACTGTGAGCACTGTTCCATCAGTGACTGGAGGAGGAAGCTCAGATAGTACCTAATGTAAGAGGGAGGAGAAGAAAATGATATAGAAAACCATATTAATTTGAATTTAAGTAAATAACAGTTCTGGAAAGAGTGCAAGAAAATACCTTTTCAAGGTTTGCCGTATAATTTGCTATCTCGTTTTCTTCAAGATCATCGCCAACTTCATAAAGAAGGGCTGTGGCATGCATAATCAGTGGGGAGTTCATACCAAGCTTGGCTTTAACTATCTTCTCAACAAAATCCCGCAGCTTTGAGCGATGAGTATTGATCTCTAGTGACAGTGGTGTCTGTTCCCCACCATATCAAATGTGAGCAGAATGCATTCCTGGCTTGAAAAACATGCAAGGGAAATCCATGAAATAAGAAAAGAGAATTTGATGTACCTTAGAACAAACACAGCAGGACTTGTTCGGTTCAAAAGGTTCCACTGGCATAAGAAGCATCTTTTTAGATGGATGTTCTAGACAATATGTCATCCTGAAAAGGTGTTTCATGTGATTAGAACAAACCAGCTCCGACACACTAACAGTTAGCATTCAGAATCATGTCCTTATTTCTAGCAATAATACCTTTTTAGCTTTGCTCTTTAAAACAAGGAAGCTATAGTAAACAACTTATCCATTCAAGACAAAGAAGCATACAATGATCAGTCAAAGGACAGTTTTCACCTTATTAATCTGGAAACGAGCAAGGGATCAACCTCAAACTTATCTTTCAGCCATTTAAATAGAAATGCTTTAAAGATATACATTCAGATCCCAGGAAAAACTTAGTGAAAATTGAGCCACACCTGTAACTTTCAGTATCCTTTTTCAACACCTTGATTGCTTCAATGACAATTAAACCAGCTACAATAGCATTTGTTGTGGCAACAGCATGTACAATATTGCCAGCGATACCTTTAGCTTCAAAAAGGCTGTGCAAAGGAATGTTAAATGAAGCAGCCCGAATATTTGCAGCAGCTGTTACAAATTCCACTGCTAGCTGATCATCTTTGTCAAAACTCAGGTTCCCAATCTCCTGCCAGTGGAAAGAAAACAGGAAGATCATACAAAAGTCCAAGGATTTCATCAGTCACTTCTTTAAAAACAGGAGAACAACAAACCTTTCCTCTGTTAGTAAAAAATAGCTTCAACGCCTCAAGAAAAACTTTTGTATTTTCCACTAGGCACCATATGTCCTGTGGATTCTTTAGGCCCAAAGATGCCATGGCTGATGCCGATGAAAGATCATCAGTTTTTTCAACATTTCCATTCTGTTGGGTCATTCTGTCAGGCAGGACATCCCTACAATAGATGGGCCTTGGCTTATTACGATTTTTCCATGTCTCTTCATTAGACAAAGCTAGTTCAATGTTATAGCCAAAAACATGATCATATATTCCTCTTCCATATTGCTCTAGGTCTTCATTTCCACTCCATTCAAATGCATCACCTGCGTGTTCAGATGACCTAGCAGCATCATTAGAACGAACATTTAAATCATTATCCTGATTCTTGTCTCCAAATAATTTTGCAAAAAGCAGGTCCTTCGCCCAAACAACACAGTGAACAAACTGCAAGAAATTACATTGAAAATTAAAAACATAGAAATTCCATCTTGCTAATTACATTAAAAGCCATCATGATAACCATTATCAATGATTTTCTGACCAAGAAACAACCTAATTCATGGCAGAGTAAAGTTTTAATTCAAATAACATATTGCCAAGAAATCCCATCTGTTAACAAAAACACTGATCTTCATAAACAAGAAAGAGCACCCCATCCCCAAGAAGAAGCAAAATCAAGAAAGATAATAACAACCAGAAGAAACATTAACAGTTCATCGTTTACCTTTGATGGAGTACTAGTAATTGTGCAGACAGGATAAGTCTTTGGGGCAGGTTTAGGTTGACACTCATAGCACTCTGTTTTTCCCTTCACATGCACTGTAACCTGCCACCGAGAAATTACAATGACAAAAAAAAAGAACATAGATCATCATGGTTCACAAAAACATTTAAACAAACAGTATAGGAACATCACCTTCCAGACATAGACAACTAGCAGGGAGAAGGCAACAAGGGAGATGAAGGGATCAAAACAAAAAAGAAAAGAAAAGATGCAATTTAAAAAAATGAAATAAATCAACACAAGTATATCAAATTTTCAGCTGCCAAAATAACTGTTCATTCATTCTACCAAAAAAAAAAAAAGGATGGGGAAATGAGGCAAAAAAACTGCTGGAAAATTCAAATTATTAATCATCAGGCGTTATTCATATTAGACTCAGTAATGAATGAAAACAAGCTATTGACAAAACAGTCTTTTCTATTCGTTTTTATATTGGAAGGAGCTATTATACACAACAAAGGATCACCTGTCCTAGGAACCCAGTAGTTCCACTTTCAACCAGAGGAACTTCAGCAGCCAAGCAAAGGCGGTTCACATGTCGCCTTGCGTCTAAGTTATCTAGTCCATTCAGAACGACATTAAATTGCTTGAAGAAGTCAACATTGAAGTTAGAATCCTTCGCATTTGCATGGTAAGGGGTAATGCTTATGTGAGGCCTAAATCTTAACACAGCATCACGAGCAACCTGGTCAAAACATTAATGTGAAATAAGATAAGAAATGAAATTGATCATTGCTGATCAATCAAACAATGAAAAACTGTTTATAAAAACACTAACCTTTGCTTTAGACTGTCCAACATGTGATTGACGGAACAAAAATTGCCTATTGAGGTTGCTGACTTCAATAGTGTCCATGTCAATCTGCAGACAAATGCAAGCAAATGAACGCATCAGTGCTGAATACTATGTGGGCCACAACATGAACTCTCCATGCAAATGCCCAACAGAATAAAAGTTCTTGCACAACCATGTCCTTTCCTCAAACTACACTATCTCCTTAATTTGGCACGCCGGTAATTCAATAAAGGTTTTTTAACCTTTTTTGAAACAATGAATGCAAACTCAATATGCAAGTTTCAGCTAAAGTGAAAACTTCCTGGTGGGAAACCCCTCCTCTTGCTTTTCAGTGGTTTCCCATTACAAAGATTAGCTTGCTGATGATCATAACATTCCCTAACAAATAAGTGCAATATATCTTCATGGGACCCACTTTGGTTCAGACCATCACCACCTTCTTGGGCAACCTTTCATCATATGCACCCGGCCACCACCATGCAACAACTGTCACTCCAAACAACAAAGATAACCAGATATAAAAACAATCACAGCACCTCATAACTACATTCCCTACCATCCCCACCATCTCGCATGTTAATAAACACCCTGCATTCAATTGAGCAAAACGCTTCACTTCCAAAGCCCCAGACAACCATTGCAATCACCACTTCATATATACCCATCAATACTATGCTCACTCCTATCACAAATGCCGCATTTTATTACCACCACCCAACCGTTACTGGGAAAACATTCGCAACCTTATAATTAACCCAGTCAATAACATCCTCGCACTCATGACATCAAAACCACTACTTCCTTGAACAATAATGATTCAATTTCACGCATGTGTAATTCATAAGTTTTGACACAATAAGAAATTCCACAAGTTGTTTCCTTGCTAGAGTTTTTAAATTAATACAAGTTCAAGTAGTGTCAAACCCTAACAGCGCTCTTCAAAAAATAAAAAACTCCAATAAACAAAAAAAATAACATCATATCATAACCCTAGAATACAAAAATGAAGGTTAATAACACATAATTAATCAATTCAAACCCCCCAAAAAATACAAACTAGCTAAAAAACAAAAACAGAATCCCATGTCTAAAAAAACCCACAAAATTAAAAAACAAAAATGAAAGAAACAAATATACACTCACTATATGAATATCTTGGAAGTCGGAAAGAGCAAGAGTCTTAAGTAACTCACAACCAATCCCACCTGCTCCAACCATAAGCACTTTCGCACCCTAAAAAGTAAAAAACACAAAACCCTTAAGAAATTACACTTCAATTCACTAAAACAAAGAGAACCCATTAACGGTAAGCAAAGATAAAAGGTGGGTTTGAAAGAATAGACAGTTTTAATTACCTTTATTGCTTGAGAGTCTTGAAGAGACGCCATTATTTTGGTTTTTGAAGAAGAAGGAAGAGACAAAGAAAGAGTGTTGGAGAAGTTGAAAAGTTTTTGTTCGTGTTAAATAGTATTTATGGATTTGTTATGTCAAGGAACACTGTAGTATAGGGGAAAGTGATGGGTGGGGAGAGAAGAGAAGGGGATTGTGGGGAATCGAACACAAGACGTGAAGGAAACTGGAGGGAATCTTCAATCTTGGATTGCTAAATGGGCGAGTGACTAGTGCGCGAGTAAAAGGCGGCTTTAGACGAGCGCCAAGATGACGAGACTATTAATTGACCAAAAGGCACTCATTGACTAGTGATGCAGTTGCCATTATTACCGTAAAAATTGTTTTTAAAATTATATTTTTGTTTGTAAATATAATAAAATAATATTTTTCAATTTTAAATTTTACTTTTAATATATTAAAATAATTTAAAAATATAAAAAATAATAATTTAAAGCTAAAAAAATTAAAAATTTTCAAAAATATAATTGGACTATAGTGCAAAACTTGGCTTTTATCCATTCAAACTTTCATGTTAGATGATTTAGTTAATATTTAGTATTGGTGTTCGGATGATTTTTAAAGTATTTATTATATAAAAAAATTAAACATTTAGGCACTAAAAAAGTTATTTTGAAATAATTGTAAATATATGGTAAAAAAAATATTCATATTTAAATACATCTTATTGATATAAAATAAATTTTTAAGATAAAAAAAATTTAGTTATGATGAACAAAAAAATCAATTCAATAAAAAAATTAGTATATTTCTCATGGTCTAGTGAAAAAAATAATCATAAAAGTAATTTTTTAAATATTATGATCAATTTAAGACTTCAGTTACTACTGTAATTAGATTAAAAAATTCATCAATAGCTAAAAAGACATGAGGATATTCAATCTATATGATTTGATTCATGTATTTTGATATAATTATATACTTTTTTATTAATATAGATGTTCAGATCAGCTTGCGTGTATTTCAACTAATTTTACGGGTCTTAAAGTTAACAATCATATAAGCATTCAGTAACTATTTAATTATTTTTAATTATATGTGTAAGAATAATTAAATATGTCCATGTACATGATTGTAGTGTTGTAGGGCTGTGAATTAACATAATACATATATCTTTAGTCTTGATTGATTAAGTTCTCATACAATTATTCATCAATAATTTAAAACTTCATTTATTTATTTATTTTTATTGATGGAAGAAGACACTTGTCTTTTATGGTATTTATATGACTGGATTATAGACCATTTTTAACATAATTTTCACACCGCTAGAAGTGTCCAACTCATTAATGAACTCTTAAGTCTTTAATTTTCACTTATAAATTTTATATAGAATAAAATATATAATTACAAATTGTATTAATTTAAAAGCATGTTATGAACCATAAGTAAGTATTTTTAAACAATTTTTTATTTCAATTTATAAAGCTTATAGCATGGCTTTGATTGATTTTTCTACATTTTTCGCAATATGGTTTTTTATTTTCTAGTTTTTTATTTTTTTTAATCTCTTCGAACTAAATGTACTATTACAATTTGATTCGACCAAAGACAAGCATCTATAACAAATCAGAGGATCCATAAAAACATTACCATCCACGTGTCTATTCAGCCGGTTCCTTTCCTCGGAAAGTGCATCGACAACACGGTGGATTATTTACAAGTTAACTAGCACATCGATTCACCGTCCCTTGTAAGTTCGGATCGGAGAGCAGGTAGTTGAATGGAACATGGAAATGTTCTTCTATTTTTTATTTTATTTAAAAAAAAAAAAAAAACTTTTCCCCTTGATGACTTTACATTGGTAATTCGATTGGTGAAAGTGCGAGAAATCTTCTTACGAAAAAAAAAAGAAAAAAGGAGTGGAGGGTGCGGGGAAGAATGGTGGCAAAAGAGAATGATTCGCTTTTGCTTTTAGGATATAGTTTTAGAGCCGAACGTAGCCCATGTTTCATTTGGTCGTTCATGTGCTTGCTTTATTTCAAACACCTAAACCTTCCAGGAGCAAAGTTAAAAATAAAAGCAATTGGTATGACGGGGAGAAAGAAAACAGGGAGAGAATTAACTAATTGTTGATTTCGTACTTGGTGGATCGGGCTGGACTTTATGTCATCGATAGTTTGTGATGAATTAATATTTTTTATTTTTACTCGGGAATAACTCGGTATTTTTAAGTTCAGCATAGCGATAAGTTTAGATATATATAGATTTGACGAGTTAGTTGATCAATAATCTTCAGCTCAGCTAAATGATAGGCCTAGATATATTTGGGTCCAGTAAGTTGTCAGACCCATTATTTTTAGGGCCATGTTTTTTTTTAACTATGAAGAATCTTAGGCTACATGATTAGACCATGAATTTGAGATATTTTACTTCCTGACAAGTCAAAGATATTTTTTTCTAATAATTCAGAGATATTTTGCTTCCACTTTAACATCTTCTTCTCGGAAAAAGATAAGTTTTATGAGCTATAAAATAGACCAGGATATCTCTTAAATGCATGTTCTCATTTTCCTCCACTCCTTATTGCATATTTATTTTTAGAATTCTTCTATAAAATATGATTGTATTTTCTCTAAAATGATAATTATTAAAATATTAGAAAGTCCCCAAATTAACAAAATAATAAAGAAGAATTTTTGTAGGTATCATGTAGTATTCATCAACCACCTTGATTAGAGAGAATGGTTCAGATCATCAGAACCATGAGATTAACTCATCATCCAAGATATCAGCTTAACCCTTAAACCCATTAGATTCATACGAACCCTAATAGTGGCTACTAATCAAAAAACCATTGTTTGTTCTTTTAATAGTTGGGTTATTGACATCCCTAATCACCATCAGAGATAAATTATCAACAAATTATTGGAACGAGACGTATCACAGACTTTTTTATGGTCATTTACACACTTGCTCTATCAGTGTGTCAACAATCCCTTTTTTAAATACGAAAGTCTATATAGTAATTTTATCACTCTAAATTAGATGAGGATTTCCTTCTACTTGCTCGTGAGCTTAATAAAATGGAAAAAAACTCGGGTTATGCATATGTCAACTCCATAAACACGGTTAGAGCCTCAATGTTTTAGAAAGCTTTCAATATGTACAAGTAGATTGTTGTTTCAAACCATACAATTTGAGAGTTTATTCGGTGACCACCTATAAGATATTTATCAGAAAAACTTTATTTTCTCCCCTCTTAAGATTGAGACTATGATCTCAGCAGGAATGTTATTAAAATTAATCATACCTCAAGGGGAAATAGATATGTATTATAGTCAATGATTAAAGATATAAGTTTCTTATATATGAATTAAATTATTTAATGTAACAATGCTTTTTATTCTCCAAGTTTTTGCTAGGGAACAAACCCCTTAGCCTTTCAAGGATTGGATAGATTCACTCTTCCCAGTGTGATTGCACATTTACTTAAGAAGGAATCAACATCTCCCTAATAATATGGTATATTTTACCTTGGAAGGGATTGACATGGTCTCCATAGTGCAATCACACATCTCTTTAAGGATATGATAAACATTATCTCAGCAACGAAAATTGATAAAGTCTTCCTAAAGCACAAGCTCCTCAACCTTTTAAAGATGAGATAAATTCTTTCTTCCTAGTGCGATTAAACACTTACTTTGGAAGAAATCAATGTCTCCTTAGTGCTACAACATATTTTACCTTGAAAAGAATTGACACGGTCTCCCTAATACAGTCACATATCTCTCCAAGAATGAGATGATAGACGATGCTTCTTAATAACTCATTCCAGATACATCTGGACTAAGAAAATGACACATTCAAAAAAGATCTCTACTTAGTTCTAAGAATGAGGCATAACCCTTTTAAACCCTATTAAGGTTAGACAATTCAAAGCTAAAAAATAAAAAAATATTTAACTAGGTATGGGTGTTGGACCCAGATAAAATCTTTACACAAAGACTTTATATCTATACAAATTAACATTTAGATAAGTGAAATCTATAAAAGAGAATTTTTATTAAATAAAATATATTACAACAATAAACCCCATAAGACCAAGACATAAAAATAAATAATAATAATAATAATAATAATAATAAATGTGTGTGCATGTGTGTGTATATAGACACAAAAAAGGAGTTTAATAATCTAGCTCAAGCTTTTCAGCTAGATACTCTCCATGTTGGGCAACAATGAGCCTTACTAATGGATCAACATTTTTTTTTCTTTTTACTTTGGATCATTTCTTCCAAAAAAGTAACCAAAGATAAGTTAATAATCTAGAACCCTTAGGTTCAACCAAGCACTGAACCAGGATATATATAGGTTTAGTGAGCTGCCTGATCTACCATCTCTAGGCTCAGCCTAACATTGAACTTTTGCATATATGAGTATGGTGAGCTACTCCACCTATCATCTTCAAGCTCAGTCGAGTGCTAAGCTTATGTATATAAGGGTCTCGCGAGCTGTCAAATCCATTATCTTTAGGCTCAGCTGAGTATTAAGCCCGGACATATATGGGTATAGCGAGCTGCTAGACCCACCATCTCCGAGCTCAGCCAAGCGTTAAGTTTAGGAATATATAAGTTTGACGAGCTGTCAGACCTACTATCTTCAGATCTGTGCTCCTTTTAACTATGAAGAATATTAGGCTCCATAATTAAATCATGATTTAGGGATATTTTACTCCCTGGCGAGTCCAATATATTTTATTCTGATAAGTCAGGTAATTTTTTTTACACTTTAACCCCTTATCTTATAAAAAAGATAAGCCTCGTGGACTATAAAAGGGACCAAGACATCTCTCAAATGGATGTTCTATTTTTTCTCTACTCCTTATTACATATATATTTTTAGATTTTTTTTCTCTAGAAAATAATTACATTTTCTATGAAACGATGTTTATTAAAGTATAAAAGAGTCCCTAAATTCATAAAAATAGATCTTTTATAGGTATTGAGTATTATTTATCTGTCAACTTAATAAAAAAAACGCTTTAAGTTATTTGAACCAGAAAATTAATTTATTATTTATGATAAGCGTGGCCCTTAAGCCTATTGAATTCATTCAAACTTCAACTCTAGATAATTTTTTTTAAAAAAAAACACTTTTATTTGTGCATATATATATATATATATGTTTTCACAATTTTATTTTGTTTTTTATTGACAATAAAGAAAATCTCTAAAACAAATTGCTTATCATCACTGATATAAATATTCGAACCTAAAAATATCAAACTCGTAGACAATTAAAATAATATCAATATTACGATTTCACTTTCATGTAAGAAAAGAGTAATAGCTCGGAAATGGATGATATTATTTCACCAATCCGTACGGCATCCGACACGACCCCCGTTCCGCTCGGGCTTTCTCTGACTTTGTTAAGAGTCGAGATGAAGGGAGGAAAACGAAGAGACCCCTCAAAACAAGTGGACCCACTTTCAAAACTAACCGACCCAACTGAGCCCATTTATATACTCACACAAGAGATCCAATACGTACTATCCAATCCCAGAAATAAGATATCTCGAAATGGAGCAGCGGTAACCCAATACTGAATTCGATCACCCATTTCCCGACACCCAAACAATAGAATTCCCGTATTAGATTCCCAAGCCCCACTCTACACTTTGCCCCTATTGTCCTGAACTCCTTACTAATCTGTTCCCACCAGACCCAAATCCACCGCTTTTAAACCTCGCATTGGTCAGCATCACGGAAACTTTTAAATTCCAGTACAAGCAGACTACACAGAAGTAATTCTCTCCACTGACAATATTAAGCAACCCGAGAATACTAATATAAAAAACTCCTCAGTCATCCTTTCTTCCTTCTTGTACGTTCATAGAGAAAAAACAGAGTTGATTAACTAGGTGAATTATCTTTAGTTTCCATGTAATCTCTTTATTAATCAAGCCAAAACGCAGTGGTTAGTCTCTTTAATCTCTCTTTAGGGTTTCTTTCATTCTTTGCATTCTCTCTTAGTTCTCTGCATGGTTTAAACCCCCGTCGTTTCATGAATTAATTTATGTCGTTTATGCTTTCTTCTCAATCTCAGCTCTCTAATGGAAGGTACACTGAACATTTTGCCTCTAAAACGCGCAGGTTCAAATGGTACTTTTCCTTCTCCCTCTCCATCCCTCCTCTTATTTATTTATTTTTCCAATCTTTAAATAATTGTTTTTGGTTAACAGAGTCGCATGTTAAGGGAAATAAAAGGATGAAAGAGACGAAAGAAAAAGTAACTGATTACGCCAAGCCATTTGCAATTCGTGGTTTACTGGAGCGGTTAGATAGTGGGAGATATGGAAGTGTTACGGACGATATCCGATCACTTTTTAACCGGAGAGCTCAATTGATACATCCGTTTTTGGCTATGCATCCTACGCAGTCGAATGAGCCACGTGGTCGAGGAATGAGTTTCGGTGAGGAAAAGTGTAATGTGATTGATTTGGATGATGATGAGATAGAGGGTGGTGGTGATTCTGTTGGAAATGTCGCCGTGGGGAGAACGCCGGTTGTGGTTATTGACTCGGACGATGATGAGAGTAATGAGAATAGGATGGCTGGGCATTTTCAGGGGATTGTTTTGCCTAAGCCCGAGGGGCAATTTTCCACTGACGTTATGGTAAGTTTCAACAGCTTTTGTGGTTCTGGGGTTGTGCGTGTTTTGAAGTGCAATTAATTGTAAAATGTGGTTTAAAGTATCACATGTGATAATTTGATATGTCTCTATTTACCCGGGTGTCAAATCGTAGCTGCTGGTGTTGTTCATGCGCGTGGGACATGCATGCTGATGTGCTGCGCCCCTGCGGCGTTAAACTCTGGATTTTCATGAGCATGATCCAACATTTATCTTATTGTATATGTTCTGTCAATGTGGTGAGGTAACTGTCCGCTTTAATATGAATGTGGGTGCTTTGTTGAATACATTGTTATGAAATAGAACCTAGTTTTCAAATGAGTACTCGTTGCTTGGTAAAGTTATATCCAAACATTTGTATACAACAGCCTAACATGCAAACATATTTATGCATATAGTAACCTTTTCCTTTTCAAGTGAAAGGGCTCAGGACAGGGAGCGGGTTGAAAATCGAATACTTAGCTTATCACAGAGGATTCATTCAATCATCGACACAGTTTAAACCTGCATTGATTTCTTACACAGTTATCAGTATAGGCCCTAAATTCTAAATTCAAAATTGTGTATCATGAGCAGCGCCTTTATTTTCATTTTCAGAATCTCGTACAAGTACAATTGCTTGCTCCAATGCCAATTCTGTCTTATGTCATATGTTAATTGTTATTTCTTCAGGTTAGTGACAATGTTGGTAGAGGAATTCAAGGAGAAGTAGCGAGCCTAACTGGTGAACCTGACTCCAAGAAAGATAAAGGTGTTTATGTTGGTGTAGAGGACGATGAAGTTAACACGGAGATCAAAGATGATGGTCTAGGAGATATCTGGAAAGAAATGTCATATGCATTGGAATGTTCCAAGGTATATATATATGGGATTGAAAAAATTTAAAGAAGCATAGTTGATAAGAACTACCTTAATGTCCATCATGGTCTAAATGTGGCTCTAGCCTAGGTGGATACAACAAGTGCTGGTTAAATTTTCCAGTTGAATAGTTATTATTTTTATTCATTAAGGCAGGTTTTGCGGATTCATTATTTGGTGATTGATTTTAAGGCTTTGATTTCCCAGACCTCTGTCTTATTTTGAATTTTAATATCTTGGCATGCTTCTTTATGCCTAACTTGTAACCAGGTTTCCTCCCCCTTTTCTTTATGTCTTTCTTTCTTTCATTTGTTGGAGTCCTCTGAATTCATTATTTATTGATAGAAGAAGGAGATGGTTTGTCCTAAGAAAGAAAGTAGAGTAATTAGTCATGAAAGAAATAAAAATATCAATGGCTAGTTGATTATGCTACTAGAGACTATCATTACTTGACATCCAGTGGTGAAATGAAATTAATTATATTTTAGGAAGCTATGTTTTATTATTTCAGCACATGCTTTTTGAGCTTATTTTAGTTGTATGCACCATTAGCTGAGGGATCATAAATGACTTTTGATATTAGTGCTTAGACTGCTTGTTTAAGTTCCAGCATTTGAGTCTAGCATTCTGAGAGAATGAGAAAAACCCTATTTATAGTTTGTTTAAAGTCATTCCGTTTGTATTTCATTATGAATCTCCGGTGATTTTGGCAGGATTTTGTTGAAAATTCTCTATCTGATGAAAACATGGGAGAAGATGAAGATTATTGTGATCACTGTTTTGTCTTGAAGGATGATATTGGTTATGTTTGTCGCATATGTGGGGTTATTGAGAGAGCAATTGATACTATAATTGAAATCCAGTTTAATAAGGTAAAGTTGTCAAATTGTTTTTGCATTTTTCTGGTGCAGTAATATACATGACAACAGATAATATGTAGATAAATACATGAAAATAAATGATGCTGTTAGCTGTTCCTGCTGCTATAAATTTCTTGATAATTTTTTTTGGCATGGAGATGAATTTATCAAGAATCGGAATTTGGCATACACATTTCTGCAGAACTTTTGTACATGCTGGTCTCTTGTTTCTTTCCTAGTCATGCTTTATTGATAATATGTTACATGGTACAGCGTAATCCGAACTCTATTTACTGCAGTTTCTGCTGCTTTGGCCTTTTGTTTTCTTGCTAATTGTCCTTGTATGGAATTGCTTTCATTTTAATTAATATATATTTCCTTGAATCTAGGTCAAAAGGAATACAAGGACTTACATCTCTGAATCCCAGAATGCCAAGGACAGATATTCAAACGGGACAGTTGGAGCTGACTTGTTTGAAGAAGATTTGATGGTAACTGACATCCCTGCTCATCCAAGGCACATGAAGCAAATGAAACCTCATCAAGTGGAGGGTTTCAATTTTCTTCGCAATAATTTGGTGGCAGATAATCCAGGGGGGTGCATCCTGGCTCATGCTCCTGGATCCGGTAAGACATTTATGATAATCAGTTTTATGCAAAGTTTTCTAGCCAAATATCCACATGCAAAACCGCTAGTGGTGCTTCCAAAAGGAATATTGCCTACATGGAAAAGGGAGTTTCAAATATGGCAAATTGAGGATTTTCCGCTGTATGATTTCTACTCTGTTAAAGCAGATAGTAGGCAACAACAATTGGAGGTCTTGAAACAGTGGGTGGAGCAGAAGAGTATCCTTTTCTTAGGGTACAAACAGTTCTCCTCTATTGTATGTGATGATGGGAAGAATCAAGTGTCAGCTACTTGCCAGGAGATATTGCTAAGAAGACCTTCAATTCTAATTTTAGATGAAGGCCATACTCCGAGGAATGAGAATACGGACGTGTTACAATCTCTAGCCAAAGTGCAGACGCCTCGTAAAGTTGTGCTGTCTGGAACCCTCTACCAAAATCATGTCAAGGAGGTGTTCAATGTATTGAATCTAGTTCGTCCGAAGTTCCTGAGGATGGATACCTCCCGAGCTATTGTCAAGCGCATCTTGAGTAAAGTAAACATTCCAGGTGCAAGGAAGCAATTCAAAGCAGGTGCAGATGCAGCTTTCTATGACTTGGTAGAGCAAACCATACAGAAAGACCAAGATTTCAAAAGGAAGGTGACTGTTATACGAGATCTGCGTGAGATGACTAGCAAGGTTCTTCATTATTATAAAGGAGATTTCTTGGATGAGCTTCCAGGGCTGGTTGATTTCACTTTGGTGCTGAACCTCAGTTCCAGACAGAAGCACGAGGTGAAAAAGTTGAAGAAGTTGGCAATGAAGTTCAAGAGAAGTTCTGTTGGGAGTGCTGTTTATCTACACCCAAAGTTGAACTCCTCCGAGAACTCTGCCATAACTGATGATATGATGGATAACTTGCTAGAGACAGTAGATGTGAGAGATGGAGTCAAGGCAAAATTCTTTCTCAATATATTAAACTTATGCGAGTCAGCTGGGGAGAAGCTCCTGGTTTTCAGCCAGTACCTCACACCGTTGAAGTTTTTAGAAAGACTTGTGATGAAAGTAAAGGGCTGGATTTTAGGAAAAGAAATCTTTGTGATCTCTGGCGAGTCAAGTTCTGATCATCGGGAGTGGTCCATGGAGCGTTTCAACAACTCCACGGATGCTAAAGTATTCTTTGGGTCCATTAAGGCATGTGGAGAAGGGATATCACTGGTGGGAGCATCTCGGATAATTATCTTAGATGTTCACCTTAATCCTTCAGTAACTCGCCAGGCGATAGGACGTGCATTCCGACCCGGGCAAACAAAGAAAGTGTATGCATATAGGTTGGTCGCTGCTGATTCACCTGAAGAGGAAGATCATACCACTTGCTTCAGGAAGGAAGCAATCGCAAAAATGTGGTTTGAGTGGAATGAATACTGTGGTTACCAGGATTTTGAGGTGGGGACTGTTGAGTTGGATGACAGTGGAGATCGCTTCTTGGAAAGTCCGCTGGTGAGGGAAGATGTAAGGGTTTTGTATAAAAGGTCAGTGCACATTGGTACCTCTGTAAATTTTTCATAAGCAAATCTCCATTATTTCTCCTCAGATTTTTCCTATATATGTTCCAGGTAGGACCTGGCGATGATAGGGTTGAAGCACTGGAGTTGGTGGAGATAAATTATTACTTCTGACTCAGAAACTGTACATACTTTCTTGGTCTATGGTCTTAAAGCAATGCAGACAGATATCTTAGAAGTTGAAAGCAAGATTGAAAAATAGATGCAAAGTCATCATTTCTGGGCTGTTTATTCCCAACTTGTTTTACTTGTCTTTAGGTGGGGAAGAACTTACTGTGCACCCCAGAATTTTAGCCTTCGTAAATATTCATCAGTGTTTTTTCATAGTTTTTCTGTTAAAGTGATTGTAAGCAGCTGAAGTATAGGATGCATGTCTTTGTGCTTGTAGCATTCAAAGGTTTTGCGCTCTTAATCAGCTTTGTGACTGATGACTGTACAGGGAACCATGACAGGATGACAAATACGAATTTCTTGGTCTTTAATTATCTGGTTTAGCAATGTGTTCATCCACTAAATGATCACAGGAATCGATATGGTTGCGCCTTTCTTGAGCTGCTAACAGAAATTTCATGGAGTTCCTCCTTTTTATCCCCCCCTTCTAGTGGATTTATGTTCCCTGAACTCACTTGGCAGAAACATGGTTCTCTTTGGTGGGGAAGTACTGTATGTTTTATTTTACGTAGTATATATAAAAAGATAATTAATTGTAAGTAAATTTTTTTTAAAAAAAAACCTGATTTCAACGTCACCAAATACTCTCTAAAAAAGTGAGGAATCCCACCAAAAAAAAAGAGCCAATCCTGCTTAAAAATCACAACGTTTCATAGGCTAAACTCTACTAAATTGTGAACTTGATTAACTTCAGCTCATGAATCGTTACCTACTACTATTTAAGCTTTAAATACATCATCTTGACAACAAGAATAGCAAAGGTTTGTGATCCTATTGCTGATTTACCTCCTTGATTGCGGGTCTATATATTTTTCTTCTTCTTGTTCAGGCTAGTCTTGTCCTCTCACCCCTTGTACCAATAATCATCAGCAAGCTCTGTCCAGCTAGTACCCCTTCCCTTTTCAATCAAAAGCAGACCACCACATTGAAAATGTGAGAGTGAAAGGGAATCACTTTCGACTACCCTTCAGTCCCTCTCAATGCCTTTTACTTTTAAGAAATTCCAGTAAGGAAAAGAGAGGAAAGAAGTGAGAAATAAGTGAATCTTTTGTATGGTTTTGTAAAGCAAACATAACAAAGCTATTTCCTTTCTACAAAACCCTTCCGTTTCTTTGGGTCCAAGTTTTGTCAAGGATGAAAATGGAGGCTGAAACTGAAGCTAGCAGCTCAGTTCCTGCAGATTCCAAGTCTGGTATGTGCTTATAACGATGCATTTCTGTATAGTTTCTTCAAGTTTATGGCAATGATCGATGGTGTTTTTCATGTACCTTTGATTAATGCTAAAGCTCCCTCTTTTAATCTTTGTGGCTTCTTATGCTTGAAAAAATGGAGGTGGGTTTCGTTGTTTTTAAAGGCTAAATGTTAATTGCAATTCATGGGGAATCATGTTTTTTCAAGAAATAGTTTTATTTCTTTTCCCCCAAGCTATCTGAAGAGGAATATTTAAATTTCTGCAATTTTGCGTCGAAGTAATTTTTCAAATCCGAGGAACACTCGAGAACATTTTTTTGCCAGAAATGGGAAAAAAACACTAACCTTTCTTTTCTTTTGCGTCTTTTTATGCTACATGTATGACAAACATGGTCACGGTGATGTAAATTTGTCATATGCTCATCAATTCTTATTTGTAGCTTCTTTTGTTAAAAAAAAAAAATGGAGGTGGGTTTGTTGTTGCTTTTTTCTCAAGGATAAAAGGTTTATTGCAATGGAAATTTATGTTTTCGAAGAGCGGATTTCATTTCTTTTCTCCGAAGCTAACTGAAGAGGAACCTTCTAACTTTTTCTAATTTCTCAAATCAGAGAAACTTCAAGAACTCTTCCCCCCCCCCCCCCCCCTCCAAAAACAGAAAAAAAAAAAAGGATCGAACCTTTCTTTTGTTGCTAACAATTCAGGGGGTTTTCTTGTTTTTTCTTTTCTTTTTTTAACTTTCAGCGTGATTGAGAGTTTAGACTTGCTAGTGTCAATTCCAAAGACTACGGGATAAGGATAACTTGAACTCGTTAAGTAATTACTGAAAGAGACCTGAAAGCGGTAAATTTATGCTCTCCTTTTGGTTTTTAACGTTCAGAATGAGCAGAACAAGGTGTTTTCAGTAGTGTCTGTACTGTTCAATTGCTTTAATTTTGTCTGCAATTCCGATTGCTCATTTGATGTTTCTTCATAACTTCAAATTGGTAACAGGAGGATATTCTGAAGTACACGAAAGAAGGAAAATTCTGTCCGAAGGAGAGGAGAGATGCGGGATAAAAGAGATTTGAAGCCAGAAAAGAAAGAAAAGAAGAAGCTAAGAAGAGGAAGCCAACGAAAGATAAAAGGAAGCTGAAGAAGAGAAGAATGGGGGTTGTAAAAGTCTCCAACTCTTAAATTTTATTCAATTAAACAAAACTTATTAACATTTAGAACAATAAAAAGATTAACATACAAATACTAAGATTGTAACCAGAATAAAGCTTATAATCCACTAAATAAAATATCTAATAATAACTAAATTAAACTTGTTAAACAAATTTAAATAAAATCCAATAAACAAGGGTTGAGCTATCCCTTATCGCCACAAATCATATAAACATGTGAAACATGTCCCGGGCCTAACATCTCCATCAACTCTCCCGATGTTGGAAAAACTTAACCCCATCAAATATAATTCAAAACTGAAAGTAAGATTCAAACTACTATGATATCTCTTTGGTAATTCAAGGATAACATGAATCTGGTCATCTAATTTATATACTAAGATTCATTGAAGTTCAACATCTCTGGTAAAAGTAACTTGTGCATTTAAAGTAGCATTAATGTGATTCTTTTATGCCAAAGATACGGATAATAGGGCAAGGATTTCAAATGGATTATTAGAGATAAGCTGTTGTGTTTTATATATAACAAGGTATTTCATATCAAAAGTAAAGATAATATCAAAGTTTAATGGCAATTTAATAATATAACTATTTGATTCAATCATTTGCAACACTTTAAATGATCTAACACTATTCACTTGCAATTTATGATTGATTTTCAAATGACATTGTTTAAGTCTAATCTGTAATGAAATAATCTCCAACATTAAACACTTCATGATATTTGTGTAAATCAGCTCAAAATTTATATTGATCATTACTTGCTAAAATTTGTTATGTGATTTCAACATTAATAATCTCTAAATATTATTGATCATTTATGACTTGTTTTCAAATCACATCGTTCAGGTCTAATATATATCATGAAATAATCTTCAACATTAAGTAAATCATGATACTTATATAAATTAGCTCAAAATTTGAATTGATCATTACTTGCTTGAATTTGTTTTATGATCTCAACATGCAAGTTATAAACTCTACACACAAAAATCTCAGTTAAATCAGATATTTTAGAATGAGGAGACATAGAAAGAAAATCTACAAGCTTCTTAGGTTTGTAACTATGAACATACATGACTGGTGGTGTGAAGTGGAACAAACACTATTTAAAACCTTAGTAGATATAGTTTACACATAACCTAGTAAATTAGGATTATCTTCATCTTTCTTGTCATATGTCAGGGGTAAGAAATCAAGAAGCTCAACATGTTGCTCTAACCTATGATGCGCTCGACATCAAGCATAGTGGGTGAAGAATCAAGAAGCTTGGAAGGCTACTCAAAATCTATAACAAGCTGGGTGTCAAGTATAGTGGTCAAGGAATTAGGGATATCATAATGAAAATTATCTTGAAACTCTTTCATCATTGCACTTACCTCTTCAGGCAACTCTACTATAGAGTCTCCAAAAGCTCTTACAACTAAATAAGACACAACTTACTCATTTACAACTAAAGAGTTGTTAACAATATTATGAGACACAACTAAATGAATCAGAACCTTATTTTTAAACTATTTCGGACCTATTATGTTAACCATATTTACTTTCTTAGGTTGTTCCACTAAAAAGTTTCTTGAAATTTCTTTTACAACTAAACCAGACATAATAGATTATTCCTTAACCTCATTTTCAAACTCATCTGAACTCATTGTATTAAGTCCTTATTTGTTCACATTGTCCTTTTTCTTATTCTTATTGCTAGGTATTAGTGGTAATCCAATGAGTTTGATCTTTCTACCTTTTTTTAAAAAAAAAGAACATGAATTTGATCGACTAGAAATGATAATGTCTAAATCATATATCCATGACCTACCCAAAACGATATGTAAACCCCCAAGTAATATCCTTGATAATAATAAAAGTCAATATTAAGAAAAATAAGGGAAAATGATAAATTAAATTATAAGAATGATAATATATTTGAGAATATGAAATAAAATTTTTTGAACAAGTGTTAAAATAAATAATAATAGTAAACAAATTAAATAAATAAATACAGAAATATGAATAAATTTTTAATAGAAGTGAATTGCACGGAACTGAAAGTACAAGTGTGTAACTTAGTGAAATTCAAAATAGCTTAGGTAAAATTTGGTATAAACAAGCGTCAGGATTCAAGAAATTTTACATGAAAATCATAAAAGTTATTATTAAATGACATAGAAGGAATTTGTAAAAAGAATATAGAAAAAGAATATATGTGTGCAAATATGTGTGTGTGCGGGAAAGAATACAGAAAAAAAAAAAAAACAAAACTTGATTTTTTCAAAAGAGAAGGAGAAGCATTCGGCTAAGAGAAGGGAGAAATCAAAGCCGGGAAAAATTACTCAATTTGAAAGTGTTAAAGCTTTGACTATTGCTTGGTAAGGTTCCCTAATACTTTTAAATAAGATTCTTGAAGAATTCATGCTTTAAATTGATTGAACTTTGTGAAATTAAAATTAGGATTCTTGATAAATTTTAGAGAAAGTTGAAATTGATTGTGAAATTATATTAAGATTATTGAAGTGAGTAGAGAAAGTAAGAAATTATGGTAATTGGCCAAATAATAATAATAAAATTTAAGAATTTTGATAAGATGGTTGGGTTGTATAGACAAGAGATGAAATTAATGTTAAAGAGTGAATAAAACATGAAATTTTTATGATTTTTTTAGTTTAAATTTCAGCCAAGAACAAATTAAATTATATATATATATATATATATATATATATATATATATTATTTGAATGGTGAAATGAATTTTGTTAGAATATGGGAATTTGAAGAATAGGAAGAAAATTTACAAAATAAAAAAGAAAATTTTCATGTTTCTTTTTAAATCTAATTTGTTGGCAAATGAAAGGACAAGGGGAAGGATTTCATTTATTGATTGTGTCAATATGAAAAGTAAAATAATGATATTAGTTAAAGTTTGATATGAATAAATAAATTACCTGACAACTAAGCTCGAGATGAAGTTTCCTGTTACGATGTTAGTTTAGCAGTTTCTCCTAGATCAAAAAGTATATCGCATCATTTCTTTTTACATGTACAATATATATGGAAAGTAGAATAATGTTATTAATTAAAGTTTGACATGAATGAATCAACTTCATTGAGTAGTGAGAAAGAATATATATCCTTAATGTTTTTAGGTTGACCTTGAATTATTGACCTTTGTCATTGAATTATTTATTTTTGGGCGTGTTTTGTTAAATATTATTTAAAAACAAATGCACACATGATGGGTTATC
This sequence comes from Populus tomentosa, assembly GCA_018804465.1. Taxonomy (NCBI): domain Eukaryota; kingdom Viridiplantae; phylum Streptophyta; class Magnoliopsida; order Malpighiales; family Salicaceae; genus Populus; species Populus tomentosa. Next base: position 14,554,615 of record CM031975.1, read on the forward strand.
CCGAGTGTGGGGTTATAAAATTAACCCGAGTTAGCTTGCATTTTCATTCTAAGTTGTCTTTTATTAAACTTTGGTAATTTTTATCAATTGTTTCTTTTGAAAGTCTGATTTTTTTCTTTGATTTTTTTATGGGTTCTTTTTTTCGATTTCATTGTTTTGCATGGAATAATTTTCCCTTGAACTTTGTTATTTTTTCAGTTTTCTTTCTATTTGATTATTACGGTGACGAGTTGGTAAAGTTAACTCGGGGTTTTTTAAAAGTTTTTTTTTTTTGTTGAACTTTGTTTTGTTTGCTAGGTACTTCTTTTAATTTTTTTTTATCCCCATCTAATATTGCAGACTGTGAATTTATAAAATTAGATTGAGTTGACTTGAGTTTGCTTCTTCAACATTATATTTTTAGATTATTCTTTTATTTTTTATATTAAATTATTTCATCTTGAATTTTTTTTTTTTTTTTTTACGTATTGTTTCAGTTTTATATCAGGAGTGATACTTTGATAAATTTAACTTAATTTATCTTGGGTTATCATGCTTTGAATATTAATTTTTTACCCTGAGATAATTTAGAAAGGCCGCAGCATATCTAGTTACAGCTAAAAACTGACCGAAAAGTAAAAACAATAAAGAAGACTCTCTCGGCCAAATCTGGATGTTGCGGATTTTCCAGCATCTGATCTGCTGTGATGGATGCTGAACTGATCGGTTGATCTTGCTGGTGGTGAAGAAGGGTCGTGGCTGTCTGTGATGAGACTGGTGGTTGAATGGGCATCTCTGGTTGAAGGGATAGATAGAAGGCTTCTTTCAAGTTGAAAGCTTGTAGAAGTGTGTTGTATAGCTCAGTATCCCAGCACTTTGTACCTTGCAGAATAACACGTGTAATTTATATTCCTAACTGTGATTCCTATATCATTTGGAGGTACTGCTCGTCTTCTATGCAGTGTTTGAGGTAGCACTTGCATATTGCTGCATAAAAGGCTTTACATCTTTGCAGTGGATTTGGAAATTCTCATTTTGTATGTCAGAATCATTGGTCATACTCGATCAAGTTTTTCAACTGTCTTAGATTGCCCCCTGTTGTAATTTAATAAAAGAGATTCTTCTTTCGATGGGATTTTGCTGCAAATCCCTCTACCAATGAACACGTGAAGAAGGAAGGATAGTCAGGAATGTGATCATTCCTTTGTCCCGAGGGATGATAATGGTTATGTTTTTCGGGGTGATAATGGTTATGTTTGTCGCATTTATGGAATTATGTTTGTCGCATTTGACAGGATCTTATGCTCGTGAGCCTAAGAATATCCAAGACAGAGAGTCTGCTGATCTTACTCCATTTGGTACTAAACTTCCTGGAAATAAGTTGATGGAGACTGGAATTTCTGTTCATCCGAAGCATAGGAAAAAAATGAAAGCCCATCAAGTGGAGGTCTTTAAGTTTCTCTGCAGCAATCTGTTGGCTGATGATCCAGGGGGCTGCATTTTAGCCCATGCTCCAGGTTCAGGGAAGACATTCATGGTCATCAGCCTTATAAAAAGCTTCCCGGCCAAGAATCCTGATGGCGGACCACTAGTCGTAATGCCTAAAGGAATCTTAGCTACCTGGAAGAAGGAATTTGCGACATGGCTGGCTGAGGATATCCCATTAATTGATTTTTACTCATCAAAAGCAGATAAACGGTCTCAGCAACTGGATGTTTTGGAACAATGGGTAAAACAAAGGAGCATCTTGTTTTTAGGTTATAAGCAGTTCTCCGTCACAGTTTCTGACAATGTAAGCAACAGGTTGGCTGCTGACTGCAAAGATGTACTGCTAAAGGTCCCCACCTTGCTTATTCTTGATGATGGTCATCTTCCAAGAAATGAGGAAATTGAGGTTCTTCAATGTCTTGTGCAAGTTCAAACCCCTCTGAAAGTGATACTTTCAGGAAAACTATACCAAAATCATGTCAAATAGGTATTCAACATTCTGAACCTTGTTCGGCCGAAGTTTCTGAAGTTTAGAACTTGCTGAGAAATTGTTAATCGCATCATGATCAGAGTGCAGATACCAAAAATGAGGAGTCATACTGGTACAGATTCAGCTTTCTTTGACTTGGTAGAATACACACTACAGAATGATGAAGATCTCAGAACAAGAAAGGCTGTCATACAAAATCTCCGTGAGATGACCTGCAAAGTCCTCCATTTCTATAAAAGAGATTTCCTTGATGAGCTACCCGGGCTTGTTGATTTCACTGCTGTGCTAAATCTCAGTGCAAGACAGAAAAATGAAGTTCTGAGGTTAAGGAAGTTGAGTAAATTCAAGCAAACTTCTGTAGGAAGTGCTCTGTATATGCACCCAAAGCTAAAATGCTTTTTAGAGAAATATCCAGCAAGTGGAGAAAGAGGTTTAGCTGGTGATGATGTAAAGATAGATACAGTTCTGGGTGAGTTGGGCTTGGAGCAAAACCGAAGTTTTTTCTCAATTTACTGGGCCTCTGTGAGTCAACTGCTGAGAAGCTTCTGGTTTTCAGTCAGTATATCGTGCCTCTGAGACTTTTGGAGAGATTGTCGGCAAAGATAAAGGGCTGGAGTCCTGGAAAAGAGCTCTTTATAATTACAGGTGGCTCAAATGCAGGGAACAGGGAGAGGTGCATGGAGCGCTTTAATGGTTCCCCAGATGCCAAGGTCTTCTTTGGATCAGTCAAAGCTTGCGGAGAAGGGATCTCCTTGGTTGGTGCATCACGAATTATAATATCAGATGTTCATCCCAAACCACCGGTAACCCGTCAGGCAATAGGGCGTGCATTCCGGCCAGGTCGGGAGAAGAAAGTTTGTGCGTATAGATTGGTAACTTCAGATTCACCTGAGGAGCAAGACTGTTTATCATGCTGCAAAAAGGAGTTGATTTCGTAAATGTGGTTTGAGTGGAATGACTACTTTGGAGATCAAGAGTTTGAAGCAAAGACTGTCGATGTGAATGAGTGTGACGATGTGTTCTTCGAGAGTCCAGGGCTCAGGGAAGATTTGAAGGTTTTGTACAAAAGGTCAGTGTATTTATATTCTCTTCATCAAGATTCATCATATTATAACACTTCATTTTGTACCAATATTGATGCATGCAATAATAATTTCAGGCAAGTTCTTGGCGAAGGACGCAAAAACCACTGGTATAGATGTAAACAGCTCATTTTCCATCTCACACATTCAAGTTCCTTCCTTGAGAGTTCAATTACCAATCCTCATTCTACCTAGGAAACTAATGTGGAGAGTGGGAAACATGGTGAGTTGGTGGAAGACGCAGTAGATTTGATTACCATCAAGTCACCGTGGCTCAGAATGGTCTGCCTTCTATGCACATTAGTTTCCTTGAAAGACAGAGGACTGGTAATTGAACTCCCTAGTAAAGAAACTTGATGTCCGAGGTGGAAATTATTTTTTCTGACTGATTCTGGCCAGTCTTATTCTGTTCCAAGAAGCTGTAAAACAGTACGGTAGAGCCAGGATCTTTAACTTGTATATTTTGCTCACTGAAACCTGTAGCGCCGCGGCTAGTTACTTTCTCTTTGCTGTTGCTATACCAGCCAAGTTTATGGGAACACCTATTTTGAATAGAAAAAAGTCAAGAATATTCTGGATTTTCGCGGGGCCGGGTGATGAATTTGTTGCTTTATGAATATATTGCACTCTTGGCAGTTGAAACCTGGCAATGGCACCAAGGAAATGAAGGAATTTCCTTGATCAGCTTTGTTTGTGGGTGCGTACTGATAGTTTAAAGATGTTTCCAAACCATGGAACAATCTCAGAATTGTATTAATAGTTGTAGTTCGTTACCAAATTCAGAACAACCAGCCATTTCCTAGCTCTTTATTCAAACCAGAACTTCCTTTTCCAAGACGACATTTGCCACTAATTATACATTTTCCTTCCACATATTAGACAAAAAAAAATAAGCATCTTTACAATATGCTAACCTGCCAACCAATTCTTTTGATATGCTACGACAGCTCTGTTATACACAACCTTCCTTTCACCATATGAAAGTGAGATGAATGCCCCTACTGGAACAAAGTGTGGCTGCTACTGTTTCGAAAGTGATATATTCACCCCATGTAAATCCTCAACCAATTATTTCAAGCTACGAAATCATGAAATACGTGGGAGGAACTGAACCTGTGCTGCCTGTTCCCAGGATTTAAGCACTCAAAATCTGTGGCCCCAGCCCCCACCGAAGATGCTGCATTGTAGATATCATCCTCCCCTCTCATGGAAACAAAACCATGATGAGTTGTGCCTGACATTGGAAGGTTGCCACCCTCGCAGTGCTGCAAACCCAATGTAAGAGACACCCCACTTCCATTTCCAAATCTTCCCACCTCAGACATTTGGTATGCGGCGGCGGCAGCTGCCATAAACCTATCGCCACCCCCCTCAGAGTGAGCCATAGCATCAGAGAAGAGACCACAGTCATCCATACTAGGCCTTTGGTCCTCCCTCAGCTTTAGCAAGCCATACTCAGTAAAAGCCTCACCACGTGTGCCATTTTGGAAGTTGCTTCTTGTAGTTGATCCTGCCATTTCCATATCAGGAACATGGTCAGATTTGGGATCCATCAACTGTCCTGCACTGCATCTTTCAGTGGCTGTGGAACTAGCACTTTGTTGGAATTCTTCCCCTCTGTCTTCAGAGGTTCCCATATCACCTTTTGTTGCTTTGGCTGCATTTTCAGAAGAAGAATTAGAGTCCATCTCTGCATCACCAAGCTCTTCTTTGTACATCTCTTCAACCATGGGCTTCCAGAGACGCACTCGTGCATTAATGAACCAGTTTGATACCTGAGCAAGGCAAATGAAGTGTCAAGAAACAGGTGGCACATATTGATCGAAGACAAGTTGATCAGCAAGAGGTTTTGAATCGAAGTTTTAGTATATTCAACAACTCAATAACAGTTTCAGTAATTAACAACTAATTTAGAGATATAGCTCATATTGGAAAGATAGGTATAGAGAGGACTGGTTCCCCAACTGATTGTGTTGGCAACTCAAAATCTTCCCCACCAGTCTTTTTCTTTAAGTATATGCAAAATTGGTCTCTATCTTTAGAAGAAGACGTCAGCAAACAGTCTAGCTACTTTTGAATCCAACAAAATGAGAGTACATGCTGTTTTCTCACTTCTCCACCTTCACCATACTTAACAAGACCCACTCTCTCTCAACATCTCCCCATTTTCCACATCCATAGCCTTTAGGTTTCAGCAACATTTAAATTGCAGGACCCAAAACGCTACCAAAATGAGGTGTTCTATTTTGACTCTTGTTTGTTTTTTTAGAGAGACTTGTGTATTTCAGCTCTATTATGATAAAGACTCGCAAGTCTGACTGAAGACTAATTTCTAGATGAAAAGCAAGTTTTAGTTTTTACCTGACTTCTAGTCAAGCCTGTCTGCCTTGCCAGCATGATCTTATCAGAATCCTTTGGATAACTGGTGAGAAATAAAAAGACAATTAACTATGGTTGAAGAGGTAATGTTTTCCAAAAGAACAGAAAAATATGAAACCATGAAAAGAAGAGAAAAGACTAGTTAGTGGATTTACGGGTGGAGAAAATGCTCAAACAGCCAAGCACGAAGAATTGAAACAGAGCTTTCAGGCAGACCCCTTTGTGGCCTCCACGCATGCTGTTGCATCATACCAAGTTGATGAAGAGCCCTCTGCTGTCTAAGGTGCTGGTCCACATACCGGAGTCGTGTAATTCCAACTCCTTTACTGTTTTCAGAAGTTTCTTGTTCCCCAAGGCTTTTACGGGTTGCTTGTATCTGGCCTGTGATTGCATCACGTAAGCACCGAAAGTGACGTGAAATAGTCTGCAGGGCAACAGCTGTGTACGGTTTAGCTGACCCACCTCCCGCTATCACATCAAATGATGATACAACAATCTGCATCTGATGATAATACTGTTTGTATCGCCTATCAACCTGTGACAACAGAATAATCGTCATCAGACCTCACAGAAAAGGAAGTTGGAGCAATAGTATGAATATAATCACAACCAAGGTTTGTACAATAATCAGATAGACTGACAATGAAATCATTTACATGCATGTGGAACCGACCCCAATGCTGGAACTTGCAGCCTTATGGTAGCAAGTCCAAGACTTTTACCATTACACTGAGAAGTGGCCCTAAAAATGATATAACCTCTTCTATCACACAACAAAATACATACAAAAAGACATGGTGAGGTAGTCTGTAAAACTACATTGAAGCTTGATACCTCCACAACTTTTTTAAGGTGCTACTATGATTATATACAGTGCCGAAAGGCACGGCATAGAAGGTTGGGATCTCTACCAAATATGGTTCTTTTGAATGTTAACTAAAATCTGAAGAATAGCAGTCTTAGAACACATGCATCAATCCCAAATGTTCTTGGAAGATGAGGAAAGTTTTATGTCAGACACAAGGCTTTAATGCAGACTGAATTGTAATGTTATTAAATATTATGAACAATAATCACCACCATAAGAAAATTAATGCGCAAGGCTCTCCAGAAACTTCTGTTATGAAGCTCAGTAAAAGCTCTTTACTAATTCTACTTCATGTGGGTATCCGCAAGAGTAAAAAGCAAAAGTTGTAACACTATGATCTTCCTAAAACTGCCCATGGGACACCTTGAGGATTATACTGTAGTATGAACAATGACATTCATTGAAGCCTCTGGCTAGAACCCACAATTATCAAAAGCAAAGATTGTCCCAGTGTGAAAACTTGTAACTATCAAACCAGAGTGTTATTGTACTATCATTCTTAAGAATCTCAGAGACATCTGCAGAATCGTTGCTTGAGTTACTAGTAGTATCCCTTCTAGATATCAGCAAATAACAGGTTAAATAGCCAAACAAGATCCTCAAGTTCTTTTATTTGAATCAGTACATTGCCTCCAAAACACAGAAAAATAGAAAAAGTCTGCAATCATCGAATTAACAAAATGAAACTGTTCAAAGGACTTGTATCTCTGCTACCAGTATCATGCAACAAGTTGGTACAGGTAGATAGATGGTTTCAGAGAAAAATGAAAACAAGAATTTAACAAAAATAAATAAATTATAGTGATCAGTCGAGGTACTGGACAAGGAGAAGAAAGAAAATGATTCTTCGGGACGAGGCTAAGGGAAACAATAATGTTCGGTGTTACCTCGTCTAGCATGGATAAAAGCTTTGTCAACTTGTTCTGTAATTCTTGTCTTTCAGCATGTGAAAGCTCACTCGGGGAGTTGGTGGATTCTTGAAGGTTTGAAGCACCATTCTTCGATCCACTATCACCATCCTTTGCACTGTTCAGTCCATGTTCACTTGTGGTCTGGTTTTTCTCTTTATCAGGTTGCTTTAGCGCTTTTCGAACATTGACAACTTCATCAAGTAGTTGTTGTGCTGCCTTCAGGTACTTGGAATTGGGAATTGTTCTTGCAATGCTATTCATTCCATATGGAGATAAATCACCTTTATTCACATCGTGATTACCTCCAGAAAAACCAGGTGTCAAATATTCGATATTTCTTGACTGGTCATCCCTGGAAGAGCCATTCCTGCCACCACCGTCACCTGTAATTGAAGAATTAGGACTCAAGAACGAAGTAAGGCCTGGATTGGTATTCCGGTAGGAAATCGAGGGCATTTGAATTCCAGATTGGATTTGGGTGCCAAGACTGAGAGATAAACCCTGGCCCTGCATGCTCTGTGCCCCATGAAGAACGCTGGAAGCACCACTCACTGAATGCACGACTAGCATCTCATTTCTACCATCCCTCCATGCACCAAAACCATGCTCCCCTAGTCGTGATCCACCCAGATTTGACAGGATTTCTTGTTGCTGTGGGGTTGAATCAGAATTCTCCACAGACTGAAACTCAATATAGTTGTTTTGCTGGTGAGAATTCCCAGCCAAATTGTCCGAGTATGATCCAGAATTCATGTACATCATCATATTGCCAGGAAGAACTGGCGCCTCCGGATATGAACCAGGCAGATATACCATTGCAGCACCATCTCTTTGATTATTTGAACTAGTATAATAGGTAGCCATATGTATTAACCTTGAGACTTTCCTGCCTGGTTATGCAAGCTCAATCACATACCGCCCAGGGAACTGAAATGAACATAGAAAACGAGCTTCCATTACCATCAACTGTAATAAGTATACTTAATAGTTAATACCAGGAGGGTGCTTAACCACTCTTATCATTAGAGTTGGAATTCCAAATTCGCAATTTTGTGTTCACACGTAGTTATTGCACCCACAGTTAAGTATAAGCTCAAAACGAGAATAAAAAATTACAGGAGAACTTGACCAATACAACAAGGGAAAGAAATAATCCACAGGAAGAATACACTTTAAGCTGAAATGAAATCCATAGTATTTCAGTATCATGAGCTAAAAGGGAAGCTTACAAGTTCTTGGCTACGATAATCAACAGTTAACACCACAGGTGGTTTGGACATAAAGAACAAAAGAATCAAAAATCAAAAGATCCTTGTATGCCAAAAACCAAAGCTTTTTAAGGGATTTGACAGTTTCAAAGAGATAAAAAAAAGAAAATGGATGTAAACAATAGCAGTTAGTGAATTCTAGAACCGAAATGATTAAAAAAACCTCTTTGAATCGATCCAGTATAGACGTACTAAAGAAACAACAAAATCCATAACCTAAATCCAAAAATTCCCCTAAAACAAAAAAAAAATTCTGAATTTTTCAAAGTTTACAGACATTTAAAACCCAGGAGAATTATTTAAAAACAAAAGTTTAGATGCCCATCAAGCAAAAGAAAAGAGGGGAAAAAAGAACATGATCCTGAGCAGGAAGCAGGACAAGACCAATAGATATCCTATATTTTTTTAGGGAAAAAGGTCAGTAGATTATAATCATATAATCACCATCATCGTCTTCTCTATCTCCAGCAACAAAAGAGATAGCAGACAGAGACACACATGAAGGAGAAATAATAATAATAAAATACTAGTAAAGATTGAGAACAAAAGAAAAATCCAAGAAATCAATCAAGCAATAAAAAATTACCTGGAAACCAGTAACACTTGTGGGTGTTTTAGGGAACAGAAAATCTCAAAGACAACTTGATCTGCTGATACACAAATCTGATGATCCCAATACAACAAAACAACAGCAGCACAACCCTTCACTTTTCATTACACAGACCTATGTATGTACGCATAATACATACACATACACGCCATGAGAAGAAAAGCTTCAATTTTTTTTTCTTTTTTTTTCTTTGCCTTGAAAAAGAAAAAGAAAAAGAAAAGAAGGTGCTAATAATAATAATTGAAAGCAGGAACAGCAATGAATCTTCTCACTTTTTTCATCTTTTTTCTCTCATCATATATTCTCTCTATCCATCATTCCATTAAAACCCCACGTGAGCATCTCTCTCTTTCTCTCTCTCAAAAGAAATGATTTCTTGGTGTGTATCGTTTTGTTGTCTCTTGAAATAGTTATCTCTTCGTGGAAAAAGCTTTGGCTTTTGGGGTTCTCTCTTTGCTTGATAATTCAGCTGTACAAGATGTAGTAGTAGCTGGTGCTTGACTTGTTCTTGTTGTGGCTGTTGCTTCTAGTTCTAGTTCTTGTTTGTTGTTGTAAAATCTTGAGGTTTCTTTGTTTGGCTGTTGAAGACTGAGGAGTTTGGTTAAGGAGATCAATCTCTAACTACCAGTTGGTAGACCTAAAACCCTCTCTTAAACCTCCTTAAAAAAACACCACAACCATTTCTTTCTCTTTCTAGCTACTCTCTCTCTCTAACAGCTTTCAAGCTGGCTGTCTTTCTCATCCTTAGCATGGAAGGTCTGGTTTTGCTGCAATATCCACCATATAAGCATATTCTATTCTTTTTTTATTGGTTTTTAATTTGACAACTTATTCTATTCTACATTGTTTATATTTATTTATTTATTTATTTTAATTTGTGAGGAGCTCCATTAGGTGCCTATATCACTATATTTGTCCACTTGTTCTTACAAATGTTGAAGATTTTGTATTGGACCCTCTCTTTTTTCTTGTATTATACTTCTTCCCCTGCAGTCTGTGTTATTCTATGATCTGCCATGATAATGAAACTAGAATAAGATAAACAACATTTGCTTGTGAATCCAACATTGCCATGTTTGTTGTTAACAATTACCAGCTAGCTCTTTCAATTTAAAGAGTTTTTGCAACCCCACTCTGTGATTGAGTGCTTGCATCTTTTTACCTCTCTAATGAAATGCTCACCCCAGGTGAGGAATGATGTAGTATTTTACAAGGTATTTATCCTTGCTATAAGTATATTCTAGCATAGGAGCAGGACGAAAAATAGTCCATCGTAGTAATTTTCTATCCTTCGATTGTTTGTTAAGTAATCACCATTATCGTTTTTATCATACGGATCATCAAACGAAAGGCAAAAGAGATTATCTCAAAATTCAGAAAGGATATGCTGATAAATTATATAAATGTATGTGTGTGCAAGCAAAAGCATTGTCTCGTGGGAACAGGCAACCAGACATAGCTCTTTCATGCCCGGGCCTCAAGAGACCTGGTTCGTTTCTGTAAGCAAGACAGGTATCTATAATAGTATTGCTTGTAAAGGAGAAGAAACAGTCAATTGTTCAAGAGCTTGGTGAGTTAACGAGTGAAGATATATACTAATCAGCGTCAGTGTAGGGGGAAACAGCTTGATGTAATCCTTGACAGATGATACCAGATGGATTCAACACTTGATCATTGAAATAAGATTAATCAAACATAAGTTTGGGACAGTGTGGTGTTGCTGTCTTAATTGACAAAGAAAGACATTCCATATGGGATGCGGTCTGAGTGAATAGAATGAGCTCGAGATTGTGTTTTCATGGAAAAGTTCCAAAAATCTCTTTGATCTTTTCGTTTTCCTATCATCTTAGGGTATTGACCGTTCCATGGTCGTAAAATCAAAGGGTCATTTTCTCCTTGATGGTATAAAGTTGCAGAACTAAAAGAGACGACTCCTCTTTGGCCAATGGACCCCCTGCATTTATACAAAAGTTAGGCAGTTTGGACGATGATGATGGGTCCAATGACTTGTGTTGGCAGGCCATTTCCAAAATTGTTTTTTTTTTTTTTTTTTTTGTGTGTTTGTGGACCTCTTCCAGCTTTGATATATCCTATTTTATGGAAATTTGTGTAATGGTTGATGCCCTCCTAGCTAGCTCATAGTATATTTGGAATTGTGGTTTTAAATTTTTTAAAAAAAAATTTTAAAAAAAATATATTAAATAATATTTTTTTAATTTTTTTTTAAAAAAAATTGAGATCAACATATCAAAACAATTCAAAAATATAAAAAATAAATTTTAATAAAATAAAATTAAAATTTTTTGTTTACAAATTTCATTGGCGCTTTTAAAAAAGTTAGTTTTTTTATTTTTTTTTATTTTAAATTATTATTTTTTGTGTTTTCAGACCATTTTAATATGCTATTGTTAAAAATAATTTTTAAAAAATAAAAAAATATTATTTTAATGTATTTTTAAATAAAAAATATTTTAAAAAGTAATTACAACTATACTTTCAAATACATAAATAATTAAAATAAATTATATTGCCGTAGGAAATCTTTTACTTAAATTATAAATTATTTTTTAAAATATTTTTTATTTAAAAAATAATTATCATTACAAAATTTTGACCAAATTTCAGCACGGGCCTTTATAAAAAATTAAAAAAAAACTTTATTTAAGCAAATGATGAATGGATGAGTGCCACGTGATGGATGTTGGATAAGACTGATTTTTCATTTGTTAAATCGTTGCGACTCCTAACTAAACACAAGTGGCAATTTATATGCACATCGTTGATTAGCTTAAAAGATAAAACAAGCGAAATAATTATGACTTGCAAATCTCTCAAATTTCTAACAACCTCAACCTTGTTGAATCCGAAGGCAAGGAAGAGGGGGCAGTCTGGTAATAAACACAAAGTCCCAGTACCAAACCTGGAAAGCATACAGAATAATAATATTAAAAAAGAAAAAGAGGGGGGGGGGGCCAAAACGCAGGAGAGTCTATTGACGTGGGAAAAGGGCTTGTGGAGAAAGAGATGGGGTACTTGGGATTCGTGAAAAGAAAGTGAAAGAGAAATCTAAGGTTAGGAAAAGGAAGGCTTTTGATTGGTTGAACGAGTGAGGAGAAGCCATGGAATCGCTATCCTACGTTTGATTTTCAAAGGTGAATGCTTTTTCTGACACACAACCGCACCCTACCCTGAAATTAATATCTTCAATTAGTAACTGTTTATTTTTATATTCTAAAAACGTTTTTTTAAAATAATTTTATTTTATTTTTTAATTAATATTTTTTTATATTTTCAAATCATTTTAATATACTAATATTAAAAATATTTTTTAAAAAATAAAAAAAATATTATTTTAAAACATTTTCAAACAAAATATATTTTAAAAAATAATTATAGTCAAAAACTAAAAATATTCAGCATATCTTAAATCAAGTGGTTTGCCACTGCATTCTGTATTGTGCGTTAAGATATTTTTATCTTGAAAAAAAATATATTAAATAAATATTTTTAATTGTTTTTTTATAGGTTGTTTTAATATACATTACAATACCAAATAAATATTATTTCATTCTATTACAGTATGTTTAGAAGCATAATAACTTTTGTTCTTTTTACTTTTTTAAATATTTTTTAGATTTTTTAATGATTTTAATATGCTAGTATTAAAAATAAAAAATCTAAGAAAAAAATTATTTCAATACATTTTCAAGTAAAAATCACTTTTAAAAAACATCTTACATTATAATATCAAACACACACTATGTATGATTAAGTTTGTATTTGATATTATGCTCTAGAGTATTTTTAAAAAGTGTTTTTATTTTGATAATATATTTAAATAATTTTTTTTAAATTAACATCAATACATTTAAATTCTAAAATTTAATTAATTTAATTTTTTTTCTAAATAAAATACATAAACCACTACTCTCAAAGACCAAGGGGTAAATATATAAATTTTTAAATCAAATATTTATTACACTATACTTTAAAATGTGTGGAAAAATTATTGTGTTAATATTATATACATAAAATGTTTGTACTCTCAACCATATTATAAATATTTAAAGGACTGTGGAGGCTTTGTCTTTTTTATTTTTTATTTTAAAAATTGTTAGCACGTGTTGAGTTAAGATATAATCGCCAAGTTCAAGAAACTTAAAATATTTTATATTCTTTAAATATTTTTTTATATTTAAAAAAATTATTATTACCCCACTATTAAACACGGGCTAATATATTTTAACCATGTGTTCATGCAAGATTATCAAAACAAAATTTAAAAAGTATCTTTTTAACTTCCACTCTCTATATTTGTTATTTAAACTTTTAAATTCATCTTATTTTGATCTTTAATTTGTTTAATATTATAATAATAATTCAACTCAACTTTATTTATTATTGAAATAAATAATAATAATAAATAACTCAATTTTCAAATCTACTAAAGAATAATGATTGGGAAAAATAAGTTTGAGACTAGTCACTTTGAAGTATAAATTAATAAAAATACTAAAAAATTATGGCTAAATCATGGAATATTATTCATTATAATAGTATATATATTTTTTTAATTTAACTATTCAACAACTTGATTATTTATTTATTTAATTAATTTTATCATTTAATATTAATTTATTTTAACAATTATGCTCCTTGTTTTTTTCTTTTTTCTTTTTTCGAACCCATAAATTTGGTTCTTTTCAACATCCAAATACTAGATTTGTTGGAAATGAGGCTTTATATTTTTTTGTTCAATTTTTTTCTATGAATTTTATCATAATCTCATGACTTATGCTACAGATTTAATTGGTTAATCCAAGCTGATCGAGGTCTTTTTTATAAGCTGGTTTTTCAATTTTTTTTATTTTACCTTTCAACATTGGCTTGATTAGAAATCAAGTTTTGTAATTTTCAGTGATTTGTTTTCTATGGTATTATTTTGGTCTCATGACTTGGGTTACAGGTATAACAGGTTAATCTGGGGTTGACTCTGTTTATTTTTCTTATTCTTTTTTTAACTTGATTTTTTTTAATTGGGCTTCATTTATTTTTTCTTTCAATAAAGTTTGTCCCAATCTCATGACCGAGTCGCATGTTTGATAGATTGATCCAGGTTGATTTTGTATGGTTTTTTATTTTATTTTTTAATTGAATTTTTTTTCAAATGTCATCCTCCAATAACTCAATCCTTTTTTTTTTAATTTTCTTTTTAGTTTTGCTTCTTCAATTTAATTTTTCAATGTTAATTTATTTGAGAACTGGGCTTTATATTTTTTTGTTAATTTGCTTTTTATAGAGTTATATCGGTATCATGAATTTATTTATTTTTTTTTAATTCAGTATTTGACATTGGTTTAGTTGGAAATGAAGCTCTCTAACTTTTTTATATATATAAAGTTATCCATGTTTCATGATCTAAGTTGTAAGTCTAACAAGTTAGCACGAGCTGATTTGTTATTTTTTATTTCTTTTAATTGATTTTTTTTTCATTTTATCTTTTAATATTAGATCGATTGGAATTTAAATTTTATAATTATTTTTATTTATTTTCTATGGAGCTAGTATGATCTCATGATTTTGGTTGTGAGTGTGACAGATTAATCTGGGGTGACCCATGTAGTTTTTTTTCTCTTGTTTTTTAATTTTGCTTTCAACATGAGATTTATTAGGAATTAACCTTCATAATTTATTTTAATTTATTTTCTATATAGATTATTAAAGTCTTATTATCAAAATCTTAGATTTAATAAGTTAACTTAAGTCAATCTAATAAGTTGTTATCTAATTAATTGAAAAAAATATTCTCTATTATATCATCATATTAATATTTTAAGAAAAATATTATATAATATGCATTATATTTTGAATTCATAATTAATATTTTTCTAAAAGAAAACATTAACAATGCTTTGATATTTATTTATTTATTAAATTGATTTAACTTACACTCTTACAGCATACGTGAATCAATAGCAGTAATCATCATCATGAAAGTATATTTGACTCTGTACAATATATTCATTAGTGGGTGGCAAAAACACTTCATGCTATAGCAAATCCATGAAAATCAAATTAATGACATGCCAAAGATTTATTTCAAAACTTTATAAATAGACAAATAGATGTCCTTTCTTTTTAGACAGATTAAGGGCAAAAAGAAACTTATAATTATGATGTTCAACGTAGCTCTTCCATACAGTTCTTCTTGCATCAAACATGTATGTTTAAACGCAATTTTAACACTCGATTTGAACTACAACCCGCAAGTGCCTGTTGATTGTTCTAAGGCAACGACCTGTCCTTCCATTACAATAGGACCAGTGATTGGTCGTTCAGCTTGTCAATTTAATGTCAATATGGAAGTATGATAAAGAATGATTTTTGATAATGCTCTGCAATCTAGCAGTAAACTGAGTTTTTGAGTGTGTGAATAATGAAAGATAATATGTTCAGGTCAATTTTTTTTATTTGTTTATAACCGAAGGTACAGGGAGTTTCTGATAAAGATTTGGATTCATACAAAACAATTCCTTTCTGTGAGATTTAAAAACCCTATAATAATTAAGTCATTGTTACGATGATGAGTTATAGTAAGTAAGCTTTAAAATTATAAGAATAAGAATATTTGTAAAATGATAAAGATTATGAATCCTTTAATTGAGTTGTTCAAAAATTATTTATAATCTTTATATTTTTAAATATATTTTTTTATTCTAGAGGTTATTAATCTTTTTCTTCTTCTCATTTAAGCAGGGAGGAAGACCCTTATATTAATATTAATGTTGATGGAAGTGTTTTTTTATGCTATATTAATGTTTATGGGAGCTCCACATACTTATATAAAGTAACCCTACATCATTTTATACACAATGTTAATGTTAATGAGATCAGCTCTTATAATCAATATTTTGTGCACAACTTTTAGAGAATCATTTGCCCTGGTATAGTGTAGAGAGATGATAATTCTAGATTTTCAAGTGGAGTACTTGGATTCAAAGAAATTCAAGGTTTAAAAATATTTGTATTTAACATCTTGTCAAACCTTTTAAGAATTTAGACCTGACGTGTATTCAAGTTTAAAAAAATTGGATTTGATATCTTACTAGACTTTCAAGAGCTTGGAGCTAGCATGTAGTTAAATTTTAAAAAATTAAATCTAACGTATCTGCAAACTCTTTTCTTATGGGTTTTAGCCATGGGTCTTATGAGGGGATGGATTTTGTTATAAAATACATCCACCCATCACTTTTTAAAATACTTTTGTTTGGAAATGCACTATAATTTCACTACACTCCATAACAGGCAGAAGTGTCTTGCAATTCAAACTCTCGATGTAAATAATTTTGTGATTTTCAACGTCTGATTTGCGAGTGTCGCAGCAAATGGTCCATTCTGTCTTGATTGTTGAAGTACTATCTCTTGGAAAAATCAATGCGTGCCAAGAAAAATAGAAGTTCTACTCGCAAGAACTTGTTAATTTCTTCTGTGCAATAAGATTTCAAAGGTGAGAAATTGAGAATCACTCCCTCGATTCATTTATTCTTATTATTAATTTATCTTGTTATTACTGTCATTATTATCACCACTATAAACCGAAAAAACAAATATGAACTGTTTTTTTCAGCCCGCCGCCGGCACAGGAAAGGTCATGATGGAAAGGGACTCTACCGATTCAAGAGCAGTGTCAAGATCAAGAAACACGCGCCATTGCAAGCCATCATAAGCTTCGAAAATACATTTTTGGATGTATGTTGGGTGGACTTTTTGTGCACCATAGCCTAATTTAATAAATCCCATGGGACCACCAGGCGGAGCCCCGGCCGGCACGTAGGCTCTCTTCATTAGCCAAAAACACAATCTACCCTCCAAAGGAAATTGATTTTATAAGCTATTTTGAAAACTCCCACCTTATCTCATCCAACCACCTCAAAAATAAAATATTAGATAACCAGAAAATCGCCAGCTCTAATTTAACTTACGAGGAGCTTAGTCGGTATGATGAATGAATAACAGCTAATTAATTAAATAATCTCAAGATTAATCAGGGGGGTTAAAACTCGAGGATTAGGCAGGAACTCGAGTAGATTATTTGACACGTGGCAGTTCCGAGTGCTCGATTACTTGGGGGAGCCAAGGTGGGTTGGGTTTTTAGTGACGCTCGCACTTGGCTTCTTGGCACGGAATGCGGGTCCCATGTCAGCCTGACGCCAAAGGGGAGCAGCAGGGCACATAGTTCCATCATTTGCTGATGTCAGCAACGACAGCGGTAGGGCCCCACCTGGATAATGCCTCGTGGGACCCCCCAGTTTGCAAGGACTTGGAGGCTTCTCTTTTCTCTGGTTCCATGGAAGGCACTTTGTCTTTTTTTGTTGCTGTGATGAGAGAAATGCTTCATTCTTTTAACCTAACCTCTTTATTTTTGGGAGCACAGCTGCTTTTCACCACAGCCGTCTTGCTTTTGTGCCTGTTTGCCAATATATTTTAAAAATATTTTTAAAAATTTTAATTTTTTTTTATTTTAAAAATATTTTTAATATATTAATCTAAAAATAATTTTTAAAAAATAAAAAAATATTATTAGCGTATTTTTTTAAATGAAAAACACTTTAAAAAACAATCACAACAACACTTCTAAAAACATTAAATTATATTTATTTTTGTGTTTTAAACTGTTTTAAAAAGGATTTAATTTTTTTTATTATTTTAAATTAATATATTTTTTATATTATTTTAATTTGTTGATATTAAAAATATATTTTTTTAAAAAATAAAAATAAAAATATTTAAATATAATTTTTTAAACCTAAAATTATTGCTCGTACCACATGGGGTCTTGGACTTTTATCAAAGACCAGTACGGGTCGCTTGCACGAGCACCGAAGAGCGTTTGTTGTATGGTTCATGGAAGTTAATTTGTGTGATCTCAGCGTGTATGGAAGTGTCGGGGATTAATTTTTAAAGTGGTTTTTTAGATATATATTAAAATAATATTTTTTAATTTAAAAAAAATATTAAAAATATTAATTTAAAACTAAAAAAATCAAGATATTTTAAAAAGAAAATCCAACATCACAGTAAAACACTACCTAAGATATCATTTGGAAACCAGGTGCAACATTATCTATAAAAAAAATCTTTTTATATCAATATTTTTAAGGTGTTTGGTTAGTAGGTTTACTGTGGAGAAAAAAAAAGTTATTGGAATTTGAAAAAATAAATAAAAGAGATTATGTTTCACTATACTTTTTATTTTTATTTTTTACTATAGCTATAGATTTATATTCATAGTTGATATTAACGGTGAAAATATATTTTTGTCCTGGACAACAACGTACAAATGGCCTTAGCACCGGAGGTATAAAAGTATTTTTATTGGTTTATTTAACAGCAAAATGACTAAAGTGCTCTTATAGGGGAAAAAAAAATATATTCACTGATGGGCAAGGTTAGTTTTGACCTTTTATTTTGTTTGCATAGTGTAATTACCATAAAACCCTTGGATGAAAATTTTCTTTGCCTTCGAGTCAAAGGTTTTTTTGTCCTTTTTATTCTTTTTTGTTATTATATAGTTTAACCATAAATAAAATATTATTCAGTCTAAAAACGAGTCCCGCGTGATTTTCTCATGGTTTTTGGATGATGTATATGACGATGTCTTGCAGCCATCCTCTGGCTTCCATGAAGGCCTTTTGATACCCATAGCGTCGTCGCCTCTATTTCCAGGTGGCATGTGTAGCAAAAGTATATCGGGTTTTGTGATGGTGGTTGTTTTTTTTTTTTTTTTATAACATCCCTGACTTTTAGAAATTTAATTTCCACAATATTGTATTTTCCGGGAAATGTAGAAAAAAAGGTAAATGTTTTTTTAATCACTTTATCAAAAATCTGATAAAGTTTTTGTTATATTTGAACCGTAACAAATTATAAACGTCTTTATATATATCACGAATTCAATACCACAATCATGGCTTAATTATCATAAACTTTATCCCACATCAACACAATTCAAGAATAACATGCATTTATTTTTCATGCAATTTAAACAATATAAGCAAGAACTAATTAACTCTAATTTTACATAGTATGCTTATTTAAACCATACAAAGAAATAAGCATATTTAAAGTTTTATATGAAATAATATAAATTTCGATATCAATTCACAAAATTAACAAAAAAAATACAAAATAATGGCATTCATGCTACTATAAGCCTAATTAATATTCTAAAATAGAATACTAGAAATTATATTATATATCAGTTTAAAATATACATATTATAATATTTATATCTATATTAAAAAGTAGCTTTATAGAAATCTATTAGCATGCTTTAGGGATCATTTCATCGTATTATATTGTAATATAATAATTTTATAAATAAAACATATGAGTATGCACTCACACAAACACATAATTGATCTGATGAACTCATTAAATAGGCATTAATAACAATTTTTAATGTCGGACTCATATATAGTTCATGCTTGCACTTAAACCTTGAGAAATATTCAATATCTTGGTGATTAGGTTTATTGATGCCACTAGTTCTTTCTAATCAACTAATCTAAATAATTTTTCTTATCATCTGAACACATAAGTTATTAGTTCTTTTTGGTTAGCTAGTCTAAATAAATTATTCCAGTCATTGAAACATGAATACCAATTATTCTTTTTGATCAACTAATCTAAATAAATTATATTAGTCATTTAAACACAAATATCACTAGCTCCTTTAAGTCAGCTAATCTAATTAATTTATCTTAATTATCTGAACACAAATGTTACCAGCTTTTTTTGATCTATTAATATAATTAATTTATCTTTGTCATCTAAACACAAATATTACTAGCTCATTTTAAACAGCTAATATAATTAAATTATTCCTTTTTAACATCCATGCGAATATGATAAATAAAATAACATGTATTTAAGGAAATTAAAATTATAAATTTTTAGAGATTTTATATAATTAGTGAAGACACCTACCTAGTACATATACTTATTCATGTCAAGCCCGTTTTTCCTTGTCCCTTGAATTTAAGTTTCGACTGAGGTGAGTTTCAACCCATTTTTAAATTTGTTTCTTCACTTTACATGCGAAACACATAAAATTTATAACAAAGCTAAATCAGTCAAACCAATTTCTCTAAAGTTCTCATTTCGCCCGACCATTAATCCATCCATACCCCATTTTATATTACGTGATCGTATTTATACTAGTATTCATGATTCCAACTGAATTTATTAATTCACAATTCATTTGTAATTTGGTCATTACGTTTAATTTGTGTATTTTTTCTTTTAACTAAGTATCCCATCTCAACTCACTTTTTAAAATAAGTATACAAGTCTTATTCCATAAAACATCATTCCTAATTATTCACCATCTTTTTATTTTATTTTTATCTTTAAATTAAATTTAAATTTATTAACATGGGAGAAAATTTTAACTAGAGATTGACACCTTCCTTCTTTCCTCGCCTTTGTTTTAACACCAGAGCCAGCCCTTGTATATTTTTGAAGTAACCTTTTAATTTATTTTCCTTTAAGATTTGCTACATATATTTTTTTATTTGTTTTAGTTTAGATTATCCATACAATTAGAATTTTCTTTCAATTTAATCCTTATTTGATATTTTTTAGCTTTCAGATTTAGTTCCTGTTACTTTAATTTTATTTTTTTAAAATATTCTCCTATTTGAATTTTTTTTTTCAATTGCATCCTTTAATATTTCATACCATTCTCTTAATTGAATTATTTTTTCAATTGCATACCTCAATATCTTAGTCGTTCATTTTATTTTATGTTAGATTTGGTCCTTATATTTTTTATTGTTATTTCTTTTGTTTTTAATCATATTATTTTTTTATTTTATACCTAAATATTTTATTGATCAAGATTTTGTAACTTTTCGAATCATATGTTTGAAGATTTGTCTGGGTTAGCTTATATCTTCTTTTTCTGGTCCTTTTCTTACAATTGATTTTGGATGATGTTATCCTTCTATAGGGCTATTCCATTATCATGTGTCAGATCATGAGTTTCACGTGTTAATTCAATTTAATTTGTTTAAGATAATTTTTTTTAATTTATTTGTTTTTGTTGTCGTCTTATTTTTTTAATCATATTATTAAGTTAATCAATATTTAACCTAGTTATCGAATTACTTTTATTTCTTTAAAAACATAATTGTTTTCTGATTTTTTTTCCTGATTTTTAAATTAATCAAATTTATTCATCGCGCGGGGTACTAATCTAGTTTTTAATTAATTATTGTTTGAATTTAAAATACAATACCATGCAACAAGTAAAATTCTTAAAACTTTTATAATATACTTCTTAAAAATAATGATATAAAATCATATATTAAAGATGACCTCAATACTTAATTCTTTTAAATTAATAACTCAAATTTTCAACAAAATCTCAAAATATAAACAATCCAGTTTTTAGAAAATAATAAAAAATATATGAATAATTCACCTTTTGGAAGATTTAAAAAAGTAGGATTAATTTCAATGTATAAGAGGAGGTTACTCAAGATCATGAAATAAAGAAATAAAAAATGACAAAATATTATTTATTCGACAGGAAGAACCACCAGGTGTGTTTTTGAATTGTACGACTCCGTCGTGTTTTATGCCATTGTTTTAAAATGTTCCTCTACGTAGTTCTATATCTTTACACCACATGATTTCAATAATGGCAAGAACTATTTCTCAAGAAAATAGAATATATATATATATATATATATATATATATATATATATATATATATATATATATATATATATATATATTGCAAGACGGTGCCAGTTGCAGACTAGATTTGGCGCTCCGACCATCTACTTGGCAAGTTGACGAACCCAATTCTTGAAAGTGTGACAAATCTGATCTCAAACATCTAACGAAAATCTTGAAAATCTTTTGATTTCTTGTCTTAAAATCCACACCGTTAAATGGTCCACACTTTACCTGTGGGCTAATTCAAGCCTTATCACTTTCACCGAAATGATGGGGAAGGAACTTCATGATTTTCTAGAATTCAATATGCTCATTAACAGGGTTTAATTATTTGGATACTGAATGATTATATCTTCGTGTTAATATTTCATTCTTAGAAATTAAAAGAGCAAAAGATTGGTAGTTAAGGTCTCAGTTACTGTAAAACAGTTGTTTTTTTTAGATTTTAAGACTCTGCGATGATTAAATGATTTTATTAAAAAAAATTATAATCAATAAAGAAAAAAGCATCAAACTCTTAAGAATTATTTATTCTTGATTTTTTTGAGATAAATACTTTGAGAATATATAATTAAAAAATAAAAATTGTAAATGTTTTACCTTATGGTTTGGGTGATATTTATAACTTTTATATTATGAATCATTTTTTTTTTCAAGGGACCAAAAATCTTTTCCTTTTGAATATCTTAGTAATAACAAAATCCTCTGTATCAACATTAATTCTAATGAAAATGTTTTTTATACAAAACTAATATTGATGAAAATTATATTTTTATATAACTAGTGCTGACAAACAAACAATAAGGTTATAAAAGATTTTTATATCTTATTTCGTACACAACATTAATATTAATGAGAACAACCCTTTCATAACATTAATGTTGATTGAAATATATTTGGCTCTTAGAGGATTTTCATACATCCAAGGGTGTAGAGAAATAATTACCCTGAGCTCTTAACATCTTGGGTTAAGGATCTGAAAGATAGCATCACGACTCAATATAAGGTCAGTAAAGACCATTGTCTATATGATTTTAAATTCAAGGATATCGAGTCTAATATCTTTTCAGAACCAAATATGATTACACTTAATATATAATCAAGTCCAAGAGAATTAAGTTTGGCATTTTGCCGGACGCACAAGCATTTGAGCTTAGCACGTAGTTGAGCTCAATAATGTTTGGTATGATATTTTGCCATATACACGACCATTTGGATTCAGCACGTAGCCGAGCCTAATAAAATTGTCAAATCTACAACAGTTTGGATTTAACATATAGCTGAACTCAAAAGTATTAGGTATGATATTTTTCCAGATGCATAAGCGTTTGAGTTCAGCATGTAACCGGGCTCAATGGAGTTGTTAAACCTATAACTGTTTGAGCTTTACATGTAATTGAGTTTAAAAATATTAAGTTTAATGTCTTATCAGAGTTACGAGTGCTTGGTTTTAATTCATAACTAACTAAGTCTAATGAAGATTAATCTAATATTTTATCAGACCTATAAATATTTAAACTCAATATATAGCTAAGCCCAAGCTAATTTCTGCCCTTCTTGTATTCATGGGACTTTCAACCAAGTGAGTTGTATAAAAAAATGTTGATGCATTAGTACGGTTCCCTGGCTTCCTATGTTGGAGCTGCTACAATTACAGATCTTTTATGCCAATCCAATTGTAAAAGCATGTGTTCAATTCAATAATTAAACCATTCGACATCGTCCTCGTAAAAAGCGAAACAACAACAGATCACACGAAATGTTATGAATCTAAAGCTTAACGTACACAATTTATTCGTCAAAGAAATGATTTCTTACTGAAAAAAAGACGACATTTCGTTCGAAACTAGCTCAGCTTTCTCCTGCTGAATAAAATGGTGGCCATCAATGACAACCACTTCAACGTTAGGTACAAACTCCTTGAATATTTCTCCATTAATGCCGTCCTTTGTCCCAAAAGATACAAACCCCACGTCTTTGTCACCAGCTATGAATTTTGTGGGCACAGCAATTTTAACTCCCTGCCATGGTCCAAGAAGCTCCCACTCCCTTCATAAAAAATGCATTCCGTGAATATATATTTTCTTATAAATTTTCTAATTCCAGAAGTAAATGATATGTTCCTAGTCGGATCAGAAAGGTGGATTGGTCTTAGCATACGTATGCAAACTCGTCCAACTAAAAGATACCATCTAATCCATAAATAAAAATGAAAAAGACCATAAACTAGATCTGGCTAGTAATGCTTTCTTTCTTCTTCTTCTTCTTCAAACAATTTGGTAGGTTTGAGTTCTTTGGAACGTGGACGGAAGGGAACGCCTAAGCTGACAAGTGCCCTCTCCGGCCTGAAGAGGCAAAGGTGGCCTGCCACTTCTGCACCCCAGTCATGCCCTACCACAAATGCCTGTTCAGGACCACGTACAATATTGCACTACGAGACATCAGTTTATTTCATAGAACATGATCGAGCTCTTATCACAGTAATTAAGGCAAAAAACAAAAAAAAAATAAAATCGACAGCCTAAAAAATTGTTTACGGTCCTCTCCTAGCTCATTGAGAAGGCCAATCAAGTCTCCGTTGACGATATGGAGAATTAATGGTATACGAAGATGGATCCTGCGGACAGTCTGAGACTCCATACCGTCGCAGGTCTGGTGCGACGACATGGTAACCATGTGCAGCCAGCAGCCAGGTGATTAATTTGGCGAGTCCACGAGGACCACAGCTCGGGGAAGCCATGAATGAGAAGAACAAGTGGTCCTTGCCCTTTTTCTGCTACGTGCATTGATACTACATTAACATGGATTTTTCTCGATCGTGATTTTTTTTTCTTTCCAAGTTCTGTTTGATATCATTGATTTTTCTTCCTTCTTTGAAGAGGACTTGCTACATTACTGAGAGACTCTGAACTTTCAGTATCGGTTGGTTTGGTCTTCCTCAGAAGATTCAACGCTAGAGACATACACATGCAGACAATTCAAAGCTAGTGACATCTCTAGAAAACTCAATCTGAAAATGAAAATGGTTTTTCTTTGTTTATGGTGCATCATTACGCTTGCAAATAGATAGTTATATAACATCCTTTGGCATAACAAGAAAAAAGAAAAGAACAGGGGATAAGATTGCAAAGAATCCGGAATTTGAGGTTCAAAAAAATATCGTGTTTCTTTTGCTTAGAAATTTATGATTTTCGAGTATGTGCAAAGTATTGTGTTTTTTTGGTATTTTAAAATCTCATATTTTTTTTCGTATTGAAAAAATCCCAAAGGACAGATTTTTTTGAATTTAGAGATTAGAAGTTGCAGTTTCAAATTGCAACCTTTTGCAAAATCTATGAATTTGGATACCATATTGGTTTGAATGAGCAAATAACAAAGGCCAGATCAAAGCCTTGGCCCTATAAGATCCAACCCAGCCCAATAAAGCCCATAATTACTTATTCTCACGCCCTTAAGCAGCCCAAAACCCAACTGAATACAAATAAAAGCCGAGATTTTAGGTTCCACCATTCCTGCTTTTCTCGTTTTGTGTTTGTGTTTGTGATTTAAAAAAAAAATGTTTTAAAAAATAATTTTTAATTATTGTTGTTTAAATTAAAAAATATATATTTGATTAAAGTTGATGTTAGATGATTGGTTAAAAATTCTGTTGAATTTGATGCTTGTATTAAAAATACCGTGTAATTAATTTATTTTTTTCCTCTTCTTCGGAAGACTACACATGACGACTCTTTTTTTAATTTTTTTTTATGAAGGGTTGCCAGGACTGTATGATTTGGTAGCCTATGACTGAAATGTTCATCAAAGTGCCAAAGAGACTGGCACTGTGTGCTCTGTAACTTACCCCATTCCCAAGGAAAAGCTGTGAAAACATGGTAAGGGTTTTCTTTGTGACTAACTGATCCTTTGGGGTGTGTGGGCATGGGAATGGATAGTGGAAGTTTCCAGATTTTAACATGATAAGGTGCTGTAAGCTGTTGCTAACTTTGTTTGAATTCCTTGTTTGCATGCACATACCTCATGTATAGTGTAAATTTTGTGCAAATCATATCTATGTGATGGCTCTCTACCAAATACCAATCTAGGTTTCCTAATTCCAATCGGAAACAACCAAGTTGAAGCTTTTGACCCCGCCTCCCCACCCTTTTTTTTTTTGGTGTGTGGTGGTGGGAAGCAGGAGCCTTGGCTAATTGAATTTATCTTCAGAGTTTGTTTTACTATTTTGTATTTGGTAGGCAGATGATGAGTTGATGTAAACCCTATAATCATATCATGATGCAAGTTTTCCTTTAAATAGGATGCGTTCTGATTCAATCTCTTCCATCTTAAAGCTAGGACATCAAGCTCCGTGACCATACATGTGGCCTTCGTAATTCAACTCAAACTGTAACTTATAGAGCTGTGATGATAATTTTGAAAAAAAATTGACAAAAAACTTGCCTTTACTTTCTTGCATATTTGCTTGCAGCTTGAAAACATTTATATTAAATGCTATGATATTATTACTGCAAGAGTGAGTGATAATGTCAGCAGAGTGGGGCTCTGTTTGTTCTTGCATGCTATTTAAATGCCTCTGACAAATGTTATGGTCCTCTTGCTTGTTCATTTGCCATTAACTTATGGAGTTAGAGATTTTATCGTATTTGAATACAGGCATCTAATTGATTATTTCCAGTTTGGAAACTGTAAACCTATAGGTCCAGAAACTTAAGGGATTTTAGTTTGCTCTGTTTTGATGATAAAAAGGTTGCCTTTTTGTAAAATTTCTATGCCTCGAGCAAGATGGATGCAAATCAGGTGCTTCAGCTGTACTTTTCACAAGTGTCAAAGAAGCATGTTCTTCCGTGGCAATGTTACACCAAAAATAAATAAAAGATGGAATTGTTTGGGCATGGCAATTTGGGGGGTGGTTAATTTCAAATTGCTTGCTAGCAATGCAGTGTTGCTACATGAAAATGATGATTGTTTTTTACTCTGCATGTATTTCTATTATTGAGTCTGCTTCAAGGATTTCTTTTTGATAAAAAAAATTATCTTTTTGTCGGTTATTATCTCTTTTAGTGTTGTTCAATTAGATCTTGCTAAGACGAGCCAAGAAAGTTTTAAATTCTTTGAGCATAGGAAAAATAATAGTTGAAGATTTTTAATTGCATTTACCTAAATAAAGCAGGAAAAGTGAAAGGTGTGCTGAAGATCCACCTATTGACTAATGAAACTAGAGGTATTGTGTTTGTGGGTCAGGGTTCCAAGATACAGAAATGGAAAGTTAATGCCGGAAATCTTCCTTTCAAGGTTATTCTATGCTAATTTTGTTATCATTCACAAGTACTTCTTTCTGGAGGAGCTTGATTTCTAAACTAGTTTACCAAACATAAATGCATGCAAAACCAAATGAGACTAAAGATGTGTTTGCATCATCGGGATTTGTTTGGGATGTGTTTGTTATCCAAGGGTTTTGCATTTGTCAAATTCACATGCAAGCAGGATGCAGAAAATTTATTCCTTACGAAGTATGATGCCTTACTCTTAGAATACAGCTTTTGGATTCCATAAAATTTTAAATTTTTACTTTTGCCTTTTTTTTCTTCAGGCCATCCAGAAGTTCGACGGGAAAAAGTTTGGCAAAAGACCCACAGCTGTTGACCGTGCTGTTCCAAAAAAGATCTATAGTAGTGGTGCTAATGTGTCAGCTACTTCAGAAGATGGTAAATGGGTGTCTAACTGTGTTGCGTTGTCTTACAGGACCTTGACATTACTTAAGTCTGCAAGGTTTAGTGAAGCTTTTTAGTGCTTGTACAGAACATCAGAATGAAAGAGACAGTAGCAGTGAGGATTTGGATGATGATGAAGACGACCGCGACAAAGATGATACAGAGGTTATTTGGATGATGTTTATCAAGGGAACTCCAGCAGCTGAAGGCATTTTAACTAGCGATATGGCTAAGAGGAACAGGTAATTTCTTTCCCCTGTTTTTTTTATTTTTGCCACTTATTTGTGTTTGGAAATGAAGATGGAAAATGTATGATGCATGCATGTAGTCTATTAGTTTATATTTGAAAGGTTGGCCAGTGTTTGTTCCAGGCAGTATTGGTAGAGATGGTTCTCTCTCAACTCATGCAGCATCCCCAGAAATGAGAAGCTATTCAAGGATAGTGCCTTTGATTTTTGGTTCCTGTCGCTGAAAAGAGGATGTTTCTTCCAGATACATTATGATGATGCTTTTCAACATTTGATTTGTGCTGCTTTTGTACAAGTTTACCATCTTCCCATATCTCATAATGTTTTTTGAGCTTTGCAGGCAGGAAGAGAGGATGACCAAGCTTCAATCTCCAAATTTTCATGTTATATACAATTTACCAAAGTCAATGACCGAGAAACAACTGAAGAAGCTTTTCATTGATGCTGTTACCTCACGCGCTACAAAGCAAAAGCCTGTCACTCAACAGATTAGCTACAATTCTTTATAGTTAATTTGGATTCTTGTCGTTTTTTTGTTTCTCTATATTTAGTTTTGCTTATATCCCGAGATAACTACCATACTTTCATATCGCTGATGCAGATAAAATTTTTAAAGAGTATAAAGAAGGGAAAGGTTGTGATCATTCATGTCATGGGGAGTTGCTTTTGTTGAGTTAACCGTGCATCAGCATGTGCTGGTGGCCCCGAGGGTTCCTAATAATCCTGGTAAGGCATTTCATTGTCTTGTTATCTCCTATTAATATCTTGTCAGAAAATCTGTTCCTAACAACAATGCTTTGTTTACCTACTTGTAGAAACTTTTGGTCCTGAACATCGCCTGATAGTCTCTTTTGTTCTTGATAATGTTCAAATTTTGAAGCTACGAAAAGCTAAGCTTTGAGCTCAGCAGCTGGAAACCCATAAAAGTTCTCAAGATTTGCAGGAAAACGATGAGTCACAGACATCAAATGCCATTCCAAGCCAAAAGCAGATGTCCAGAAAAGGGAAATCCAGAGTTGAGAATAGAGCAGTGAAGGACACTCGAAATCAAATAGAATTGATGAAGTGAGAAATAAGGATTCTGATAGAAAATTCTGGAAAGAACGTGGTACTAAAAAGCTTACTTCTGACAAACCTGAAGGTGAAATTTCGGAGAAAAGAAAAGGGCTTAAAAAGAATTAAGACTCTGTGGGACAGGACGTGGTAGATAAACCTGACATGCTGATCGAACAATACAAATTGAAATTCTCCAAGCATACTTCTGACAAACCTTAAGCTGAAAAGCAAGCCAACAGACAGCTTAAAAGATGGTTCCGATTATGATTTCCTTTTAGTGGGTTTTTGTAGCATTTAATGGTGGATTCTTTCGTAGAAGAGTTGCGGTAATTGATTTTAATGCAATTGGTAGACATTTTTGTACTCTCAAATCTGACAGTTTTGGTCAACCTGTAATCCCGCACATGTGTTGTAGAAATATGTTGAATTCGCTGTTCCTTCAGCAAGAACGGTTCTTAGCCGATTGATGTAATTCAGTATTATAATACAAGATTAATTGGCAGGAAGCATTTTTTACTTGAAAATTGCCCATAGAGTCTCTAAGCAAGCCTCCTGTACCTGCCAAACCTAGAGTTCCTTTGCCCGCACCATCCGTATCTAACATTGTCCAACCTTCCAATGGGGGAACCCACCTGACATACTTAACTCTCTCTCTCTCTCTCTTGGTTTTAATGGATATTCTCCGCTACTGTCTTCAATGGAGTTTTGAGTATTATCAAAGTTCGGGCTGGAACCTTCCTCTTCAATCTTATCAATGCATCGTTTGGATTTTATTTTGATTAAGAAATAAAGCAATAATTAACAAATAGACATGCCTTATCAATCAATTCACAACTAGATATTTCATTAACGTCCGAAAATTAATGTAACAATCCACAGTATTAGCGTTCACTAAAGCTATTTTGAGTCTTTGACAGAAGAGAAACTCTTTTTCTATGATAAAAGCTAGGCAGCTGGCCACGACAAAAGTAAAGGAATCAAGTTGAAATTTTTCCAAGTGCCAATTAAGGAGGAAATGATGGAGAGAGAGAGAGAGAGCACTTTACTGTATTCCGGCTCTTTTCTTTAAAGGGGTGGCATTTGGCACTGCTACATCATGGGCCATGTTGCCATTTTCTTTTGCGTGCTTTTGATCTCCATGTTGCTACAGTGTAACTTAAGTGCATAACTGGCATGATGGCACAGAGCATGTCTAGTGGGAGACGGCCATGAACAAAAACACGCTCTTGAAAACCACTCCACTGCTGATATAATAGGGTTTCTTTCCATTGATTGATATACAAGGTACTGAATTATAAATCAATGGGGCCCCTCGCATGGGCATATATTTCAAAAAGGCGCTCATTTAGATTGAATCCGACGGACTGCTTTCACTGCATCTATTCATTCATTTGACTCTGACGGGCCTTCCTTTTTCCATTTCTGCAGCACCGATAGCTCTCGCCAACCGACATAAAATTATTGATTTTTTGTAGTTTTTCTAATTAATCCAGATTTAGTATATATTTTGCAAGATCAAGGATTGTTAGTGATAAGAAGAAATTCAAAATCAAGTAGAGGATAACGTGCTGAGGTTGGCACACAACACGTATACGGGGTTGGTTACCAGAGCTGTTAGCATATGACCAATGCATGTCATTTTCCTGTTCTTTGTTCTTATCATTACATTGCATGTGTTTCTTAAAAGTAGTGGCTCTCATTTGGATTGGATCATCAAAAGACGGAATAATTCTCGCAAACACAGATACTAAATGATTTTGTTTTCGGACCAAATACTCTTTACGTTATTTTATTGCAATTTGTGTTGTTGGTTTAGGTTTAATGTTCAGTACAAGCATTCTTATGCTTCGTTTTTTTCCTCCCTCCTTTACAAAGGAAATGTGGGATGTTTTGAGACTGCCCCTCGTTCTGCTTTGCATAAAATATTACCACCAGTCCCTGTCACCTCTAATTTTTCTATAGAGGTGGAGGTAGTGCTTTTGAGTGGTTGGCAATGCCCTGTGTTTACCCTTTTGAACCAACAACTTCCTTTACAATCATGTAATATTAGGTAAATTGTTTTTTGGACCCTATAGATTAAGCAGTGCTTCACTTCTATCCTGATAGATAAAAATTCTACAAAGTTAAACCCTATAATCCCCTTAAAGTTTTAAACTCTAATGCATCGCTTCTGTGTGAAATTGCTCGCTTAATGCTCACCTTTTTCCTATTTTTTCTTTCATGTCTCGGCATTATTTGCCATCGGCTATTTAACAACAAAGGGCCAAGATTTGAACTGCTTGGAAATTCTGAGGCTGGTATCGGGAAATCTTAAACAACAGAGGCAGAAGTGGAACATTGCAGTGGTTAGAATTTACTTTATCTCCATATTATTTGTAGTAAAATACTTCAAGACAAAAGTACCATTGTGTAGCTACGGATTGGTAGTCGCATAACCACTTTCTTTTTTATTTCCAATTTCTCGTCTTTCTTTTCCCACATTTTATACTTCTTCTATCGACTTCCCTGGCTCCCTTGTCTCTCTTTCTCAATCTCAGAAGAGAAAATGGCAGCCAACTCAACTACCAAGTGGTTGTTTTCTCTCTCTGTAGTTTTGTTAACAAGTCTCCAGTTGATACAGTGCAAAGTTACTTACGACAAGAAGGCACTTATTATCAATGGGCAGAGGAAGGTTCTCTTCTCTGGTTCTATTCACTATCCTAGAAGCACCCCTGAGGTTTTCTATTTCCCATACTCAATAACCATTCTCGCATTTTTGCCAAGAAAATACTGTTTCCATGTTAAGGATTTCATTAGAATTTTGGCTGATGTATAGTTCTATGTATGTGTCCATGAAATGCAGATGTGGAAAGGTCTTATACAGAAGGCTAAAGATGGTGGTTTGGATGTTATAGACACTTATGTCTTTTGGAACCTTCACGAGCCTTCTCCTGGCAATGTGCTTTGCTCCTTAAACTCTGTTTCCTCTGTTTTCTCGTAGTTGTTCTTGCATTTTCTGTTATCACATTGATTATTTCTGTAATGTTTTTTTTTGTTCTAGTATAATTTTGACGGGAGATATGATTTGGTTCGGTTCATCAAGTTGGTCCATGAAGCTGGACTTTACGTGCATCTTCGGATTGGACCATATATATGTGCAGAATGGAACTTCGGGTAATAGTAGAGATAGTTTTTCCTTTATGTGCTTCAAGATTTGAGGTTCTTTACCAATCTTTTGTCCCATTATTTTAGAGGGTTTCCTGTCTGGTTGAAGTATGTTCCAGGGATAAGCTTTAGGACAGATAATGAGCCTTTCAAGGTCTCTCTCTATCTGAACATCTATTGGCATTTTGCAAGAATCCAAATGGCTATGTGAACTTGGTTGTTACTGTCTTATCATCTTGATTTTGCAGTCGGCAATGCAAAAATTCACCCAAAAAATTGTTCAAATGATGAAAGATGAAAATCTTTTTGAGTCTCAAGGTGGCCCAATAATCCTCTCTCAGGTATGGCTTTCAATTATCTTGCTCTATAATTCAGGCTCTTTCAAGAGAGCTATAAATCACAAAGATCTCCAACTTCATATTCATTAAATTTACTCTTCTTATACTCTTAGATTTCTTTAGTGCAGATTGAGAATGAGTATGAGCCTGAAAGCAAGGCATTTGGATCTCCTGGTCATGCATATATGACTTGGGCTGCACATATGGCTGTTTCGATGGATACCGGGGTTCCATGGGTTATGTGCAAGGAGTTTGATGCCCCAGACCCAGTGGTAAGAAAACTAGTATATTTCCTCTAAATTTATTTCATGTTCATGGATTCGTTGTTGAAGTCCTTCAATGAATGGAAACATTTGATAGCCAACAAGTGACGAAACTTATTTTGTTGCAAGGAATTAAGACAGAACCCTTAATTTTAATGCAAGTGTCATATCTGCTTTAACAATGAGGGTCTTAAACCATGTTAGTAAATCTTGTCAACAGATAAACACCTGCAATGGTTTTTACTGTGACTATTTCTCTCCAAATAAACCTTACAAACCCACAATGTGGACTGAGGCATGGACTGGCTGGTAAGTTTTATGCTTATCATCGGTCCTTGAAAGTGTTCTGTGGGATGCGTACTCTTATTTCCTTTTGGTATTTTGTATAGGTTCACAGACTTCGGTGGTCCAAACCACCAGCGCCCGGCTGAGGATTTAGCATTTGCAGTTGCTCGGTTCATTCAGAAGGGAGGCTCTTTGGTTAACTACTACATGGTGAGTCTGCCAACTTTACCATTACATTCGATGCTAAAATCCCATTAACAATTATTGATCCCACAAAACTTGCACAATTCTTTGTATTACAAGAAGCAAATGCATTTACTTTCTCTTGTCCTCCAGTCCTCAAAGAGAAAGCAGAACAACTTCCTTTAAGGACAAGGAAGATTCTGAAGTTTGCATCTGATAAAGGTTCTAAATAAAATTTTTCTTGCTTTTCATAAAGCTTCCGCTGTCAAAAGAAACATTACGTCTTGTAGTTAACAGATTATGGTCTTCCGATAAGGCATAAGCTGGACTTCTCATTTGACACGCTACTCCGAATTGGTCACGCTCTAAACAATGTAAATATCATTATGATCAAGATAATTATTTTTGCAGTACCATGGAGGAACCAACTTTGGAAGAACTTCTGGAGGCCCTTTCATCACTACAAGCTATGACTATGATGCCCCGATCGATGAATATGGTGACAAATTTGAGCTCATCCTGTGATTTAATCAACTAGTCTGTTTTTGATATTTCACCAACTCATGGCAGCTCCATACTAATTCAATAGGATTGATCAGGCAACCTAAGTATGGCCACTTAAAGGAGCTACATAAGGCTATTAAATTATGTGAAAAAGCTTTGCTCGCTGCTGATTCTACTGTCACATCCCTGGGAAGTTATGAGCAGGTTTGTAATGTTAACTCTACGGAGGATATGAGAGAGATAAATTCACCAGCAAATGCATACTGTTGTGCAGTTTATATATGCAAACCCTCGTTGATGCACTATAACATTTTTCAGGCACATGTATTCTCTTCTGATTCTGGAGGCTGTGCAGCTTTTCTGTCAAACTACAACACGAAGCAAGCTGCGAGGGTAAAATTCAATAACATCCAGTACAGCCTGCCACCGTGGTCTATCAGCATCCTTCCAGATTGCAAAAATGTTGTTTTCAACACTGCCCAAGTAAGTGAAAGGAAACAATAAGGCTTTCTTCCAATTCACCGTACTTTGTAAATCTTTCACTGGTTCTTTTTTTATTTACTATGCAATCATGTTACTGCAATTCATCCTGTATCATGCGGCTTAATTGAATACATGCAATCCCTACCATCATGATGAGATACATTACTTGGTATGATTTCAGCAAAAACATAATGTACTTTTCGCAAGATATTGTGGAAAATGAACCATATAATATCCCTCAATTTGCAGGTTGGAGTTCAAACATCCCAAGTGCATATGTTGCCTACAGATTCTAAATTGCTCTCATGGGAAACCTTCAACGAAGACATATCATCAGTGGATGATGATAAAATGATCACAGTTGCTGGCCTCTTGGAACAATTAAATATAACCAGAGATACAAGTGACTACCTGTGGTACACAACGAGGTGAATTTTAGTTAGTTTTGCCTTTTTTGTTTGTTCCCTTGACAACAAACAAAAAGTAACTATTCGCAATCAAAATTTCTGATTCCATGGTGATTCTAGTGTTCATATAAGTTCATCGGAATCATTTCTGCGTGGAGGCCGACTTCCCGTTCTGACAGTGCAGTCAGCAGGCCATGCATTGCATGTTTTTATCAATGGAGAACTTTCAGGTAAAGCGTTGAATTTTACATGCACCAAGTAGTGTTGGATTATTCGATACAAGACTATTATTTCTTGAGAGCGAAACACCATGAAAGATAAGATACACTGGATCTCTAACTATGGCAGGATCTGCACATGGGACTAGGGAGCAAAGGAGATTCACATTTACAGAAGATGTGAAATTCCATGCTGGGAAAAATAGAATTTCACTGCTCAGTGTGGCCGTTGGATTGCCGGTAAGTTCTCCAATCCCCACACAGAAGACTTGGGGGTGGCGTGTGAGATTAGGCAGGACAAGACACGACAATTTATACTTGTCTAACTTAAAATGGTGCTTGGAGCACAGACATGATCACAGGGGATAAGACAAGAAGTATCCAACATACAATCTTGTTCTGTCTCATCTGCAAGCCAAATATGCCACTAAACAGGGGCGAAGCTAGAACTAGGGCAAAAATTAAAATACCTTTTCAATAGATAGTATTACATAACTAGTATTACTTTACTGTATACTACTGGAAATAAACAAAATTACAAAGTCAAAATTGAATTGTAAAACATGAAATAGTCTATTTTGATAATTTCCTGTACAATTATTCTGAACAAATTGCTTTTTAGTAGATATGTGGTGGAATAATGAGAAAGCTTCAAAAACTACGGGGGCAAATTGTATAGTAGGGGTGGGGGGGGGGGAATCTTAAAACTATCAAAGACTATAATGAATTTGTTTGAAAGAAAAGAGCAATATTTGTTTTCTGGACTGAAAAACAATAAATTTGGCATTTTGATTCTTATTATAAATCTGGCTCTTCTGTTGGACGTAATCTATGTCATGTCCTTGCCATCTTTAAATTATTACTCGGACTGTTTTGAACTGATTTTATGCTGCTGGTTGTTGAAGAATAATGGTCCCCGTTTTGAGACATGGAACACGGGAATCTTAGGGCCAGTTACTCTCCATGGCCTGGACGAAGGGCAAAGGGACCTGACCTGGCAAAAATGGTCGTACAAGGTCGTTCAGCTTTACACATTTGTGATTTATCTCTTGACCTTTTCTCTTGTCTCACTTTTTTTTTTGTTTCCTTTCCTTAGGTTGGGCTTAAAGGAGAAGATATGAATCTACAATCTTGGAAATCCGTTTCACTAGTTGATTGGATACAAGGGTCCTTGGTGGTAGGGAAACAACAACCATTGACATGGTACAAGGTAAAACACCATAAAATTTATGTCTCTTGACTATTGCAGTTTATAAAACTAAGTTATTTTAAAAATCAAACATATTGTTGAACTATTGAAAAACAAGCACAGCGATAGTGATTATGGTTAAAGCTGTTTTCACTTCTTATTCGGTTCGCAGGCCTATTTTAATTCACCGAAAGGAGATGATCCCCTGGCTTTGGACATGGGCAGTATGGGGAAGGGCCAAGTGTGGATCAATGGGCATAGCATCGGAAGATATTGGACTCTTTACGCTGAAGGAAATTGCAGTGGATGCAGCTATTCGGCTACATTCCGCCCTGCACGGTGCCAACTGGGCTGTGGCCGACCAACTCAAAAATGGTAAAAGCAGGGTAACTAGCACTATCAAGCGAAAAAACAACTACTTTCTGGTTAAAACGCTTTTTACATTTTCAGGTACCATGTTCCGAGGTCATGGTTGAAGTCGACTCGAAATTTGTTGGTATTATTTGAAGAAATTGGAGGCGATGCGTCAAGAATTTCTCTTGTAAAGCGATTGGTGACCAGAAATTGATTCAAAGCCATAATACCCTCGACAAGAAAAACGCTTCTCCATGCTTTTATCAGTGCTTTCGTGATGCCGTGACATACCACCCTAGCCTTCCTCCGACCATCCTATTTATATAGGTTATCCTTTCTAGTGTGCCTAGCTAGTTGTTAGGTGATGGCAAACCCCTTCGCTCATAAGTTATAAATAAAACTTGGAGTCCCTCGTCTTTTTCTGATGCTGCTGGTTCTGGTTGAGGGTCTTTGGGCCTTGGGGTCCGCCGTTACTTTTCAGTTTTCATCGCAGGTCGTTCAAGAACCACCGCGGCAATTCACCTCTAACAAATGAACCAATACGGCAATGAAAAGACGTAAAAGGTAAATGGTCCAGGTCTCCAGGCTACTCCAAACCTAGCTTCTTAGAAAAAACAAGAGAGATAACTTAGTTAGCAAAGGTTAATGTGCACAAGACTGCTTCTCCAAGAGATACTCGACTGATTACACAAAACATTTCATGCTGTGATTTGTGAGAAAACCATGTTATGAATTTGAAGCGTCATCCATTGTTAATTTTGCAAGTGCAAGTAATGGTTTTTTTTTCCAAGCTCGATGGATGAGTAACTGGAGAGGATAACTCAAATTTATAAATGCTTAGCTGTTTTCTCAGGATTTGAAAACAAGATATAAAATGAAACTATAAATCTTGAATCTTAGCGACTAAAAGAATAACCCGCTGGCGACAACAAAAGAAGTTTGTAAACTGAATTCTCATTGAAGGTCATCTTAAAAGAGAAAAATAAGGTTCATTACAAGTTTTTTCAATGGGTGTTTTCAAGAATCAATGCACTGAACCACACTTGATCATAGGCTGCCATGGCTCCCGAGCTGCATGAGATACGTGATGATTTCTTTCCCTTCATTGCCTCGCATCTGCAGGCAAACATCCTTTGTGTAGCATAGATCCATGTGCCAATCAAACAAGTTCCATTTTCTTCAGTCGCAACAGCAGCAGCTGAAATAGCATTTTCTTCAGAGAGAAACGGAGCTTGTGATGGGTTAGAGATCCAAGTGAGTTGACGGGCACTGAGAAGTCCTGCATTTCTAGCCAACCAAGCAGACACTTTGTTAGCCTGCCTACTGATGTTATAAGAAGTGATCCAGGAGATCGAGATACAGAAGGTAAGATCACTGTGGATTCTTTTGATTAATCTCCCAGACAATGCACAATCTTGATTGATCACCCTAACTGCTGCAAGGGATTCTGATTTCACCAAAATAGGAGTACAATTATAAGTTGCTGTTATATTGATTGCTTCGCGAATTGCAACTAATCCCTTTTGAATCTCTTATAGCTTGATGTCTCAATATGAATGAGTGTATGTTTGATATCATGTTACAAAAATATATAAAAATAATATTTTTTAAGATTTTTTTTTAATATTAATATATTAAAATCATTTAAAAACACTTTAAAAATCTTTACTTTAATCTTTTTCAGGTACAAAAAATGAAAACGCACTTTAAAAAGCTTATTATAAGGCAAAAATGAACACCACCACCATAATAGACTGAAAAAAATGGAGTAATCAATGAATTTTTGATTAAATCTAGCTGATCTGCTGCTGCATTTGTCTCCTTATATGTGTGTTGCACTTTGACTTCCCACGCCCCAGCTAGGAGTTCTTTAGCTCTAGCAATCAAAGATAAATTGGCTTTAACTTTGTTGCCTTACATAGTAATCAAGTTTAATTATTGCCAATGTAAAATTAAATTCCAAAATAATTCCACATATCCCCGTAACCAAACAAGTTCAAATCTTGTGATTACTATCCACAACTCCATTTTAACTAAAAAGAAAAAAAACTGCCATACATTTTAAATTCCATACATCTGTGTTGCCTTCCCTTGTAGCTTGCTATATTGTATTTGTCTTAATCTTCTTGTTTGATCTGGCTAGAAAATTTGCTTCCTTGGCATTTATCGCCTCACTTTCTATAGAGAGCATCATTCCTTTTCAGCATCTAGATTTGAAACTAACTAAAATACAAGAAGATTTTTTAAATATAGAAAATTAAAGGGGCTTACATGCTATTTTAAGAATACTAAAGAACTATATAATAAAAAATTTATATAGAAACTAAAGATGTAAAATTCAAATTTAAAATATTAAAAGAAACTAAAAGGAGTAGTGGTTTTACTGTGCATTTATTTACTGTTCATCTTCTCATAAATTACTATGGATTGAAACAATGATTTTTTTTTTAATTTGATACTTAATTTTTTGTTTTGCACAATTGAACCCTTATAGACCCAAATTAATAGCCAATTAGTTCCTTTTTTTAAAGAGAGGATGAAATTGAAAAACAAATGACTAAAGTGAAAACATGAGCAAAATAGATGGCAGATTCTAATTTCATCTAGAAAATTTAGTTTAGTTCGCTATCTTTTTAACTTCATACGTGATCAGCCCCTTAGGTTTTTAAAAATTTCGGTGTAGAAAGAAAAGACTTATTGTTGACACCTATTTCAATCACCAAGATTGAAAAACCCTGGAAAATGCATACTTACAATCCTAGAAAATGGAAAACAAGGTTTTGAGCTTCCCGAAGTCATGGCAAAGAGAGGAAAAGAGGTGGGGAAAACTTTGATTGGTTAGTATTCAAAACACATTTTATTACCTGTGAAGGAGCTATAAACTTATTTAAATAAGTTTGATTGAAAAGAAATAAATTTCATGTATAATTTTTGAATTAGGTTCTTGAAAGACAATTTGGAGAAAATATGAAATTGTCATAGTTTGATGTAATTGTGATGTAATAGGTTATAAATGATACAAAATAATGAATAATTAAAGAAGAGAGATGAGTGTTTTCTTAGGGAGAAGGGGTTATAATAATTTAAATTAATCTATCTAAATGTGGTAAAAACAAATCCTACTTTAGCTTAAAATCTCATTAAAAGGAGGAGAATTATTTGAAATTTATGATTTAAATGATGTTAAAATTAATGCATGAATATAACTTGAATGACCAAATTGAAATGTGTTTGCGATTAAGGTATAAAAGTACAAAGTAAAAGAGTTAGGTAAAATTTATGAAAGTTATGAAATACTAATGAG
Source organism: Populus tomentosa (assembly GCA_018804465.1). Classification (NCBI taxonomy): domain Eukaryota; kingdom Viridiplantae; phylum Streptophyta; class Magnoliopsida; order Malpighiales; family Salicaceae; genus Populus; species Populus tomentosa. Next base: position 14,594,125 of record CM031975.1, read on the forward strand.
TATTAAACATAAGCAAATGTGACTACTAATGTTAGAGGAAGCTCAATGTATTTTGAATGTGAATTTTGAATACAGTCATAAAGTTCATATACATAGAATTGTGTATAAGGAAATAAAAGTGTTAATAAGTAAATAAAATTGAGATTGAACTAAAATAAAGTTTTCTAAAATCGATAAATAAAGTAGTTTGTTAATGAATGATATTTTATCGATGCAGGAGAGACTTTAAAAGGGAGACTCCAAACTAAAGTAGCTGGACCTACAGGAGAAGCAAGTAGATGCTTTTAAACGTTACTATTTTAAATTCCAATATTCCATGCATAACAATCTTTAGTCAAGAATTTATCTTGAAATTTTATAAATGAGTATCAAGATGTAAGAGAGAGTAAATGGAATCGTTGACTTGAAATGGAATTGTGAGAAATGGACTCTTGATGGGGAGGTGATTTAATTTAAAAAATATCAACCTGCCATTAGGTGTAGAGGTCAATGTCAACTTGCCATTATATATGAAAGTTGATATTGACATGCCATTTAGATGAAGGTCAATACCGACTTGCCATAAAAAACAGAAGTCGATGTCAACTTGTCATTAGGTATGGAGGTTAAGAAAATAGAACTTGTCATTATGTATAGAGGTTTTGTGGAATTTGAATTATAGAATGAAATTACCATTGAGAAGGAGATTAAGCAATGCACTTAGTTCCAATTATATGATGCATGAAAGAAAACTAGTTTGGGAAGGAAAGAAACTTGATGATTTGATTTAATGTACGAAGTTATGAATTATTAAAAATATGAAATGAACTGGAAAAAAAAAGAAGAAGAGGCAATGTCAATTGGTTATGCCATGATGTAAATTGAATGTTTGTGTTAGTTCATTAATTTATTATAAATAAAGTTTTGCTCTCTAATGATTGAAATGTAATCCTTTTATATATTCAGACCATCTTGATCTATCTTCTAGGTTGTTAGTTTTATGTAATTAAGATAGTATTTTGTTATATAAAATTATGTAAAAAAACTATCTTTTTGGTTTTGTATCAACTAAAATGTATTGTTTAATTAAAGTTCTAAATTTATTCTCTTTGTGTTTGTAAAAATGTATGGATAACATGTATAGGTTCATGTTCTAAATTTCATAATTGATAATCTTTAGTTGTAATTTAAATTAAATTACATAGGTATATTTGCATTGTATTAAAATGTTATCTGAATTGGATGAAAGAAAAAGTGCAATGAATGATGTTGTTATAGACATGCCTGAGGTTGCGAAGACTTTGTTTTGTTGAGTGTTCATTACAAATATCAATAATGATGTATGGATAATGATAAACAACTAAAGGAGACTATGTCAAGATTTTGGTAGAAACAAGAAATTTTAAATAGGTGATTATATATAATAATGTAAAAGAAAAATACCCTTATTTACCATAAGAAGATAAAGTTAATCTGACATTAGATGATTAAAACATGGGTTGTTAAAAACATGGTTATTATTTGGTGTTAACGGGTTCCACTAGGTGAGGAGAGTCTTATAGTGGTTTTTTTAAACTTCAATATAGCTTAAAAAATCAGATTTAAGTTAAGGATGAGATATTGTATTTGTTTTGATTTTGTAATTTGGATCGTTTTATGAGTTTATTAGATTGATAGGTTAATTTCTTAATGTTTTTAGGGTGTTTGTTAGGTGTTTTTGGGTTAAAATAAGTTGAAAATGAGTTTTTTAGCCTTGATTTTCTGGCCACCACAGTGGTGGCTAGAATCTTGGTTGGCAGATGATATGTCGTTTACCACAGCAGCCAACGTGTTAGTTGTGTATCTTTTTTTTTTATATATATATTATTATTTAAATGAGGATTGATGACAAGTCATACATTTCTTTAAATAAATAAATAAAAGTCTAGGTACACGGGCTTGGGCTTAAAATCTCACATGTTTGGGCTTTTCCTTTCAAAGGTTAGGGCACTAGGCCATTGGGCCGTGTTGTTGGGCTCCTTTTTAGCCCCCTTTAAAAAAAATATTTAAGTTAAATATAAATATATTTTAAAAAATATTGAACTTAATTAAGTCCATGCCCCGAATAACAATTTTGACGGTTTAAGCCACATCACCTTAGCTATTTTCTTTCTCTTTTTTATGCATTTTTTTGTCCTTTAATTTTTTAAAAAATACAATTCCTCCCTCTATCTTTGTCATCTTAGTTTCACGTGCCTCTCATGGTTTTTTCTCTTTTAAAAAAATATTTCATACAAAACCAATTGACAGAAACTTTATTGTCATATAAATCTATCAAATAAAAAATAATTTATGAGATAAAAAAATTATTAAATTTGATGACATTCATAACTTGCGTTGCAAGTTTGGTTGGTTCATATGTATTCGCATAATGTTTTTTATTTAACTATTTTATTATTATTATTATTCTTGAACATCGAGTTAATTAGAGAATTAGTTTTTAGTTTTGCATGTGAACTTGGATTGACTCAGATAGATTTAATATATTTTTATTTTAATATTAGATAAAAATATCATTTATTATGCATTTGGTTTTTAAATTCATAGATAAAATTTATTTGTTTTTTAAAATGTATTAACAATACCTAGATTTTTTTTGTACTTAAAAAAAAATTGTTCAAACTTGAAAAGTAGTTCAAGACAATTAGATTAATTAAAATATTTTATAAGTGAACATGCTGACACATTCTTTTCCAGCTATCCACTAATAACTTTATTATCTTGATCTTGTATGGACAATATTTTTTAGATAAAAAAATCTGAAGATTAATTAATGAATAATTTATGTGAAATCTTATGTAGCAGAAAGACTAATGAAAATAAAGATGAAAAAAAAAATATTTTTTTTATAAAAAAACAAAATACCAAATAAATTAGACTAAACTATAAAAAAAACATCAAATTTAATAATAAATCCTTATTTAAAACAAAAATAACTTTCATGAAAATTTTAGAAACCTTTTTATTTAAAATTATTTTTCAATGTTTTTGGATTGTTTTGATGTGTCAAAGTCAAAAATAATTTTTTAAAGTTAAAAAAATTATTTTTATATATTTTGGATTAAAAAATATTTTAAAAAACAACTGCTATTATATTCTTAAATACTCTTTAAATATATTAAATCTGATATTATTAAGGATAAAAAGAACAAAAGAAAAAAAAATGTCACTGCCAAAGTGCTAATAACAGGAAAAAAAAAAAAAAAAAAACTCAAGAGTCTCTCAAAATCATAGAAAAAAAAAGCTCAAGTATGATTAGCTTATATATTACCCACCCATGCTTGACATTTGACATTGAATATGGAAAAATGTCCACGTGTCTATTGCATTGAATGTTAAAAAAAAATATTCCCAAAGTGATTCTCGTAAATATTTAAGTATCATTACTAAGATTTATAGATTCTTACAGCAAAATTCGAAGACAAATAACTAACTAGATGTTTGGTCGTTAGAAAGTTCAAACCGCAAGATGCACATGTCGTTGAGTCGAGAGACAAATATTTTCAGAACGATGACATGGCAATACCAGACACCGACCTGAAGTTCCTGAACCGGAAGTGGAAATTAACAGAGAAACGGCAGCACCTGGATACTGAGATGGCAATACCGGAGACAACCGTTACAACTCACAACACGTGCCTTTTATTTTGCCTCTTGCCGGTTGCTGGGCAAAAATACCCTGAAACTCCTCCGCGCTTCCTGTGAACTCAACCATTAAGAGCTTATTTCCAGTGTAATTATAATTGGTTTTTAAATAAATTTTTATATTAAAATATATATTAATAATATTTTTTTATTTTTAATTTTTTTTTAATATTAACACATTAAAATGATTTGAAAACATTAAAAACATATTAATTTGAAATTAATAAAAAAATAAAATAATTTTAAATTTTTTTAAAAATATTTGTAAAACGCAAAAACAAACAGACTCTAACTCTTGAACAGCGGAACGATAGCTGGCTGCGTGTTCTCAAGATTTTTATTTTTTTTATTTAGAATTATTTGAATTTGCTTGTATAAAAAATAAATTTTTAAATATATAAAATATTTTTTAAATATATTTTTTTAAAAAATATATTTTAAAAAATAATTATTACTACAATACTAAATACACTTCTAATCCTTTTTTTTTTTTTTTTTCCTCGATAACCTGTTACTTGTGAATTCAATCTGAAATCAAATTGTGTTTTTTTTTATTAGCAGCACACAAATAGTTTTTTTATTTGTGCCTTTATTTTCAATAGATTAAAAATAAAAATATTAAATCTTATTTATTTTCTCATTTTTAATAAATAAAGGAGCTATTTAAGAACGTGTTTATATGAGGTTTTCTAAAAATTTGATTTTTTAATTAATTTTTTTATAATTTATATGTTAATATTAAAAATAATTTTTTTTCTTTTTTTTTTTTTTAAAAAAAAAACTTTAACTGACACATGAACAAACACCCTATTAGCAGACCAAACACTCAACTGGTCTAGGTTTTCGTAGAAAAATTCTTTGCAAACCAGCTAACTTTCCAGCAACCTAACCTTATACAGTTATTTCACAACAAATTAAATAAAATATAATTTTTTAGATTTACTACATGGACAACCTCAACATAAAATAATAATAATAATAATAATAGTGATGACACCATTTGTGTTAATTTATCTTCTCTCTGCCACATTCTCTTTCTTGTCTGTGTGCATGACCTTGTTTGTTTACACGCCACTACTTCCATGGCTAAAGCTAAAGCACCAAGACGCGCTCTTGACTCTTACACTGTTAAACCCATCAACAAAACCGTTAAACGTGAGTCCTTCGCCCTCACTGCTCAACCCACCCTTTTTCTTTTCCAATTTATATCATCTCTTTTAACAAAAAAATGAAAATGAAATTCTTTCGTTTTGTAGCTGGAGATTGCGTGTTGATGCGGCCATCGGATCCGTCGAAGCCTTCTTACGTGGCAAAGATTGAGCGGATCGAATCCGACGGTAGAGGGCCCAACGTGAGAGTACGGGTGCGGTGGTATTACCGGCCGGAGGAATCAATCGGTGGTCGCCGGCAGTTTCATGGCTCAAAGGAGGTTTTTCTATCCGATCATTATGATACTCAGAGTGCTGATACGATTGAAGGGAAGTGTATGGTTCATAGTTTCAAGAATTACACGAAGCTTGATGCTGTTGGGAACGATGATTTTTTTTGTCGTTTTGAGTATAATTCGTCTACTGGTGCTTTTAATCCTGATAGAGTTGCCGTGTATGTCTCGAATTTCCCCTTTTTTAATGCGAATTTGATGGTTTAATTCAGTGGCGATATTTATGCTATTAATTCGGGAATCTTATCTTGATTGTGGTTTGATGGATTTTAATTTGATATTTTTAATTTGGGATTAGAATAGTGTTTTTGAGTAAAAGGCTTTTCTTAATTGCGGCAGGTATTGCAAATGTGAGATGCCTTACAATCCTGATGACTTGATGGTTCAATGTGAAGGCTGCATTGATTGGTAAGCTGTGTGTTTTTGAGATTATTTATAGATTGTTTTGAAGCCCTTTTCCGAGTTCTAGTTCAGGTTTTGTGGATGGGTTTTTGTTCTGTGATGCTGTTTGGAATTTGCTAGGTGAGATCTTTCAATGCCAATCATTACTTCGGTGCCTGTAGGTTTTAGCTTGTTAGAAAGCTGTGGCTGCTTGCTATCCAAATGTCAATGGGACTGTACTTTGATTTTCCCTTCTGCGAGAAAGAATGTAATTAGATTTATAACACCATATTTCCAGTTATCAGTTGCTTTGTCATACTTCTTTCAAACTGAGGGGAATAGGCATTACATTTTATCTGCAAAGCCGCTCTGGGAGTGATTGTAATGGATGGCAATTGAGATTGGATTACAGTGATATTTTCTGCAGTTATTTTGAAGTTGATTTGGCACGCGGCAGATGAAGTAATTTAGATCTGTCTTGTTAAGCAATCACAGCCACTCTGTGATTCTCTAGAATATATCCAGCAGGAGCAATGGGCAGGACAGATAGGTTGTTCTCTACTTGCAACTGAAAATGGGAGTAACTGATATGTTAAAAAGAATGGGAAAAGTTCATCATGAAAAGAAAGAAGAATGCTTGCACCATGTCTTCTGTTTGCATGCTTTCTTCCCCTTTCTTTTCCAAACTTCCTCTAGCATGTGATTGGATGGACATGCCTCAATCGTGAGGTTTGTTATTAACCTTCACTTTTAAGGAGCTTCTTATATTGAGTTCCGAGGATAAATTCGTGTCCCTAGTTCAGGAGGAGTGGACAGCTAGGGTATAGAGACTTATGGTTCAAATGCCTTTTCTTATGTGGATGTCTGTGCATTTTCATGGGATGTTTTTACCAAACAACTGTTCTAGTGCAGACATATCCGATTTATGCAAATACAATGGGAAAACAATGCATCATTCAGCATACTACTTTTTGATTCAGGTTTCATCCTGCTTGTATAGAAATGTCTGCAGAGGAAGCTCAAAGACTTGATCATTTCTTCTGTGAAAACTGCTCATCTGAAGGCCAGAAGAAGCTGCAGAATTCCCACAATACCAGACAATCAGATGCAAAGGTATCCTCATCCACTGCAGTGTTGAGTGTGTTTTGAAGTCTTTATTTGTCATTCAAATGCCTGTTTTCCCTGGACTGAATCTGGCATGCACATATTAAGAATCTCATGGCATTTGTCATCCAAATTGTTTTTACTGGACTCAAGCTGACACGCACATCTGCCATTCTTCTTTTCAATGTTTCTTGTGTTAATAGATTTGTAATTGCTATGGCTTTTCATGGAATGCGGGTATGGAGATTTTTGTATATGAGTGCATAATGCTTAAAATGCACGAATAAACTTAATCCAACAATCACCTATCAACACAAGCACATGTACTGAGAGATAGAGAGGAGTGAGGCTGAGTCATGGGAAGGTATTCTCAACTCGTTATTGCTAGGGAACCTTTTTATGATATTATTGGATAAGAATGAACAGTGCAATCAAAACTCCCGTTGTCAATCTGATATAATTGCATCCTGGGATAAAAACCATGGACTGTGCATTTATTTTTTTTCTGCTTAAAGCTACAAAGCCTGTGGGGTTTTGCCAAGAGTTTAGGTATGATGGTGGATCTGGACATGTATGGCAAGTGGGGAAGCGTGTGCCCATTAAGGCAAACATGTCACTTGGCATGCCAAGGGCATTTTAGTTAATTTCCTGACTCCCTTTGTGTACTAATTAATTTGGAGGAGGGGGTCTCTCTCTTTCTTTGTTAATTTATGGCAGCTTGCTGTTGTCCTCTGATAATGGGGATTCTGTGCTTCCAACAGAGAAAGGGATCCAGGTTGAAGTTGCATGTAAATGGCAGAAAAACTCAAAGACACCAAGTATGAATTTACTTATCTTTGATATTTGTTGCCACCACATTCTTGCAGGCGGAAACAAAGAGGCGCCGGAGGTGATAAAGTAAATAAAATACAAATGCTGATGTACAATGATAGCAGAGGAACTGGAGCTTTGTTTTTAACCCTGTTTAGGCTTCAAGCAAACACGCAGGCAGATACATCTGCATCACAAGCTGTTGTATATCTGTGAGGGAGTTCATGGCAGAGGGAAACTGGCTTGAAAACCTTTTTTCATGTGTAGATAGCCTTGATTTGAGGGTTAGTCACCCCGTCAAGGATGTGTTTGGTTGTTTGTAGGTGTTATGTGATCATGTACATGTCTTTCACTCTGGTTTCTTGTTTCTATAAACCAGGGCTGTGTATAATCCAAACTAGTTTAACTTGTAAATAGATACACGTTTATGCCTCTCTACCTTGGTACACATGGGGAATCCACTGGTTGGAGCAAGTATGAGAAGGCACTGCACAGAGGCCGGACGAGGATTTTGCTAAACTGCCACTGGACGGGAAGTAATCCTTTTTTCGAAAATGAAATTTAAAAAATGCTTTAATTTTTTTTTTTTTTATCATGCCATCTCAGCTCAAGTGACGTTTAATAAATCTAGTTGTTATGCAATGCAAGTAGACTGGGATGTTTTATAATTCAAACGGAGACTTTTATGCCGATCACACCATGAAAACAGACGCTTCAATTGGAATATATAATAAAAGTCATCGGTGTCGTTTTAGGAGTAGCTCCTACGGGCCTCCTCCGCTTGTTTTATCATCTTGCCTACCGAAAAATCAGTGCTACGCAAATGCTACTGTTTAATAACAAGAATGATTATGTTTCGTTTTCATTTAGGCTCTTCAATGCCATGTGCATGCTGATGGTAAGAGGATGAGTGCAAAATTTAATACAAACAATGGAAGCTCGGTTTTGACATTCTGATACAAATGAATCACGAAAATATATGCTACAGATGGCTTAGCAGTTACCAAAGAATGATGAGACAACGCAAAGCTAAATTTCCTTCTTGGAGTGTGGGCGAGACTTGTTACCGCTTATATTTGTCTTGACTTGTCTTTTCTCTCTTCCATACAATAACGATGCCATACAGATCCGATGTAGCCAGCAAATTCTCCCCGTGGTTCCACGCAACATCACCGACTGGAAAGCGATGACCCTGCAGTCAGAAATGCACATCATGGTGAGAACATGGTGGTGGTGGTGAAATTGTGAAACATCAAAAGCCAGTACACAACAGAGATGGACCTGTAGCTTGTTGACGCATGTATGCTTTGGCCGAGTCAAATCATAGAAATATACGTTTGAATCCTCACTTCCGGCAACTTCATGTTTACAAAAAAAAACCATTTCAGTTGAGATAAAACAGTCATTACTGTTCCCAAACTCAAGATTCTTTTCAAGGATATGTGAACACTCAATTCTAGACCAAATCCTCACAATTTTAACAGAATTTTTCATGCTTCACTGTCTACTCTTATCCTTTATTAGATTCTCTCTAAGAAATGCACTGTAGGAAGATTCAGTGGTTGGAGACGAATGTTGCGGAAAATCTCAGGGGTTGTAGGAAACTAGAAAAAAAAAAGGGGCACTGAGGTTGTGGGATTGTTGCGGAAGAGCACATAAAAGTTGAGTGTGGAAGGTGACAACAGAGTTACTACTCAAGCATATGATGACCTACAAATACATCACATTTCATTGACATGCAAGCATACATGTGTATACACGGTTGTTTTTGCACAAGCTTTTTAGTTGTATTCTAAGCTCACATGTACAAATGATAGCTGACCAAATATTAGAACCTTCATTGCAGTAATTAAATACAAACCTATATACTCTCCTTTTTCAAGGGAAAGCAAGGGGCAGAAAGAAGCCCGGATGCTATGTACTCGTGGAGCCAATTTGAGTGAGCAACGAAGAGTCAGATAACCTTTTATTTCCAAGGCAACACTGCAACACAAGCATAACATCCTCTAAATCACTTCAACTTAGAAGACCTAACAGTGGAAGACATGCCAGATATACAAACCTATAGAACGACAAACTTCCATCTTGAGTGCAGGTCAGCAACACGGGGCCTCCTGCTAGCAGAGAGAAACTCCGGTACTGAACAGTTGTTACTGGATATTTGCTCTTGCCACTACTTCTATAGCGATGAGACCGCGACAATGCACCCGTGTGTGAGTCCATGCTTGTGGAGTATACACATCCCTGCATGTATAGCTCAGTGAATAGCTATTAGGAAAGGTACTACAAAAAGTCATCCAATGGTGATGGTTATTTAATGTATTTACAGAAGAGTCACCTGTGCATCCCCGCAGAAAATGAGGTGACCAGTGTGATCATGGTCCATGGATGTAACCTTATCGTCAAACACCAATTTATTAATAATCCTGCCAGTGCTAAAATTGAATACCTGGTATATCAATGAAGAGGAGCTACAAATCAAGTGGAATCAATCCAAGTGAAAACTACAGGCCAGGCCAGGGAAGGGCATGACCAAGTATGATCACATGTTTAGAGGTTCTCATTTTTAAATTGCATCAGCATGAAAGCTTGTATATAAGTTGGCAACCTCACAAACTGAGTGAGTACGATTGTTTTACTTTAAATCGTGAAATGTGGTACAAGTTTTCTCAAATTCAAGCAATTATGTGAGAAAAATTTGGGTGGATACAGCTAGTCATGTAAATGAGTTATGATGTTGCAGGGAAAGGAAAATGGTATTTACGGTAATTTCTCTATTTGCATTGCCAACCGAGAGGAAGTTGTTGTTTACCTGCATTGATGGAGACAAAAGAGGAAATGTTAGGTGGCCAATCAAGTCATGAAGAATGATTAGAACGTATTAAATATAAAAAATTTCCCAGTCAGATGATCAAATATATGCACATGCACAAATTATCAGGGGAGAGGGTGTTCAGTGCAAACTTACAGGATGAAAACGAATACACAATTGTGAAGAGACTCCATATATTACTCGAATGCAAATCCCTTTTGATAACTCCCATACTCTCACAGTTTTATCCATGGATGCTGAGGCAATGTACTGATTATTGGACGAGAAGTCGAAGTCTGGCAGTACTTTTCTGACTTAGAAACGTGGCAATGATAGCAGAAAAATATAAACTTGCACTCAATCAATATAATTAGCAGCATGCTTGGTGAGATTGTATTGGATAAAGAAACTAAAGATTTGCACTCCTCTCTCTGATGACTCCTCTTAGAGCATGCATGTGCAGGAATAGTCATGCTTACACAAGTATTCAAAGATAAACCAATGTCGTTAAACTAAAGTGATAGTGCATGGTGTGTTGAACTAAATAAAAACAAGATTCAGAGCCATCAGAACGTAATTCACAACGACCTGGGAAAATGCAATAGCCAGAGCCAAAATGAAGTTCATACGGTTCTACATTCCAGTCATACACACAAATAAATTTACTAGGTAGGTTCCACTTAAATTGGTTTGTTCATTTTTGAATGATACATGAGATCATGCTTTCTTTTCCATTTCTAGTTGTTCACCTGTAAGATACCTGTCATTGATCTTCACTTGACCTATCACACCAATACCACAGGTTGCACAAGAGACTAGAATACAGTCACTCCAATACAAACAAAGGGCTTGTTGCTTTGGATTAGCAATTCCATGTGCGACTTAATTGTCTAAACTATAATGGAATGTGAAATCATGTCTTTAATAATGGAAACATGCATGCAAACCCACACAAACAAATTGTTAGGACCTGAAGTATAAGAAAAGACCATAGAAACAATACCAGTCAATCAAACCTGTGACATCTTTAGAATGGCCCTCTAATTTTTTGATGACTGAAGGTGGATCTGAGACTAAACACACTGTCAAGGTTCCATCTGACGCCCCATATGCAAGTAAATCAGAACTCATGTGCCCAAACTTCAAAACAGTAACTGCACATAAGACCAAGGATGCTCAGTTTAAGAAGATAGATTAACCACTCAAAGTATAATATGACAAGAGAAATGAAAGAAGTCTATATCAGTAACATAAAGAAATACCAGCAGCTTTGCACTGATCAAAGATGCAATGCATTCCTACAAAAGAATATGCAGGTTCAGCCCCTTGGCGGCGTAGGGAATCATTATCACTTGCAGTTGAGCTGAAACTTGTTCTGTGAGTAGAAGGCAGGTTGGTACTTCGCAGGTCCTGCAAATGAAGTTCACACATGCAAAAAAATTTAATCAATGATGTGGTAGTTTCAAAGTTATAATCAATAACTAAAAATCACAAGAAATTAAGTTGGTAGTTCCTGGCTCAGAATGGAAGCTAAAGTCCAATGAGAAGAGAAGAAGTGGAATGGGCAGATGAAGAGTAGTTAGTAGTTATAAACATACATGGATATTTTGCTTTGTTATTCCTTGTAAGTGAGAAAAGGGGCTTTAGCTCTATTTTAATCAGTTAACTTTTACTTTCTACTCGGGTAAGAATATTTTTTTCAGCAATTAAGTTTAAGGTTGATGAGTTAACATAAAAGTAAAACGCATAACTTGTCAGATCAGACTAGTTAGTAGTTATACACATACATGGATATTTTGGTTTTCCTTGTAAGTGAGAAAAAAAGGCTTTAGCTCTATTTAATCATGTAACTTTTACTTTCTACTCAGGTAAAAAAATTGTTTTCAGAAATTAAGTTTAAGGTTGATGAGTTAACATAAAAGTAAAACGCATAACTTGTCAGATCATACTAATGTCAAATATCAAACATGTTAGAAAAAGGAGGTAGTGGGGACAGGTGTCATGGCAAGTTCCTTGAATAAATACATTACTTGTTGTGAAATAATATATTTTTAACTCCATGGAGCCTGTTAAGAGTTGATGGCAGAAGCACTAAATGCAGTCAGAGGTACAGATATAACTTTTTTAATTATCAAAAGAAAATCCACAAGAAACTGAAGCATACCCTGCTGGAAGTCCAACTGTCCACCTCGAACAAATGGGAAGGTGGAGTCGTAGATTGAAGCCATCGTCCACTGATGCATCAACCAGTAAATCATCCTGATGTCAGAATTGTATGGAGAAATAGATTTAAAATTTAAGTCACAACTCACAAAGTGCATTTTTATACAAGTTCATGTTGACTCTCAATACAAAGTGAAAGAAGATAACATTAGCTCAGTTAGATACATAGAAATGTTCCTTGATGTAAGGGAAGTCAAATGTCAGATAGTTGCAAAAATTTCTGAGCCCCTGGTGCAAAGGTGTGTGAGTATAATTCAGTTAGTACAAGATGTCAATCAATATACACAACTAGCTGCACTCAAGTAAAGTATCAGCAACCTGTTTCCGGGAGTGCTTTGGTGGCTTGGCAAACCATCCCAATTTCTTGGCCTGCGAATGTAATTACGATAGCTCGCATACCCTTTTCCATTGCATCTCCAATCCTTCATAAAATGCATTCGCAATAAGAACTTGTAGAAGAAATGATTATATTTCATTTGTGCAGTCCTGCTACTTGCTAGAAAAGTAATTTTAGTTTCATAGGTAATAAAATGAAAAACACTAGAATACTTGAAATTTCTTCTCAATGAAAATGAAAAAACACAGAAAGAATAAGGCATCACAAAGAAAACCAGATAGCTACTTGTTAGACCATTCTCAAAGCGTCATTTGACAGGGTACCATTACTATACTATACCAATGTTGCTAACCACTCGATTGGGGCTGGGCTTAACAAAATCATCCCACAACGAAAGTAAATTCAAGATGTTGATTAAACTCGTCTCATGAATGATTGAAACAAGATACAGTGCCATGACAACAATTCATCTAGAAACAATCAGAAATGCATTGTTTTAGACTGCACAAGTCTTCCAAATTATTCAAAAGGCAAGTTCAGTAAAGGCGCACACACGAATCTCTATTAGGAAAAAAAAAAAAAAAAAGAGTTATAATTTCTAACTTGACTTTTGTTTAAATCTAATCCAATGAGCACCCTCATTAACCATTTTCTTTAAATAAAAAAAGGTTCCTCCAAGCTTGATCAGCAACCAATTTTCTCCTAAACTAAGCTCCATCCAGCAACAATTTACAATCCAAACCAGTAGATCTACCAATTACGCACTTACGAAACAAAATAATGTGGTGCGCATAATAATAAAAAAAAACGAACAAGTTAATAATAATAATAATAATAATAAGCTTCAAAACGACAAGAAGAGTAGAGAGAACGCTTACAAGACGGCGGCGAACACCGGACTCGGCTTTCCTGTAGAGAAGGAGACGGCGAATGCCGATGTAATCAGGATCCGAATCCGAAGTAACAGGCTGAAGCAAACAGCTGAATAATTCTGGATCTACATTTTTCTTCTTATCCTTATTCTCTTCATCATTATTGTTATTATTATTCCAGTTTCTGTTAGATTCTGTTGAGCCGTTGTTTACTTTGTCGTTGCTGTTGTTATCTACTGGCTCCTCCACCTGCTCCGCCATTTTATTGAGACTCCGATGCATTCTTCATCACAGATCGTCGGGAGAATTAGCAGGAGTGATAGAAGTAGCAATTTTTTTTATTTTTTATTTTTTATTTTTTATTTTTAATGTGGGGAGGGTTTTGATAAATGTTTGAAGGAGGAGCTGGAGGGAGAGAGAGAATGCAGATTGATGGAAGGGAGGGGATGGCCGTTAATCGGTGATGGGTTGAACTACACGCGACTCAAATAGAAAGGATGAGGGGACTTTGTTACGAAATTTTATATCAAATAGCATACTAGTTTTACTCACTTCCGTAAAGTTTACTTACTTATCCGTAACAAAGCCTCTCCGTTTTCCCTTTTTCTTTTTTATTTTCCACGAATCATCCATCGTTGCAAACATGGAAGCTAAGAAAACAAGAGGAATTTTTACTTAAAAAACATTTTCTTGTTTTTTGTTCTTGAGATCCTGATTAACATGTGGATCCAATCCTGATTTAAAAAAACTTAGATGACCAAATTAAGTTAATTTTTTTAGCTTCCGGGCAGCTCTAAAAGTCAATCAAATTATTAAAAACCCAACTAAATTAATTTAAAATCCAAGTTAAATCAATATATTGAGCCGAGCCAATGTTAACATAAATTGATTTGAAAATGGCTAGCGAGAATTCACAAGGAATGCTTGCAGTGGCCTTGCAATAGCTAATAGAGATGGAATTCGGTGAATAATAAAAAAAAGGTGTAATACTAGTACATTGTAATTGGCAAACGATTACAAGCATAAGATTGACTTTGATTTGGAATTTTTAGATTCATTTCCCTTCCTCGGAGATGTTAGGAAGTTTAATACACTTATGGTTTAGTATTTTTTACTTAAAAATATATTAAAATAATAATTTTTATTATTTTTTAAATTATTGTTGACATCAACATATCAAAATTATCTAAAAACATAAAAAAAAATTTAAACTTTTAAAAAACACGGTTTGAACAATATTCCCGAACACTACCACTAGATGAGATGAAAAAATATAAATAAAATATTATTATGCACTTTACAATGCATGTAATTATAACAAAAGCTAAATAATTTGAGGAAATCATTGTAGATCAATAGATTTTTTAATGTGAATTATAATAAAAGTTTCACTTTTAATTTTTCATCTTTTCACGGGACTTTCTTTGGCTTTCTTTTTCTTCTCTAACAAAAGAGTGGCGCCCATACCATTAAAGAAGCGCTTGTGACGCTTCCTGATAGCCAAATCTGGCCATTCGTAATCTCACTGAATGCGCAATCGTGCTCTCTTCCACATATTATGGTGTGTGTAAACAAATAATTGTTGGATTGACATCAGTGATCGATTGTTTGTGTTTTTTTTCTCTCCTGACAACTAAAGTGCATAATTGTCCTCTTTGTTTGTTATTTGTCAAATCAGGCATGACTGTAAGATCCAAGTCGCTTGAGTCTGGTATGGTTACTAGTCTCAAGTTGCTTAGGTCTAGATTCAAGCGCTTGGCAACCGTGTCAGATTTACGTATGGGTCAAATTAAAAAATTTCAAAAGAATAATTGGACTGCGCAAAAACAAACACTGTCTCATTCAAATAAGATTTTTCATTTGTATGTAGTAGAACTTAACTCTAAACTCTTTTTTGTTTGTGAAACTTATTTTATAAATTTGTTATATTCGAAGAGGAGAGAATGAAAAAAAAAATTGACTTACACTAGGCCAAGCCCAAAAAAATATCAGACTCGCGCCTAAGTCTAGCAATCATGCCAAGCCTAAGCATCATTAACCTGACAACCATATCAAACCCAAATGCCTTGGGTCTGGCAACTATGTTATACTTAAAGCCTAAATGCTTTGAGTCTGACAATCATATTTAGTGTCAAACCCAGGCGCGTGGACTGACATGGTTACCATACCTAAGCTGCCTAGGTCTGGCAATCCTGTGTAAGTATATTATTGACTAAGACACAATCCACTATAAACTTGCATAATGCATTTTTCAAGCTTTGAATGGTTGGGATGAGGCTAATGTTATCTTTCCACAAAAAATTAAATTATCATTTTACCTTTTAGATGAAAAAATTTATCCTACCTCTAAAATTAACAAAATTAAAACATGTTGCCCAAGATTTTTTTTTTACCTTTCATAAACTATTAAATAAGTTAAAATACATTTTTAACCTTGAAAAAGACAAGAAAAACCTTTGCATATAGGGATATTTTTGTTCTTTTATATTTTTTTTTGTGTAATTTTTTATAATCATAAATGACATTTTGATATTGTTTTATTATTTTTAAATTCTAAAATTATATTAGACTCATATTTACTTAAATCTGATAAACAAGCAAGACTCAAATTACTTAAATGGTAGACCCAAATAACATGAGTCTAACATATTTGCCTATGTTACTTGGCTCTTGGTTCAGTATAATTGTTGAATTCAAGATGCTTAAAACATTCTCCATATTTTTAATATTTTTTTATATATATTTTTTAAATTAATATTGAGAACCTGATACACTTTCATTTGGTGTATTTTGCTGTATGATCAGCAAAAAAAATTTTTTTGTCACAATCGCTGACCAACAAAGGGGCCAAGGGACGATTCGTGATTGCGGTCCACTTGTCTATATGAGAATTTTATTCCAGGAAATGAAAGGATCTCGAGAACTGATTGATCACGAATCGGAATTTGTTGAGTCATCGACAGGATGCCAGTATCTGTTGTAAAACCACATGGTGTCAGCTTCCACAGCATATCCATCTTGATTGCGGTGCCAGCCATAGTAAGCATGGGTTCTGTTCTTAATATCGAAAATGGCATGACCAAAACTGGCCTCGCGGTATGCTGAGTATTCTGGCTGTGGATACGTCATGCTGCAAGATAATAGTAAGATCATGATACATTTACCATTGCAAGAGAACTTGGAGATGTATATCAGAGAAGATTAGTTCATTTACTCAATGATCTTACCTTGTTGCCAGGCCCTCTATGTTTCCTCCATCACCAATGGTAATGTAAACTGGGGCAGTTTGATCCCTTACCGGTACACACTGTCCGTTTACAATGTTGTATGCAATGTTGGATATGCGCTCCTGCAGAGACAATGCACCGATTCTTACTTCGACAAAGATTTCACATTCAAATCTAGTCTGGTAGTTCTTTCTGATTGCAGACAACCTCAAACTTCTCTTCAATGATCTAATAGTTCTGACGATCTCATCGTATTAGATAAAGCTTAAAGGATTTGCATTTAATGTCATTCTGAAGCAAAAACAAAACTGAAGCCAAACAGAGGAATCTTTACAAAACTATGGAGGTTTTTTAGAAAGTTAAAATAGACATCCCAAGAAGCGGAAAGAAAGCATTTCAAGAGAAACATGAACCTGATCGCATGATTTATAACTTGTAGGGGATAAGGGACACTTACAGATCGTTCATAGGCATGAACATGACCAGCAAACACAACATCAACTTTGTACTTAACAAACCATGGCTCGTACATTACTCTCATGGTCTCCCCTTCCATGTAATGATACTCGTAGCTATTATACCATGGAGAATGGATAAGAACAACCAACCATGGTGTCTCACTCCTGTTAACTTTTGGTAGCTCTTCTTCAAGCCATTGGTATTGAGGAGTATATTTGCCTAAAAACAAGATAGAAAAACAGATGCAATTACGCAAAAGCAGGGATTATACTTGATTTTCCAAATAACTGAATGCAGGTATCAAAATGAAGAGATTACAGGAGTTATGGTAAGCAATTGCACTAAATATGAGCAGCGTACAGGTCATGATTTCCAAGGTCTCTTCCTAAGCAATATATGCACTCGACATTTATGCACATACACTGATACACACACTCAGTCTTTCATCCATTCTATTTTACGACTCTTGAAGAAGTAAAACCCTTACCATATGCTGAGTATGAAGACAACACAATGATGTATGCTGAAGCCCTCTTGATTGAGTACCAAAAAGGAGCGGTGCTTTGCGATGCTCTATAAGGGACATGGTAGCGGTGAGTATAAGGCTTAAAAGGTTTAGTTTCACCCTGCAACATTTCATTCTTTTGTTACGAATTTTCTTTTCAGCAGCTTCTGTGCATTTATCAAACATGCACATGGAAAACTATGGACTAAAACCATAAAACACAAAGCATCAAAAATCAAAAGCAGAGGCACCAAGTGCAATTTACTTTCTAAATCAAAGTTAACAATTAAACTCGTAGCAAGCTTTGCATGGACAATAGAAACCACATCGTATCTATAACAGTCAAGTTCAACAACTAAATTAAGGTAGTTGCAATGAAGTTAGTTGGCAAGCAAGATGATATATTGTCGGCACTGAGAAGTAGCCCTCGGAATGGAAATTAACATTTCCTGAGAGAACAAAGTTGAAAGGATATTGGAAGCCATGGATTATTCGAATGGTGTGAGATGAAGCATCTCTACCCATAAGAAAATAAGAACTACAGAAGATACCATCTCCTTATTTCAGAGGTGTCGATGATAAACTATGGTAATAGATGCTTACGATATCTGGGGCGAAATCAATCTCATGGTTTCCTGCAGTCCATATCCAAGGCTGATAAGCAACACTTCTCTCTACAAACCTTCCCCATGTATCCCATCTCACATTGTCATGATTTGTATAGTTGTCAGCATAAGAGAGGTCTCCAACAAACAAAACTGCTTGCCCTTTTGCTGGGTTATTTTCATAGTGAGTAAGTGTTCTATTTGAATCATAAGTCTGACCAAGATCCCCTGCAAATAAAGTCCCAATAAGAGGACATCAGCGCATGTAAGAACCTGAACATCCTATCCACTGAAAGAATCTTAACCATACACAAATACAGGAGCAAACTGCAGGTATGCATGGACCACAGTGCCCATAATATAAGCAAACAGAACCTATAGCAAGCCATACATACCCATGAGACCAAATGTATATGGGACATCAGGACCAACTGCAGGAGGAGTGATAAACCAAAACTGTCTTGTGGTGTTCCCAACCCCTACTACATAGTAATATTTGGTGTTGAACTGCCACAAGAAGTCAGATAACCAGATTAATCAAAACCATACTCTAATTTGTACAAAAAAGGTGACTACTTTCAATTAAAAATCCAGATTCCCAATTAATTTAATTGAGAGACTATCAGGTACCAATACAAAACAGAACATAAACATGGGAGCTGCGAATGAAGCAAAATGAACATCAAATAGAACATAATTTTTTAAAGAAATTCACCTCTAAGTTTCTGATGATGCAGTGATGAATGTAGCCAGAGGTGTAATTGTAGAATTTATAGGTATAAGTTTTGCCTTCAGCCTCCTTCTTTTGTTTGCTATTTTCACTCCAGTAAATCACTGTATTTGAACCTGATTCATCAGCAGTCACCCATGACACTATCACTCCCTTCCCCACATGATCTCCTTGTGTTATATGAACCTGTATTTAAATCACCCACATATCAATAAATTAAGGAGAGTCCATCCACTGCTTCTATAAAGAAAAGCAACAAAACTCTCAAGGAGACTCCCCAGAGTCCTAAGGACAGGAAAAAAAAAACACTTAAAGTTTAGTTTTGCATTTTTTAAAAAAAAAAAATAGAACTTTCCCTTTCTTAATTGACAAACCCACCTAAATTACAAATATAAAAAAGAAAAGACAAAATTTTAACCAATACATATACTACATGCTTCAATGATGAAAATAACAAGAAAAGGGCCAGTAAATAACATGAGAAAAAAAAAATGAAAAAAATACACACCTGTTGAGGAGCATTGTAGCCAGGAGGGACTTTAAAAACATCACTATCAAGAGGCATGTCAATACTTTTCTCCACTTTCCTAACGAAACTACTGGTTTTGCCTCCATGACACAACACAGCCGCATTCAAAACCAAAAACAATACAGCAGAAACAATGGATGATGAAGAAGGAGAAGAGCCCATCTTCTTCAGATTAGAGTTCAACACCAAATTCTTGTGCTTTCCACCTCCAACCCTTTTAACATTCATCCATATAGATATGCTTGCCTGTTTTTAGATACACAGGTGTGGCCCTTACCCTAACTTATACTACGGGGGCTGTACTGGAACCTGTTATCTATATCATGTTTTGCTTAATAAGGTAGCTCATTAAATCAGTTATAGTTTGTTTGATGGTATTTGCTACTCGGATAACCGTAGTAATTCTAGGTCAGCCTGTTATCTATACGTCTTGGCTTGAGCCCAAATGGTAACTGGAGTAGAAATTTAAGTGGCGATAGATAGATCCAAGAAATGCAAATACATTTTAAGAGGTTGTTCTTTCAAGGAAAATTGAAAATATACTAAAAACGTGACCCTGCAGTCACGGACAAGTCGTTTCATAATTATCGACATCTGTGAAGGAAAAGGCCAAAAGGGTTCAACAAATTAACCCCATCTGAAGTGATATTTTGAGTTTGCCAATTTTTCCTGTCAGAAATATTAAACTGCTTCTGACAAGATAATAAATTGATACATGTGAGGAGAATATTGTCATATCCAACTCAAGGACTGATCTTAAAAAAGGATTTTGGTTGCTGAATCAATCCGGATCTTTTTCTTTTTTTTTTCTAAAACACCAACGTTTGATTTTTTATTTTTTTTAGTGTTGACCTGATTATATTTTTTAAAGTTTCGAGTTTATCAACATCCATCTTCAACCTGGCTCAACACCCGATATGAGCACACATGCATTATGTAAATCACATAGGGAGGAACCTTGATCGTTTGGGACTGAGAGTTTATAATTATTATTATAATAATTTAAAAGCAAGTTATAATTAAATGGATCTCCATGTGTTATTATGAGCAGGTGCTGATGTTGTCCTTGTTTTTTCTTCTCCTATTTTTTTTTTTTTTTTACACGACTGGGTATTTTGTTGTGCCTGTGGCTTAGCATCACCTGCAGTGGTTGAAAAAGAAGATGTACGGGGAAATTATATTACAAAATGACTGGATTTATTTATTTATTTTTGAACTCATAGAAACTTCTCTTTTAAAACCAAAAAGAAAAATACTTTGAGAAAGATACTAACCATCCTTAGTGTACAGACTTATTATTGCAAAAAAAAAAAAAGATGGGAAAAAATTGCATGTTCTTCTTCTTCCTTTTTTATAAAGAAGTCCAAGCCCAAAACTGTGACTTATAATTACGAAGTCTGGGTTATAGAACCACGACAACATCTTGATGGAACGAATTACCATAGCCAGTAGGAGGATGGTCAAAGTAATTCAGTCTCTAGCCATAAGAGTGAAATCTGCACTCTTACGATCATTACATGGCATCAAGGGTGTTCAAAATCAGGATTATATGTAATATTTATATTATTTAACTTGATATAAATAGTTAAAATCAGATAATATAAATATTATAAATGATAATAAATACAAAAAATTTAAAAATAAATATCATAAATTTAATGACAGGTGATGATTTTTGAAACCCGATCAACTCAACCTAACTTTTAATATAATTATTATCTTTTTAATTGTTTTTGTGTTGGATTTTTAGATAAAAAAATTTTCTCTATAAAAATAGTCTTCAGTTTATCATTAATAAATTTATATTAACATGTTAGTGTGGTTACAACCCTTACAAATTACATTTATAAGCTTAATTTCAATATAAGAGTTATAAAATACTAGCACTTACGTTATCTATCCTATAAAAATGATCAGCTAGCTGAATAACTTTTGTGTTTTGAATTGAGGCCTTCAAAAAAAAAATATTTGTAAAACACATAAGATCACAAAAGTTTCCTTAAGTGTTTATCTTCTCATGATTACTACATTTTACAACTATATGAATATAATTGATATCATTAATTTATTCTATAAGCATGTCAATTTGTATCATTTTTAATTTAATATTTCCTCTTCAATCACTAATGAACTCTTCTCTTTTATTAAACAAATTATACTATTATAATCACACATGTAACAACTATTTGATTTAATATCTATTTCATAACTTATCTCAATATCATTTTCACTCATTTCTTTTATATTTATTGAATTCATTGTAACTTTTTCATAACATATTATATTTCCACATCATATTTTATCTATACCAATTCTATCCATTGGACGCATTTAATTTATAACATCATTTCATTTCACAACAACTTTAATTTATGCCACATTTCATCTCTTCATTATAATTATATGACTTGTTGACTTTTCCAAGCTTTTATTTTATTTTGATTAATTAATTTTGTTAGTTTATCATATTATTCATTATATCATTATTGATTCATTAACATCAATTTTAGTTTCAAGTCTATGATATTCATTATGACTTATTCATATAATTTATTATTTTTAAAATTCAGTCTATCTCTGGCTTATATATACATTTCATCTATTCTCATATATCATATATCCAATTTGATCTTTTTAATTATGTTTTTTATTTGGAATATATTTTTTTAAGAAAAAATTATTTATAATACATTTCAATATTTCTTTTTAACTTAAATATTTCTTGTATCTATTTGTGGCAAGTTTATTTTTCTGATTCAAATGTTCCTCTTGTTCATTTATGATATATTTCAATAGTTCTCTATCTTAATAACTTCCTTTCTTATGCCTATTTATAGCATGTTCAAATATTTTTCCATCTTTTATTTTTCTTATACCTATTTATGGTGTATTCAATATCACATAGTACATTTTTCTTTTACTGACAATTAATATATCATAAGTTAAATCTTATTTTTATGACTCATTCAAATATTACATATTAAAATTCCATCACTGTGGTCCATTCAATTTTTCAGCATCATATTATGTGGTTGTTATCTATTTAATTTTTTGTATTATAATTTTCATCATTGTATTTCGTTTAATTCCCACATTTTAAATTCTCACATACTTGATTTTTTTTGGTTGCTTTACCTTCATGATTTGCATAATATTACTTTTTTTATATATATCTTGTGAGCATAATTTATTTATATTAATTCACTAACGCATAAGCATTATTTTTATAAAATTATTTGAGACTTTACCAAGTAACTGACTATGATACTTATTAATCATATTAGTCACCATCCAAATGGTAGACTGTATCTATATCCATAATCTATAGTCAAATGTCCAACTATAATACTCATTAATCATATTAGTCTTCATGTGAATAATACTTTCACTAAGTAAGTTCTCAAGAAAAATTGGAGGGGTCATAAAATGTCTCGTTTAAAACTCAATCTTCTTAGATAGAACTTACTAAATAATATCTATTAACTACACTAGCTTTTTGTATTTGTAAACAGTAACACATACATGAATAATATTATATACGTGAACAAATCTGACTAGATAACATTGATTTTATTTTTAGATTTAGAAATTTGTTAACTATAAACCTTTTTATAACGACAACTTCAACCTTGAACTTTTTGTTAAAAGTTTTTCAAAATATCTTTTACTTTTGATTAAACTATACATATCATATTGTGTATTATTTAATTTATTCAAAATGTAATTTTTTTATGCATGAAATCACTATGATTCCCTATGTCTAAAGCTACTATAATAATGAAACTAAATTCATTATTTGACAACTTTTATATTTTTTCCTACAAGAACTTAACCAAGTTTAAGACGGGCATGTAAATCAACATTTTATATTATCACCATTTAAAGTTTAATACATTAAACTTTAAATGGTTTTTTTTACTGTGCATCACAAAAGGTGATGGTGAATCCTCATTACCGAAATCATACTTCCCGAAGCAATATTGGTTGAAAAAACCAATTCTTGAGTTAAAAGCATGATATAAACTATAAAAACAATAGACAATAATATTTATAAATAAATATTTTAGCTCCACAACAAACAAATAAAATAATATAAACTTGAAATAAAGCAACTTGATAAACAAAAATATTTAAATTATACAAGATAAAAATATAAACATTTTTTTTTATTTTAGTTCAGATTAAACATGTATTATGTCTAAACATTATGTTTAAACAAGAAAGACAAAATGCATGATTATACCAACAAGTTTGCAACTAACATGTATAAACTAAATAAAGATATAAACATGGTTTATAAAAACTTAGTTCATAAAATATATATCATGCAACAACTCAAAGAGATTCAAATAAATTGCATGAATTATAATTTTAAAAGATAAATTATAACTTAAAAAAAGATATATAACAACCTTCTAAAATTAAATAAAGAAAAAAAAACATAAAGCTATAAGCTATAAGCAAACTAAAAGGTTATAAATTAAAATATATAGCATTGAAATAAATTTATATGTGAAAATATAATAAATTAAAAGAAAGTTAAATTATAACTTAAATAATATACTAAAATATCTTTAACAATTAATCTATGTAATTAATATTATTTTTTCCCACATGATAAACTAAACAAAGTCTAATATAAAGAGTAAAGCCTTAAGATTATAAATTAAAATATATAGTATTGAAATAAATCTATATGTGAGAATTAAAAGAAATTTAAATTATAACTTAAATTTTAAATATGCTAAAATCTCTTTAACAATTAATCTATGTAATTAATATTTTTTTTTTCACATAATAAACTAAACAAAGTCTAACATAAAAAGTAAAGCCTTAACATTATAGATCCAAAGTTTGTTGATATGTATAACAGACTAGTGAGAAAAAATATTTAGTTTATCAACACAAATGCATACTAAATAAAAGATATCCAATAAAAGCCTAGAATTTATACATGTTTAAAACTATAAGGATATAAAAGCATAACTAAAGAAAAACGTGTTTTCAACACAAAAATAATAATATAACTCTAGCATGCATACTAAGCATATATTCAAACTTGTAATATATATAAGATCAAAGTCCTAACATGCATACTAATAATTAAAATAATAATTCTTAAATTAAAATAAGAAGGGTACTTACTTGTTAAAGCACTTTAAAAATCTTTTATTGTTATCAATAATGAATCCTTTATCTTTAAAGCTTTATTGTTCTTCACATGTGCAACTAGAATATTTGCAATATGTCTTTCAAGATTCCAACAACAATATTATATTGGTTTAGAAGCACTTCTAAATAAGGTTTTCAAACAAAAGATTATGTAACTTAACATCTTAACAAGATAAACCTAAGCTCTAGATTTTGGAGGAAAAACAAAGCATAAAAAGAAATAAAAATACTAAAAATAAGGTAAGAAAAAGCATGGAAAAATCTAAAAAATACAAGTTAAAAACTCTTCATTCACTCTTTTTTATAGCGAATTTTA
This sequence comes from Populus tomentosa, assembly GCA_018804465.1. NCBI lineage: Eukaryota > Viridiplantae > Streptophyta > Magnoliopsida > Malpighiales > Salicaceae > Populus > Populus tomentosa. Next base: position 14,619,311 of record CM031975.1, read on the forward strand.
AAAGTTAAAAAGTTGAAGAATTAATTATTGATGGATTAAAATATTTCATATTGAAAACCTTTTTTTAGACTAGAAATGAGCAAGAGAAATAAGATCCATTATATAAACTCACATAGCCCAAGGCCATGTAGCAAGAAGGTCTAGCAAAATGTTAGGCCCAACACCCATTTGCCTTGGCTATGCGCCATGCCTAAGCTCTTGTGGGTCTGGCGAGATATCACAGGCTCGGCTATGCACTAGGCTCAAGCGCCTGTGGGTTTGACGAGATATCAGACCCAACCCTCTAGGCTCGGCTATGCACTAGGCTTAAGTGCTTGTGAGTCTAGCGAGATGCTAGATTCAACCTCATTAGGCTCAGCTACACCCCTGGTCCAAGCTATTGTGGGTTTGGAGAGATGTCAAGCCTAACCCCTTTGGATTCGGATATGTGCTAGAGCCAAGATGCCAGAATTAATACCTTTTTAAGCTAAGAATTCCTCTGGATATGAGCACCCAAGGTCGGGTCCTCATTTCCTTACACATTTTTTATGCAAAAATTCCTCCAAGGGTCATCCATACATCAATTAGTATTACTATTGATTAAATGGTTGATCTCATCGATATTAATATCGTGTACATGTTGATGTAGGACCGTTTTCTATAGACACATGATACTCTCATCAATAATTAATGCCATATAAGAAGACACTTATAATTAATATTAATATTGATTGTAAGGGTCTTCCCCTCATTTGGATATGGATATGAAAAAAAAAAAGACCTACAACCCCTTAACAAAAAGGAAAATTTAAGGTTATAAACTAAGAATATATTTTCTTGTTTTTAAAATTTAATGTTCATTCTCGTAATAAAATCATCACTTAATTATGGAAGAGGGCCTAAAATCCCAAAAAATAAACTATTTTGTAGGAAATTCAGCCTTCCTCACCGACCTCTGGAATCCTTGGCTATGGATAATAAAAAATGGAGAAGAACACATGATCATGCATCATTCAAACATGGTGAAAAATAACTTTACATTCTAGATTCTGGAGCATCATCACCCATAATTGATTTATTTAAAACAAGTTTCCGACATCTTCATTACAATCCCAGCTATAGTAAGCATGAGTTCTGTTCCTCGTATCGAAAACGGCATGGCCAAAACTGGCCTCACGATTTGCTGAGCGATATGACCGTGGACGTGTCAAGCTGCATCACCAGATAAATACATTACATTTAAGAGGCATATATCTATATGAATCTTCATTTATATTTGTTGGTTCAATCGAGGAATTTGCATAGGAAGAAAAGCCTAAAAGAAGAGGAAAAAAATCAGTGATCTATTTACTTGTTTACCAGGCCTCCGAGATGCCCTCCATCACTGATGGACAATGGCGGTGTAACACAGGAGCCGATTGATTCTTTTTTAACAGAGCAATCTTCGTTTGTAATGTTGTATGCAGTGTCGAACAAAAACAGGCTCAAAGCTACTGTAAATTTTTATGGACAATGGCGGTGTTAATGCTTTTTTAAAATTAATTTGTAATTAAAATTAAGAAAAAAGATTTTCATAAGAAGTTATAGCAAAGGAGCCCAAAGACAACATGTAAGCAAAAATTAAGCCCAGCCCACTAAAACTTTCCCCTGCACTGATGGGCCTCGGTAGCCCATTTTTACACACTTTCCAACAAGTAGCTGAAACAGAAATCATAACTTCCCAATCCGAAACCGCCAGTCCAAAAAGAAGAACCTACCATTCAAAAGTCCAACGGTTCACCTCTACCACGTGTCCTTCTCCTATTGCCTGTTCCTTTCCCTTTCTCCCTAAGCAACAAAAGGCCCATACCCACCGTTACGACTGTTAGATAAGCACCACCCACCCCCTATTTTTACTAGCATTCATGGTCCTTAAAGTTTCGACTCCTGGCGACATTAAACCGTTTACTTTATAGAGGAACCTTCTCTATGACTTTCTAGAATCTAGGTGATTTCTTGTGGGAAAATAACCTAAGGAAGAGAGACAAATTGGACTAAATAATAAAAATTGATTCTTGAAGGATGATGATATATGTACCTTATCTAATAATCCACGCCATCCATTCGTATATTTATACCTATAATAAATAATAATAATAATAATAAAAACAATAACAAAAAACGAATCTTTTTTCTATATAAAATCTCTCTTTCGGTGAGCGTTCGTCTTCAATCAACAATGTCTCTCAATCTCTCTCTCCTCGTCATCCTCTCTCTCCTCTTTATCTCCGCAGTTCATGCGGACACACTCAACAGTGATGATCCCTTGATCAGGGAAGTAGTGGACGGTCAGGATGCGTCATCATCAAACCTATTAAGCGCAGAGCAGCGTCACTTCTCGCTGTTCAAGAGTAAATTCAAGAAATCCTACGGCTCACAGGAAGAGCATGATTACCGGTTCTCGGTATTCAAGGCTAATCTGAGACGCGCGGCGCGTCATCAGGAATTGGACCCAACGGCGAGTCATGGAGTGACTCAGTTCTCCGATTTGACTCCGGCAGAGTTTAGAAAGCAGGTTTTAGGGTTGCGCAGGTTGAGGTTGCCTAAGGATGCGAATGAAGCTCCGATTCTACCTACTAGTGATTTGCCTGAGGATTTTGATTGGAGAGATAAAGGAGCTGTTGGTCCTGTTAAAAATCAGGTCTTTTTTTTTTATCTTGATTTTGTACTTTTTTTTGTGTTTTTAATTGTAATATGATGGGTTTGTTTTTTTTTTTCAAGGATGGGTTTTAGGTGGGGGGTCAAGCGTTGACTTATACTAAATTCGTGAATTTTTAGCTGTTATTTATTTATTTATTGATTGATGATTTATCTATTTGGGGTTATCAAGGTTAATATTGATGGTGATGTTGATTTTGTTTTGTTGGGTCAGGGTTCGTGCGGGTCATGCTGGAGTTTTAGTGCCACAGGAGCTTTGGAAGGTGCCCACTTTCTTGCAACTGGAGAGCTTGTTAGCCTCAGTGAGCAGCAGCTTGTGGATTGCGATCATGAGGTGTGATTCTTTGCAACTAGTCTTTTAAGTTTTTTATTATTTATGTTTCATTATATTTTTTTTAAAAGGGTTGAGCACATTTCGACTTTGGGTACTTGAAGCATGATTCATTGTTCTATAGTGATCTAAAATTAGAGTAAACATCCTAACTTTGATGATTGCTGTTTATGCTTGTTAGCAAGGAAGAGAAAAAAGTTTGTTTGCTATGTTATTGGAGTCACTGGAGGTTGTTTGTTTTCAATCCTCAAAATCATCAAGTTTATAAATAAAAGGATTGAATAAGTATCTATCTGGCAAGGGTTGTTGGTTATCTTTTGTTCAAGATATATTGATTTTCAGTCGGTATTCTGGAAGGTTGTAATGAATGGCTGCATGTCGGAGAGTTCATTCAATTAATTAGACTTGCAGATTCAATGTTCTCTAAAACCTTGCAGTTTCCTGCTGATGGTTCAACGCATGCAGTAACTGCTTAATTTGTTGACATATTGCCTGGAATTAATTTCATTTTGATGAGAAATAAAGAAGTGAAAACAATTCATTGGATCACATGTTTTTTTCAGTAAGGTGGTTAATAGATTAGCTGTTTGTGTTCTCTAAATTCAGCTCATTCCTATATGCAGTGTGATCCTGAAGAACCAGGTTCATGTGACTCTGGATGCGGTGGTGGGTTGATGAATAGCGCCTTTGAGTACACTCTCAAAGCTGGTGGACTAATGAAGGAAGAGGATTATCCATACACTGGTACTGATCGTGGAACCTGCAAATTTGACAAGAGCAAAATCGCAGCATCAGTTTCCAACTTTAGCGTTGTTTCCCTCGATGAGGATCAAATTGCCGCAAATCTTGTGAAAAACGGACCTCTTGCAGGTAAATGAACTTGAGTTTTATTGGTTGAGTGATTATATCTCTTTTGACGCCCACAATTGTAGTGTTTAGTTGTGTATAACTCCTTGCTTTGCTTTAATACAGTGGCCATCAATGCTGTGTTCATGCAAACATACATTGGAGGAGTGTCATGCCCATATATCTGCTCAAGGAGGCTGGATCATGGAGTGTTGCTGGTGGGATATGGTTCAGCTGGCTATTCTCCTGTCAGGATGAAGGATAAGCCATACTGGATCATCAAGAACTCCTGGGGAGAAAAGTGGGGAGAGAATGGATTCTACAAGATCTGCAGGGGTCGCAATGTTTGCGGAGTAGACTCCATGGTCTCAACTGTTGCTGCTGTGCAGACAAGCTCCCAGTAGGATGCAAATCCTAATAATATGATTTACTTTGCATCATTGTAAATAAGGTTACAATTAAGTCATACATATCTGCCTACCATCTTCAATCAAGTCATAGGATAGTGAAATTTCTTTGAAATTTCTCATGCTTTGGGTCTGCAAAAGTAGCTGTACTATGTCGATTGTCTTTTTAGTGCAATCAACCCTTTGAAGACTTGCAATATTTGTCGTTTTTCATCTATCTTGCTGTGGCAACATAAGATATCATGTCACCATAGTGCTTCAGAAAAGATTAAACGGTTTGTACAATGCGGCATATGGACTGATTCTGCATGCTGCGTCATGGAATCGGTTCAGTCGGCAACCCCTATATATTAATAATAGAAGACAGCGGCTAGGTATTCAATCGTTGCTAGATAACGCGGGAACCATTGCCAACAGTGGCTACTTAATAAGTATTCATCGGATTCGTACGGTCGACATCCCCGAGAATGCTTCTAATCATGCTAATGAACACGACATGAGGGAAATTTGATTTCTGCAGATGCCATCGACTCTCCAAAATAGCCATGGACGCCGCAGCACAGGCAAACTAATGACCGGCGACAACAGAAAATCAAGACTTCTTGTCATGAACAATAAATAACCACAGTCGATCTGCTCTTTCGTTGTTAAAGTAATACCTTCAGTTAAATGTAAAAAGAGAATAAATAAACAAAAAGTCGCTGTAAAATCCAGACGTTCCGTTAAATACAAGCGGATAAAGTCTTGTTTTCCGCACGCAACAACTATAGATTCTAGCTTTCCACATATTAACAACAAAGAAAGTTAAAATAAATCAAAAAACCTTACTATTACACTTGGCCATAGCTGCCATCACATACAGAAGACCACTTCCCCTCTAGGAAGCTGCCTCGTCCTTTAACTAACAAATAAAGGACTGGACAAGATAAGCAAAGGTCCGAAAACAGAAGCTTCCTCAGACTCCCTGCAAGATACATACATACCAATCACCTGTCATCATGTTCCAATGAGAAACAAGCAAACAAATCCAAGCCCATACACTATGACTCCCGTTTTTGGCAGCAGCTATGATTGTAAATCGGTGTGTATCATTCTACCTCATCATTTACTGATGCAAATGAAAAGGGATAAAACTTGTAACCATCTCCCTCGTAGAATTTATTTTGGAATTCCACCCAGTGAAGACGCAAGGCATGTAAGAAAGCACTCAGAGTTTCCATCACCAGCAATACACCAACAGTTACGAAAATAAAGACGATGGCACCAACAGCAAGGATGATAATATTGTTGTACCTGTGGCCCATGTAAAACGCAATATTAGCTAGCATCCATATTTGAGTATAATTGGCGCGTGCATCCACACAACATCATAAGAAGCGTTAACATACCCCCATGCAAGGAGAAGGACCTTCTCGTAGAATACACTAGACAACTCCGAGTGCGCAAGACTGTAAAAGAAGAGGCAACATAAAGCATACAATTAGCTCCCATCAAGGGGATTAAATAACCATCAAACAGAGAGATGAATTTTTTGGAAATACAGAGAAATGACTATAACTACGTGGGACCATATCCAGGGGTTGGAATTCAACATAAAGCATCTTTAATCAAAAGAATACATAGATCACTCATCAAGAAAAATCATGCATGCAACATGATCTAAAATTTTTAACTCTACCAGTAACATGCAAGATTGAAAACTAAATTTGAACTCAAATGCTGCTTAACTTCATTTTCAAATGACAAACCTGAGGGCCCACAATCGAAGATATGAAGCTGTGTTTGAGACTGCTCCCAGTACAAACTCAATGGTATGTATCATCTGATGTACAAAAACTTCACTGAATTCAAATTCCTCATGACCATGTGAATCATGGTTCGACTCCAATTGAAGAGACTCCTCAGTGCTCTGAAGTGGCATGTATGATTCACCTTGCCTCTGGGAAAAGCATCACAATCAGAACTGATAAAGAGAGAGAACAAATTATAATGCTCTTGTTTATGGTTTGCATGCTACATACATAGACACATGTATATATACTTTAAATCATGTTGTGAAACTTGGTAGTTGAGAACTATATCATACAGCTTGGTGTTGCATCTTTAAAAGGAAAGGCTTTGGGAGTAGCATCCATGGTACCGAAACAAGGGCCAATAGTAATAGCACAAGCTGAAAATAGAATATACAAGATGAATTAGTGGGACACCCGCATCTCTTATACATGAAAGATACAGTAAAGGCAGCAGAAAATGGAGTCCACCTGTACAGTTTTTTGCCGAGGAAAAAGCTGATTTTCTCCCAACTCGTCTGTTGGACTCAGGAACATGTATATCATCACATGGTATAAGTCAGCTTGAGAACCAGTGCACCACTTCAGAATGATAAGGAGTGACAAATAGCCAAACAAGCTGTTTAAAAATATAATTTGGGGGATAAATTGGAACCTGGAAAATGCATGACAATGGCCAGCTTTAGAGAACATAGCATTTTTAAAACTCGCAGTCGGGGAAAAAAATAAAAAAAAATGAAAGATGCTGAAGCAGCCAGCAACTGAGTTTTTCAAAGCTTACCAGACATTCAAGCTGTTTCTAAAGTATGCGGCATTGAAATAACTCAATATGATTCCAAGGTTCATTTGAGTAACCCCAATAAGGATTGACATTTTCATCTTCAGAGAGTTAAGAAAAGGCAGCTCACTGCGGCTGCCATGCCATACAGGATCTACACCAAATGGGTAAGTGGGGCGCGCTTTTATCAAACCAACTGTGGTAGAATCCCTGAAAAACAAGTGTGCATGGGACTGTGATGTGAGAATTGAAAGAGCACAGTAAATGAAGATTTTATAGCTGGTAAGTTTAAATCAAATACCTGCAAGAGAGATCACGGCATGCATATGCTGATGGAGCAAATAGTTCGAAGGGGACCGAAAAGAATTCGTTATAAATAATACCAGTGTAAATTGAAAAGAGTGCCATCATCAGGATAACATAACGACCACCAAAGGTCATTTCAGTGATATCTCCAAGTTTCTGATGAGCAAAACATGTATAATTTTTTTAGATGCTAATCACCAGGATGCATATAATCTAGAAAAAAAAAAGGCATGCAAAAAATGACAATCTTTTAGAACAAGCCAAATCTTTTCCTGAGATAAGCCAATCCTGATAGTAAGAGAAGTCAACATTCAATACAGAACAATACAATAGTCAAGCTAGACATCAAAGTATAAAATGTCCTATCAACCATCAAAATTACCGAGAGATTACCTGGCCAGAAAGTTTCTTTTCCCTGATTATGAAGACTAATGCTGCGAGCAACAAGCAAATTCCATGCCCCCAATCACCAAACATGACAGCAAAAAGAAAAGGGAATGTAACAATAGTGTACACGCCCGGATTTGCTTCTTGATACTTAGCCACCCTGCAATCATGTAAAACAAAATCATCTTATTTGAATTTACTAATTTCGACAGAGCGAAAACAGGCAAAACTGGCATATGAATGTTTGGCGCGCGCACATCTGTGAGTCCACACATGCAAGTAAATGCTACATTCAAGAATATTTTGTACAGAAAATAGGGAGGCATGTTCCTAAACAATCTAGCCAAGTCTAATTGTATGTAAAACCGAACCCATTCCATGCATTTGGATTGTGCAGCATGCAGCTGTTTAGATCATCTTACATGATGTGGCACATACAATATGGATGTGTTGCCAATTTAAATGCAAGTAAACAGAGCTGATATGTGCATTACTCCTACCTAGGTTGTTTTGATCTATTTCAGGTTTCTAAAACCTAAATTTCATGACATTTGATTGCTCTCAATCAGTTCTTTCTAATCCATTCTTTATACTTAGGAACACGTAGCTAAATATCATCATTGGAAAATAAATTTAAGGGAAAGGAAAAAACAAATCAAAACCGATTGGGTTACTTAATAGGTAACAATGTTGGTGGTGATCTAGCATATTAATCAAGAAAGCAACATCAGCGAGAATGACCTTAAGAGTGAAACTCACCCATACGCATCAACAATATCTTGAAAAGCAGAAGTAAACTTGTTCGTGTGGAAGTATGTAGGTGGTGACTCTGATGTATGTAGAACCTGGAAAATTGTTCCAACTTGTGAGTTGGAATCAAATGCAGCTCTCTGCAGTGCATCCTGGATCTGCAGACATCAAGTTCAAACTTATTTTTATATGCAATCCAATTTGAAAGGTTTCACGGTCCGTATCAGTTCAGAAATGTGATTCAAGATTTCCCAAAACAATGCCCATTAAAAATTAGTGTCAGGATTTACCAGATTTGTAGCAAAAACAGGACTCCACCCCTCAGCAACAAGACACTTCTTGGTCACATCCAGGCTGAGCATGTTCATCGTGTGGTAGATGGATTTCTCCTTCCTCGCCTTCATGAGTTCGACAAGATTGTTAGTGGCTGAACATGATCTAAAGAGTGAAATATCATACATGTACAACAAAATTGAGTATATACAACTATGAACAGACCAAAGTGTTCCACTGCACAAATTGATCACCAATAGTCTGCAACAATGTACTCTTCTGAAGCAATCCTGCATCTATAGCGGTTCTCAGCTCAGCAAGTCTTCCTGAAACCTGCAATTTGAAGTGAGTGGACATATCATAATCAATCAGAAAAAGGTAAAAGGTTAATAGCAAATGCATAAAGCAGTTGAACATGTCTGATAATAACAATCTAGATATACGGACAATGGAAGTTTAAGATGTTTGGAGAAAAATGAGAATGTCAATACATGTAAAGAAGCAAGCAGCAATGTGACAAGACTTGGAAAGAGCAAAAATTGCAATTGTCATTAATGAGAATGAAACATCAACAAAGGTATAGCACGTACTTCAGAGATCATTTGAACTTGTTTTCCAAAATCCTCATTGAAAGAGTAACGATTTGCACCAAATGCTTCACAAATTTTTAGTATTTTGGTCTTTGATTTTTCTCCTGAATAAAAGACAACAAATACATTCTTCTCAACCTGTCAACATTCACAAATCAGAAACAAACATGTTAATGTGGCAAACAAAAATAGGTGACAATCAAATTCATTTTCTCCAAGAAGTCCAGAATTCATCCACCAAACAATAAATAAAGGAACCAGTGACTTAAAATAAATCACACATAGCCCTCACATTTTAACTAGAAATCTAACAAAACATTCACTGCTGGATTCAAATTTCAACAAACAAGTGAATCATATACTAAAACTCATGCAATTTGCATGGAAAAAATAGTATATGATTTGATTTGATTTGGATACTTGAAACAATTTACAGTAAGAAACATTATGTCATCACAGAGCCAAAGCCATTCAGTGAGCCACTTTTACAGCAGCCTTCATGCAATTAGGACTGTATAAGTGTATATAATGCATCAATGAGTGCAGCAGACAAACTTCTGATATATCATATGCGGCTGTCTAGTATAAGTTAGCATGGGCATGAGCAGTGCAAGGGACATGTACAAATGGGATACAGCAGTTGGGTAAAATTTCATTAATAGATTAAAATTGAGAATTACAACTGAGCTAGACTAATAGAGATGAAATGATGACATGATGCACAATTACAGTTCATTATTGTTTCTGTGTCATAGATACATGAGTTTGTATAAGGAACAACAAGAATAAAATGTTCAGCAGAGATGCAACCAAAATCAACCTTCTCTCCAGAAACAGGATCAATGACAGGTTCCTCTATGGCAGCCTGCCTGGTATACACATTACCCCGGGTAGCACGAAATATAATTCTTTCAAATAGCATAGACTTTTCTTTGGAAACAAGGCCCGTAATAAACCCCAACTTTACTTGTTTTGATGACTCAATTGATATTTCCTACAGAATAGCCAATCAACTATTATTGTTAAAAATACAAATATGAGGATCAAGTAACACTGCTACACTAGAAATAGGATAAAGAGACATTGATAAACTAACAAGTAATTGAAACTCATACTCTGTCCTGTAATAGAGGAGTATCTAGTGATTCTTCGCCAGTTTGTTGGGATTCTATTTCATTTTGCTGAGCAGTTGCACTGCTAAAGGCAGAAGAGAAAAACCCGCCAGCCTACCAAAAAAAAGAACATCATTGTCCTGATTATTACCCAGCATTACTGTAACATTTGCTGATATGCAAACAAAAATCTAATACATAAATGAAGTTCTGATGAGAAAAGGCACCAAAGTAGGGCCATGCATGATCATGAACCAAATTATGTAATGACAGAATATGAAGTCCTGAAAACATTAATAAAAAGAGAGTTGAAAAATGGATGCCTGTTACATAAATTTGCAAGACTTGATAAAGAAAAGTGACTATTGATAGCATTTTGACTCCACTCTATAACACTAGATTAGCACACATCACAGGAACTATGAAACTTGGTTTTACAGCACAAATGAGTTTCTCAATCATTGCAAACAAGGCTGGTTAATTAATGAAATCCAAGACATGCACCGTTATCTGTCAATCAAGGTTGCTTAAGAATGCAACTTGAACAAGAGGCTAAAAAATATAAACACTAGACATCATACAAGAAAAAATCATTTGGTGAATTCCTTTATCTACTGATATCCATTACGTCAGTTAAATGATTTCTATGTGTGCTACAGGAAATGTGTTCTTTCCCCTCTTCCAAGTTTAGTTTACAATTTACCTTAAAATAAACCAGTCACAGCATGTCTACTTAAAATTATCAGAAGTGCCAGCTTCTCCATGGTGTGTCTACAAGTGCTACTTGCAGAATGATTACCAATGGGTCACAAAACAGAAAACAGCCATACCTTGTTGAGGACAAGCTTATATTCCACAAGCTCATTATAAGAGCGCTGTAATTTTTCATTATTTGTGTTCATTTCAACCAGCTCTGCTTCAAATTCCCCAAGTTTTACCTATGACAACCAAAACAAAGCAAAATAGTAAGGGCATGGCCCATCTAAAACATGTCTAGCAGCACATTCAACTTTGTAGCATACCTCTAGGTCATCCACGTCAATCTCAGTTTGTGTCATAGGTTTAGTTGAAGGTGTAACACCTGCCTTCTCCATTTGTTCCTTGAAAAACCGTAGCTTTCGAGCCATCTCTCCAAATTTTTTGATCTTACAAGAAGGGGGGAAAAATCAACATTTCCACCACTAAAATCTCACGCCATTACCAACTATAAAAAGGCATCATAAAACAGATATCTAAGGTACACTTTAGTTTGAGAAAAAATCAACACTAAAAAATGCTATCAGGCACTAAATCATGAGATACTCCCAATCCATGAAAATAGTAGTGATTAAGAGTACAATATGCATTTAAAATTCTTCTCAAACTCAAAATAGGTAAGTGCTCGAAATGGACTCGGAACACAAACACACCTGAGCAGCATAAGTTCTCTGAAACGGACTCTTATCTGCATTGAGCTGCAAACAGGAAATAAATAAAAACACAATTAAAGCTCAATATCAATTATCACATCAATCGCATCACGTTCTTTCACTACCAATCCCAAGAGAAACAATATTTTACCTACAAAAACAAAAACCCTAACAACAACAAAAAAAACGGAGTTGCAGTCTTTATTGAACTCCTTTTTATTCTCCATGTAGCCATCAGATTTCACAAAATCACATTTCGAATTTCGATTTAATTATAATTTAATTACAAATAAGAAAGATTACTAGCAGCACGGAAAATAATAGTAAATAAATAAGAAATCCAATTCGATAATGAACAATCAATTCAGCATCAATTAGAAGAGGATAAGGAGAGATGGAAACAAAAATGAGAGAGAGGAATGTGTACGGACATCTTTGAATTGGACGAGACCGAGGTCGCCGATGTAAGAGACAGTGTAGTGAGCAGATTCGATAGGGATGATAAGCTGCACCAATTGCATCGCTTCTGACCTGAACAGATCCATCGGCGGACAGCATCCTCCTCCTGCTACTCTTGCCTCCGCCATTTCCTTTCCCTTCCTCTCCTATCCTGGACTCGATTTCCCTCTCTGTATCTCGCAAGTTACAGGGATTGATTGAGATTTTTTATGAATTTATTTACGGGGTTACTGATTCAATCAGGTGAAATTGTTTTCTTTTTTAAAAAAAAAAAAGAAAGAAAAGAAAAAAATAACAGAGGAGACGTGAGGGGACAGGGGGAGGAGATGTCGTTTTTCTTCTATTTTCCTTTAAGCGAACTACCACCGTACCACGTCACCTTGCTTACAAGATTTGGTTGTTTTACAGTTATATCCTTGGATTTTTTTTCTGTTTTTTTTATTGGATTATATATTTCACTTGTTTTTAAACCAAAAAAACAAAATAAGAGAATCCTATTTTAGGACGTTTCCTTTCAGTTTCGTCTTAGATAAATAACGAATACAGACATTGCATTCCATAAATAATAATAATAATAATAATAATAATCCCCAGTATATATGGATTCCAAATTAAACTTTTTGAATAAGATTAATTATGAAAATATTAGTAGATGAAAATATCTTAATGTCATGAAAATATACGATAATAATTTTTTATTTTATAATATTAATCATTCATTTTATGAGTAAAATAGCCTAATTATATAGGTGTGAAATATATTTTGCTCTAACCAATGATTTACTAATCTTTGATGAATGGCAAATCACAACAATGCTACATTGAATCGAGGACCCACAAGGCTAATCATGAAAAATATAATTTAGAATGAATACCATACTATATAGAGTAAATTTGTACTCTCTTTTTTTTTTGTTAAGTGAGAGAGAATAAAGTTATTATCTTTAGTAATGGATGTGTACAATGCTATTTAAAAGAATGATTAAGAATAGTTTGATTAATCATTATCAATTAACAGATAATGGAATTGAGCTTGGAAAGAGTAAAAAGTAAAAATAATCAAAATATTTGATTTTGGTTTTTTAATATATTTATTAGAAAATAAACCTCGGATCTACTTTGAGACAATGTCTTGTACAAAAGTTTTTTTATTGCAGGAAGGCGATCGATAATAAAATTGAATCCATTATAAATAATCATACATGGAAACTAGTGGAATTTTCTTCTAAAAGTAAATCACTAGGTCATAAGTGAATCTTAAAAAAAAAAAAGTTAATGACACTGTTGATAAATATAAAGCTACACTTGTTGTTAAAGATTTTAAACAATAAAAGGTTGTAAATGATTTTGACATGTATTCACTCGTGTCAAAAATAACTTTCATTCGAATATAAATAGTCATTATAATTATTAATGGGCTTGAAATATATCAAATAGATATAAAAACAACTTTCTTAAAATAATATTATTTGTAAGAAGGTTTATACATGGAACAACTTGAGAGGTTTATTGTCAATAGACAAGAAGAAAAAATTTGTAAACTTGTTAAATTATTATATGATTTGAAACAAGCATCTAAATAATGACATGAGAAATTTAACAAGGTTATGTTGTTAAATAAATTTAAAATAAATAAAGTTGATAGATGTGTTTATATAAGAAATATGGATAAAGGTTATGTCATTGGATATCTCTATGTGGAAAATATTTATTTTAGGTAGTAATGATCACATGATCAACTCTATTAAAAAAAAATATTAACTAAACAAGTTTAACATGAAAGACTTGGGTATTGCAGATTTCATAATAGGAATAAATATTACAAAGACATTTGATAGATTAGCATGCATCATCTCAATCTCATTATGTTGAGAAAGTTCTCAAAAAATGTTTTAAGGATAACAATAGCATTCTAAATATATTAATGGAGATAAGTGTCTATCTGCTCAAAAATAAAGGCAAGATATTAATAGGTCAATTAGAATATTCTTGGATAATTAAGAGCTTGATATACATTATAAATTTCACAAAACCTAATGTTGCTTACTTAATTAGTAGACTAGGTAGATTTTTAAGTAATCCAACTATAGATTATTAGAAAGTAATACGATGGATACTCAAATATTTGAGATACAACATTGATTATGGGATACACCATATTGGTTACTTGGCAGTACTATAAAGGTATAATGATGTTAATTGGATGTCCAACACTAAAGATTCAAAATCCACAAATGAATAAGTCTTCACATTTGATGGATTAGATGTGTCATAAAATCCTCCAAACAAGTATTTACCACTATATCCATAATAAAATTAAAGTGTATTACTCTTGATAAAACTGTAAAGAAGCCAAATGAATTTGTAATTTCTTAAAGGATATATCATGTAGGCCAAAAACTAGTGCCAATTATTTATGTCCATTGCTATAGTCATTTAGTAATTAGAAGAGCATAAAATACTATGTATGATGGTGAGTTTATATATATATAGATAATATCATCAAGTACTTACTCTCAAATAAAATTATTTCCATTGACTTTGTAGTAAAGTCAAAGAAAAATATTGCGGATCTGCTAATTAAAAGTTTGTTGAGAGAACATGTGTATAATTCATTGAGAAGAATGAGCTTAAAGCTTTTAAAAGATGAAAGAGTGTAATGATGATAATCATACCTAATTAATTGGAGATCCCAAGATCTAGATTCAAATGAAAAACTAAGTCATATAACATTTTCGATAGCACTAGAAAATATTATTTCATGCTTATTCCTATAATAAAATAAGTGTTAGTTATAGTGTGATAAAAAGTGAGCCAAACTCTTAATTATTTTCTTATCTTAGTACACCAAGTAGAGTATAACATAAAACTCTTAATGAAATATCATCGATATGAATGAGAAATATGATCATTTTTTTAAAAAATTTGATAAAGGTTAAATGCACTCATGAATCCAAGGGTTTTTCAGGGTCAAAATGAGCACAACAACGAGAACCAAATGAAATATCTATGAAAAAACTATATGAGTACTATTGTTTTGGTTTATACAAAATAATGAATAGTTCAAGACATCGCATTCACTATTTAATCAAGTAAAATCAATTAGTATTTCATTAAGAAAGGTTCAAAGCCAAAAACTACCTATTTTGATGTAGTAATCTACCAAATCAGTATCTCTTAATAAATCTTTGAGTCATTTTCAAACTAGTGAGATGATTTCCATTTAAACGAGAGATTGTTGGAAATTTGTTTTAATTAAATAAATTATAGGTGAATAAGAAACTAATATCTGAAAACCCTTAGTTTTTTAACAGAAAGAATCTTTGCTTTTTCTAAATTTAATTCTTGATTTATGATGGCTAATTAAAGGTTGATGATAATAGAATTAATACTCCAACCTTTTAACTTTCAAAATTTACTATAAAAGAGAGAGGTGAATGAAGAGTTTAATTCAAGAATATTATAGATTTTTCTATTCTTTTTTACCTTATTTTTAGTGTTTTTATTTTTTTTTGCCTTGATTTTTCTCTTAAATTTATTCAGAAATGTATCAAAATAAGTTATATTTTTTAATTTTTAAATTTTTTTTATTAATATTAACGTATCAAAATAATATAAAAACACCCAAAAAAATATTAATTTGAAGTAAAGAAAAAAATAAAAAAATAAACTTTTTCAAAAATATTTTTAAAAAACAAAAATAACAACACCTTAATAAAATCTTAAAATGAGAGGCCCGATGGATAGGCTATGACTTCTGAATCCCAGGCTCTTGCTTTTATAACCACAAGACCCATAGCATGGCCGAAGCTGCTCATCGGACGTCTATGTGTGTGAAATGAGAAAACAAACCAAAACACAGAATGATTGGTTAATTTCATCAATGAAAGAGCCATATTTAGCAATGATTTTCTGGTTCTAATATACATGGATCACATAAGCTTGATTTGCAGGAGGAATTGGTCACATAATTGGATATAATTAAGAGACAATTAGAGTATTAATCTGCACCCAAGAAAGGAGTAAACTAGGACAAGAAATTATAGATGCCTAGATGATGTCGTTGGTACATAAACTAATTAGCAGATTAATTAATCTCTATACTAGATTAAACACACGATACAGAACTGAAGCTTGCCTGCCATGAAATGTACAGTACTGTACGTTACATTCAAATTTACATCCAGATATACATCGGCAAGCCATCTTCACCATGGCCAGTAAGAACCTGGATGATCTTCGAAATACAAGAACCAGAAGAATGATAATATATAAATTGCAATACAGCGTTTAATCTGTTAATTTCAACCGTGCTTTTCTTTTACAAGTTTTGCAAGCATTCTAGTTATTCAGTGATCCTGCAACTTCATCCTCAAAGAAAGATAGAAATCTACCGCTTACCTCTCTTGTCTATTAGAAATCTACCGCTTACCTCTCTTGTCTATTATGCCATGGCTGCAATAATACATGTAGTTACGTAGAAAATAATAGAAAAACACCATCTCTTTTCATGCAGGAGACATTTCGGCTCTCCATTTAATATATACGCACACCAGCAAACTGTTCGGGTATATATAGTACTAAAAGTATTTTATATTTATATATATAGTACTAAAAGCTGCTGTATAGGGTAATAAAATACTGACATTGAGTGAAGGATGGAGTTCTAAAATAATATATATATTGAATTTGATAAGCATAGGCATAGAATAGCTCCCGTTAATTTATGCAGCTTAGGAACATATAGGCATATAATAGCCCGGAATGAGCATCTAGACTTTTATCCAAATAAATAATCACAAATAGTTGGATTCATATATCTAAAAAAAAAAACATAAGAGGGGTTTTTCCTGTGATGCTTAAGAATATAAACAAAACAGTATTTATTTTTGTTTTGATTAATTTTATGCTCCTAGCACTAGTTATAGAAGACAATCATGCTTGCTCTCCTTGCATCCAATGACGATCTTCGCCATTAATTTGAGTTTAGTAGTACTGTCTGAAGGGAAAATTAACAATTACCAGAATGATGCAAGTTCAAGCATCGAAACTCTTCAACAGTCTAGCTAGCAAGCTCATAAATTAGGCTCCCTAGCTTTGTCTCTACTAGAATATAGATGATGGTGTGTTCTAGTTCTGAGCTCTTGTCATACACAAGGTCTCGTTTTTTGATGAGATTTGATTTGCCTCTAAGAAAAAGAAAAGAATTTCAGAGCAGTTTGAGACAGCAGGAAACAACCTCCTGCCCTCAGAGACACATTAGCATCACAAAATGATGCCTAACAAAACAAAAAAAAGTACTTTATATGTTTGCACTACCAAACTAATAATAAAATAGAAGTCCCATCTTCTATTTAATTAATAAAGTAAAGGATCGGTGCATATATCTTCTAGGTGAACATCATGAATAGGATTTTTCTTATTTGAGAAGAAAAAAAAAAGGCTAAAGAACAGCATTCTCATAGGGGATGCTTGTGAGGTTTCTCAAGGCATGCAGGCCATGCTGTGTGTAAAGGTTGATGCTTGGGAGTGAGATTTAATATGCTTTTCATTGAAATTTAATTAATCTTTTTAATGTTTTTTAATGTTTTAATGTGCTAATATAAAAAATAAATTTTAAAAAATAAAAAATAAATTATTTTAATAATTTTCCAAAAAAAAAACAACCACTGTAAAACTAATAAACACACTTAAAATCTATTCACATAAAAACATTATTGGTACATTATTGGTTGAACCACCTCTTGTGTCTTTTGTCCCATCCAAATTGTTGTCTATCTTCCACGAGAAGTCTTTTGTTCTTTACAAGCAAAGGATCTTTAAAACTTTCTTTTCTACCTTTCTGAATGAGAATCCACTTAAAAATTTCTGAGTTAGGCGCAGCATCTTCACTCAATACCTAGCCATTCCACAACGACTCTTGCACCATGGTTCCATCTCCAAGTACAAGGGATATATTCGAGTGGCTGTGTCACTGAGAGGATCAATCTTTTCCCTTAGTTTATTAATTAGCATGTTTGTCTCTTCAGCTAACATTAGAAAACCTACCTCAGCAAGAGGTTTATGCAGCGCTTTCAGATAAAGTCGTCATCTCCAAAATCTCACAAAGATGCCTACAACATCTCTCTCTCCTTTTTTTTTTTTTTCTGGTTTAAACCATTAAGTATCCAACTTTAGGGTTTAGCTTATGCTTTATAGTGAGAGTGTGCATGATTCTGATTCCCTCCTCCCCCTCCCAGAGAACAAAAGAATGCAATATTGAGTGCTAAACTAGAAGTGAATTTTTCACTCAAGATCTATATTACCGTGACATACAAAGACAGTATCCTGTTAAGATCAGACACATGAATCAACGACAAGACATGATGACTATGCATGTCAACGTAATATTAAGCATTTTCCTTCTTTCTGTGGTTAGTAATTCTAGTTCCTATTCAAGAAAACAAAATCAATAAAAGCTGATGACAAGCATTGCTGTACTGTTTCCTTTTTCTTACAGACGTTCCAAGTGGGTGTTTGTGTCTTCCTGAATATATTGGATTTGATGCACATGCATTGGTGAAACAACTATAATATATAAACCTGTAAAAGCTATCTTAATTACTAAAATCTTCGTAGCTTCTCTATAAACACACAAAGAGGCAGATACAGTCCAGCTTAAGGCCGGCAAAGAAACGGATAAACTGGAAAGGGTAGCTTCGAAGTTCATAAACAACAATTTAGGGAGATCGAAGAAACATTGAACCTGGGTTCAGAAGATAGAAAGCAACAAGGAAATCAATAAGAAGACAAACAGGAAAATCAGTCTGCAGGAGCATGCCACATTTAAAATACTTGAGACTAATTGAACATTAAATTATATATATAAATATTATTAAGATTTGAACAAAGAACAAAATCTCCAGTTTATTCATTTCTAGTTCAATGGATACTCATAGGAAGAACCACAACCACGAATATGTGGCGATTTATGGTAATATGGAAGAGAGGAAAATCCAATTTATGATTGACAAAAAAAGTTGGGGATCGATCCTTTTAACATTTTAATTCCCTTCTTTTTGATAACTACAAAAATAAAGACTGATGAGCCCTAAGATTTTGGGTGCAGGAAAAGTTGCGTACCGGACATGGAAGCATTAAGGGGAAATGGATATGAAGGGTGTGCAAGAGATTCTGCAGCACCTGAAGTAGAAGCTAAAGCGCCAGGAGTTAGGGCATCTGCACTTGGGAGATTAGGCTCTTGAAGTTGTCTGGAAGAGCTTTCACCAAAGTAATAACGACTTTCATGAGGACCTTGATCGTAGAGAATTCCCTTGAAAACACGGCCTCCTATATTAACACTCGTTTGATATGCAAATTGATCAACTGATTCATCAATGGAGCTCACTCTAAAGCAACGAAATGTGACTGTTGAGTTCACTTCAGCAGGAAAATTCTCGATTTCTAAACCTAAAAAAGACCCAATATACACCATTAAAACTCTTAAAAATAAGCAAATCGTTAAAACAAAGATAAACTTCGTGATGAAAGATAAGGAGAATCATGTATATGGATATGCAGTATGCTCTTTGTCATAGCTACACCCTTGACAGTAGAATAGAATAAAGAGTAGTACTACAAAGCTACTAGCTAGGATTACTATGTTCATCACATACCTATCAAGCAAGTGATATGGTTTTCTTGAGTTTTTTCTTGACAATATCTAAATAGTACAGAATAGATCTAAAGGAACTGTAACAGTACCTGTTGAGGGATTTTCTCTGGGCCTTTTAGGGTTGTGTCCTTGAAGCTGCTGTTGTTGACAAGGCAAAAGATTTTGAGCCCTCTGTCGCCGTCTACAAGCGGGAACCCAAGTGCTCTTAACATGTGTTTGACACTGAAACCCTTTACTGTTACAGCATGTTCTGCATCTCATGTAAACACAGTCTTTCTTAGCTTGGTTTCCACATTCTTGACACCTTGAGCCCCCCAAATTACTTCCTTGTCTCATCATCATCATCACCACTACTCATCACAAAAGAAAAGCCCCACCATTCCTCACTGTTGAATTCCCTTCTTTTCAGCTCCCACTTATCCTTGTTCAACCTTTCTACAGTACCAGACTGATTCAACAGGGGGTTTCTTTGGGAAGGTGATCTTGTTTTGATGGTGGTAATGGATGTGTTGTTTGTAGTTTTGGGTTGGTGGGGTCACAAATCATTTGGTTTCTTATTTTTTGTTCATGGCCATGCTTAGTTCGTGAGAATTGTAGGATTCTTCAGCTTTTGCAGATACTACTCGAACTAGTAATGCTTAAGAATCATTGTTTTGGTAAATTAAGTGCTCATAAATGAAAGAGTTACCAAATAGGAAGAATGGTAGCCGCCATAAAACCATCGATCATCAGTGCTTCAAGTATTCAAAACCCATTCATTCTCCCAGCCGTTACCCAGTGAGCTAGCACTTGTAAAAAAAGCAAATAAAGAATAGGCATAGTACCGCTACTGATTAATAAATAAAGAACATGTAACCAAATAATAATAATTTAAAGAGACAGATCAAGAAAAGAAGGGACTTGTCTCATCATTTTAACAATTGAGTTAACTATACCTGATTTGATTGGAGTACTGGGCTGGCTAATGCATGCTTTGAATACAAATTAGTACTGCCAGATTGTGGGGTATTTGTTTGAAGGGCTAGGAGAAGATGTTTTTTACCCTCCATCGTCTTCACATGACTTGATCAGTTTGGCTCTTTGTGGCCATGATAGGGATGGTTTTTGTAATGGATGGAGCTTGTTTGGCACTTGGCCACAGACATATATATCATTATGCAAAAAACAGTAAGGATTTGATGATTTAATATTTGAGTATCCCCAACAACATCTATGATGTTTGAAAAAGTGTGACTCCAGGCTGACAGCGCTCTCACTCACTCGTCCTTGCACTTAAAAGGGACCGAGCTGCCGTGACAAAGCCAAACACACGCACACACCAGGTTAAACCGCGACGGTCTTTCCTCCTCCTCCTCCTCCTCCTCCTCTCGTGTACTTCCTGTACGGATTGTGTTTAATTATTGCCGGTCAAGAGGCTCCCTTTATGGTATTTATATACCTTAAGCTAATCACTGCAGAGCCTCAGGCGTCAAACACATCATCGCCCCGTCAGAGGATGGCTGCCTTATCAATTAATATCAACAGAGAAGAAAAACGACCTCTGCTAAGCTTGCAAGAAGCCAAGAACATTTATGATCACTACTTGCGTTTTCGTGATGGGTCCTCGCTAGCAAAGGTTGTGTTTAATGGCAGCGGATATCCTCATGGTTTCATGAGGGATTTGTCAATTTAAACCATATGATTTGAAAAACATCAATTGATTTCTAGAATGTGTCACGTTTATTTCCCTATATATCTCCTTGAATTGCAATGAATTTTCATCACCTAGAGAATACATGTTGAGAATGTTCTTGGAGTCAACTCAAAATGTCAAAAACTCATTCATCATATATAATTCTTGTCCTTGCATCAAACCCAATTCAGTTTTTCAAAAAGTTTCATGTCCGTATAAAGCTTCGATAAATCTCCAGAATTTATTTTTATTGGAATTTGGTCCTTATTTCACAGTACCATTTCTCTCACTAATTTCACCAAAATCAAAATTTATTGTTTCTCGAATAAGGAGCTATATTAAAGTTATATGATACACGCGAGTAAAATTAAAGTTTGTTTAAAATGTGGTTATATATATTTTTTAAAATATTTTTTGTGTTAAAATATATTAAAATAATAATTTTTTTATTTTTAAAATTAGTGTATTAAAATAATTCAAAATATAAAAAAAATTATTTTTTAATAAAAAAATTAAATTTTAAAAAAATAAGATTTGTATCGCGTTTTCAAATAGTATTTTAGTAGAAAAATGAATTTTTTTTCCCTCTTGAGATTATAATTCCAATATTATATTTGAAATACTAATATCAAGAAATCAAAATTTAATACCTTATTCTTAAAATGAAAATAAATAATAATTAAAAAATAATTTAATCAATAGTGATATCTATAAAAATAATAGTAGAAAAGGGGAATAAATGGTGGGATGATAATAATAGTATAACATAATAATAATAATAATAATAATAATAATGTATTTAAAAAATAAATTAATGCCTTGCTACGGATGGCTTTGATGGTGATGATGGAAGAAAAGTTGAGAGATAATTGAAGACTAATGGAAGATACAATAATTTATTACAATAACAATATTAATAATTTAATTTTTTTGAAAAAAAAAACCAATAATTGAGATGATAATGATGATAAAAATAATTAATATACAATGAATATAACCATCTTATCAATCTCTTTGAAAAAAAAAATTCATTATTGTTATCACTCTTCATTTTCATTCTCACTCTTCGTTTCCTTCTCAGTCTATTCATTTCAGCCAAATACGCAAAAAAAAAAAAAAAAAAAAAAAAAAAACCCTTTCACTCTCATTCTCTCTATTCCATTCACCGTTGCCAAACATCACAAGTACTTTCCCCGTCTAAACTGTTAATGACGAATTTGCTCACAGTAGAAGAAAAACCACGAGTCTAAAAGCCATGTTTCAGTGAGACGGGCACCCATATCCTCTAGACTCTAGATCAGGGCAAAGGGTTTTTTCTTTTCGCCCTATAGTTCAAGGATCAAAAGCATAGATAATTGCTTGCCGAAATGACTCTTGAACCTTGACGTTTCCCGACTAGATACAGTTTGAGCCGAGCCGAGCCTATTCAACTTGCTGGGCTACAAGCTCAAAGAGGATTGCTCTCAAGCCATTGCTTCCAAATAGAATTGAAGTCTTCAGTTCAGTAGATCAAACTAGTTGGAGGGACTTGATTTTGCTCAAGTCAGCAGAAACATTCACAGTTAAAAAGGAGGGCACCTAGACCGCGTTCCAAATGCCTGAGCTATGATAGCCTTACTGAGTGAACTGTTGACCAGTTGTCCAGCACTGTTCATGAACTGTTTAAACAAGACAGAGCGCGGCACTCCACAGTAGCGAACGCCAAACTGGGATGAACAAAGAACAGGGGGTCAAGAAAAAATACTGTGTTTACTGTATTTTCCTTTCTATTGATTTTATTGCTCATACACATGGTCCCTTGGAGCAGAGATAAAAGCACAGAAGGAAAAAAATGGGTGCACTTCAAATAATTCACAAAAAGAAAGTTTTCTTCGCCCTCTCCATTGCTAGAAAGCAAGGTCGTGGAGGTTCGCCAGTGAAAGCTACCCCTTCAGCACACAAAAAGAAAAGGAAAGCAACCCCTTTTTGAGCACTTGAAAAGGCCCCTACTCGTTAAATTTAGCGTTTAAAAAAAGCTGTGCGCTCTCTCAATGAGGCAGACAGCCAAGAGGGACAAAATGGAACGTTGGTGGAATGGGGGCTGAAATGGAAATGATATGGCACTCGGTGCCAGATGATTCATTTTGTCCCGATTATGATAGATATGGTAGTGGTTCATGGCGAAGAAAAAGATTGTGTGGTTTTCATT